>MEHQ01002446.1:798683-802469 GCA_008828725.1 Saccharina japonica
AAGAGTTAATGGGAGAACAGCAACAACAACAACATAGGGCGAGCATAAGGTATAGTTTTTTTTGTTTTTTTGTGACACACAGGCACACGTAGACACCGCGACGTTTGCGATGAGCAGTGTGCGTATAGTAGCAGGTATATAGGTCTGTCTATAGGTACACACACGGCAGGGCGCTTGCGCTATGTACACGCGCACGGCACAAAAAGCAAGAAAAACACATTATTAATATACTATAATACCTGACCTGGTGGTATATGTACCAGAGGGTATATACCTGGTATGTATGTATCGTCCATGTTACATACACCAGGTAGTACCAAAGGAGGATACGATAAGTATGTTAAAAATAAGACGTGTTCCTTGAAAAAAAGTAACGGCTCGAAACCTTTTTTTGTTTCTGTGTCGTGTCGAGTTTCGAACGCGCGTGCTATCAAGTTGTCTATTCATTAATGTGAACAGGAGGTGTTACATGTTACATGGTGTTACTGTCCCCTTTTCGACGTCATGCGACGAGTGAATACGACTGAATGCGAGGAGTGAATGCGAGGGATCTCGAGGCCCGAGAGGGGGGAGGGGGGGGTGATCTCCGATAGATAGGTCGCAGGGGAGATGTATGATATTGCTGTGATTCTCTATGCGCCGTTCTATGTATCTTGATGATCTTGCTGGTTTTCTATGCACCGTTCTATGATATGACATGTATCTTGATGATCGATCGTGTTTTGATAGAAGATATCATATACTTCTATGACGAGTAGAGGATGTAGAAGATAGAAGCCTGTGAAGTCGACTATTGAATAGTGAGTGTAAAGAAAAAGCGAAAGGTGGCTGGCGTACCAGTTAGTGGCCGACACACGCACACACGCGCTGCATTGCAGAGCTGCCGAAGGCAATCTACGGGTTTACATCGCGATCGAAGTATTATGTATCTCACACGAAGCTCGAGCCAAGCTTGCAAATATTATTGATACTTCTGCCTCACATCATGCTTTCATTTCAGTTAATTTCATTTTGGTATATACCTCTGGTACGTAGACGTTTTCCTGTTTCGCTATGTATGCATACTCACTCGTATACGATACGAATATTTCGTTATTTCTTACAACAGTCAGTACTTCATTCGTCAGTTTTTACGCAGCACACACACGCGAATACGCGCATAATACGCGCTGCTGCGGCGAAGCTCGCGCGTTACGAAATAAGAAATAAACCCATACCCTGGTTCGTAAACACTCAAGCAACACACAAACAGCAGCTATTATACGTAGTGGAAGTAAAAGTAGTCGTACGAAGTATGCGTACCAGGAAATGTTACGATCTTGATCTTCAATGAAATGTTTCGCCACCACCTATCTATACTGCCAGTAGCTATATCTATATCGCCACACCGAACACCGAGACACCACACAACACCACCAAGCTAGGTACAACATATCATACATATCATACATATTCATACATAGCACAGGTACGGTTGGGTGTGAAATAAGAGTATGAAAACATGAAAACCGCGTCATCATGACCGGAGGCAGACCTTAGCCCTTAGCAATTTACGTAGCATCTCGGGCAGACCTCTCCCCTACCTCGGGGCAGACCTCTCTGTATTATTATTATTGGTATTCGTGGGCTANTACATACATACATACATACATACATACATACATACATACATACATACATACATACATACATACATACATACATACATACATACATACATACATACATACATACATACATACATACATACATACATACATACATACATACATACATACATACATACATACATACATACATACATACATACATACATACATACATACATACATACATACATACATACATACATACATACATACATACATACATACATACATACATACATACATACATACATACATACATACATACATACATACATACATACATACATACATACATACATACATACATACATACATACATACATACATACATACATACATACATACATACATACATACATACATACATACATACATACATACATACATACATACATACATACATACATACATACATACATACATACATACATACATACATACATACATACATACATACATACATACATACATACATACATACATACATACATACATACATACATACATACATACATACATACATACATACATACATACATACATACATACATACATACATACATACATACATACATACATACATACATACATACATACATACATACATACATACATACATACATACATACATACATACATACATACATACATACATACATACATACAAACATACGTACAGAAACACAGCAGTTAAAGTTAGTCGTAGTCGCAGCAAGCAGTGTTGTATTGAATTGAACATGAACATTCACTGCTGCCATCCGAATAAGACTACTCCTATACGTATGATATGTACAGTACCTGCTGCTGCTTGCTGTAAGATCTTAGACTGGTGGCGATCGTCAAGTTTGGTGCCTCTGCTGCTGTCTGTCGCGGTTGCTGTTGCTGTTGCTGTTGCTGTTGCTGTTGCTGCGTTCCAGGTTTATCGGTATATACCAGGCATGCACTTGTATACATACATGCATACATACTACATACATACGTAGAATATCTGAAATGAGTTTTTCATCTTTCATTATTGTGTCCGTTCGTTTGTTCGCGATTTGACCGTTTCTTCGTGTTCCGGTGTAAATACGCAAATACTCGTATACAAGGTATACGAGTATACAGCTCGTACTTCTATCATGTACGAGTGTACGAGTAGTATCTTGCGTAATAATACTTTTAGCCCCGAAACATATACCCGGTGAGTCGTCGAGTAATCTCCATATACCAGGTAATGTTTACGTAATAATACTTTTAGCCCCGAAACATATACCCGGCGAGTAGTCGGGAAATCTCCATACAATATCTTCCGTAATAATTTTAGCCCCGAAACGTATACCCGGTGAGTAGTCGGGTAACCTTCATATTGCTCCTTACGTAATACTTTTAGCTCCGAAAAAATTACCCGGTCGGGTGAGTAGTCGGGTAGTCTCAGTATATTGCTGCATACCTGGTACTCGTTTATATTATTATTATGCTTGCCATCCGACAATGTGTAGTGTTGTTCCAAAAAAGACTCAGGGAACAGAAAGCGAAGAACTCTCCAGATCAAAAGCGTAGCAGTATCATGCGACAAATCAAATTGTGTGTATATACATACTCCTGTTAGTACTCTCGGTCCCCAAACCCCGAACACACCAGCCGAGTAGTCCGGTACTTATTGTACATACATTATCACCATCATAATTATCATCAATATTACCCGCCGAGGGTGTGGGTATTGTAATAAAAAAAACTGATAACCACAGCAGATAGGGACCGAGTATCATTCATACAACCAGGCGTAAAATGTACCAGACGGTAACGCTAATACATTAGTTAGTACATTAATACCTAGGGCGCTAGAAGAGTGTACCTGCCCATGGTATATAGATGTCAGTAATATGGCATCTGGGCGTTGAGTAGCCCGTAGTAGAGTGATGGCGCTACATGCGATATATGAACATACATGGTTCATAACACTGCCCCAAGGAGTCGCGGGGTCCTTTGCAAGGTGCTGCTAAGAGGTTTGCTTGGTAGAAGCACGTACGTATGTTTGATATGTATAATATGTATATGATGTGTATCTCATTTCAGAGTTGCCCATGGAGCAAATCCCGCACTTTCACTCACCATGACTACGGCCGTGCACGATAAGAGTACACCCCCCCCCCCT
>MEHQ01002446.1:818079-839076 GCA_008828725.1 Saccharina japonica
GCTCCTACCCCCTCCCCCCTCTTTTTTCTCCTTCTCCACGTTGTTCAATCATGGGGGAGGCCAACCGGCGACGAAGAAGTGGCGTTCGGCTGAAATTTCGCTAAGTAATTCGTTCCCAGGGGGCAGCGGTAAGTGCGTCAACGTTGCCATTAATATGAAAAAAAACGAGGGGAGAAGCGGGGAGCAGGGAATAGGCAGCAGCAGCAGCAGCAGCAGCAGCAGCGAACTGGTCTCGGACCAACACACCGATCTAAACACCACGAATACGAGTACGGCGAGAGAACGGGAAGAGGGACTAAATAACGACCTGGGATCGTGCAAAGACATCTGAAGCTCAGATTTTGCAGTCCATCTGAAATGGAACGCCCCAACATATACGTATCATACATACAATGCGATACAAATTAGGCCGCTCTGTCTGCGTGTAACGTCGATAGGACAACAACGCGGAGACTCTCATTGCTCCTGGCCATCGATGAAAAGATAACTGAGTTTCTAACACGCCTCCTTGATGGAGGTGGTAATATATGGATAGACACAACAATATTTTTTACCGGGCACCCCGTGGCACGTGGCGCAAAGGCATTACTAACAGAGCGTATCGTAACGTCTGCCTAATAACTGCGATACGGCATTTTTGCAGGGATCCCGTCAATGCGGTGTTTTCGATGGTCTCCGGCTCTTGCGATGGCGGAGGGCTATAGACGTCTGCCAAAGCACTACTGTACGTACAAGAGGTCTATGCGACGCCGAGTGCATAAGCATCGCCCAACGCAACTGGCGAGAGAAATAACGCCAGCGCAAGCGTCCCGACGGCGCACAGAGTACAGTGTCATCGTCCACACGTACCTGAGGTGGAGCTTGGCTTGGCGGAGTCTCCTTTATGGTGATCCCAGCGGAGACGTCCAAACCGCCTACGAAGTACATAACATACCTCCAGAAGCCCGCGGAAGAGTACATTTACATTCAGCGTACATCCATCGCTTCCGTGAAAATGTCCCAACCTTGAGCGAAAGCTACTTCAGCCATTATATTTCTTCTGTACAAGGTTTTGCACCTAGTGGAACACTTTCAGAAGACCTCCGCGGTCCCAAGGTCGTAGAATATTGTACGCGCAAAGGCGTTGGCAACGAGGGATGGCATAGAGTCATCATGGTGCAAGGGAGCGATGTGGCGACGGGGCTCAGAAAAGCCGACGTTTCGCGGACGTTGTGGGCGATTCATAATGTGTAACCTTGAGTAACCTTGAACAGGTGTCCCACAGGGCTGTCGGGCACTCGGATGTGGTGTAACTCCTGGCCGCTCCTTGCGTTGAACGTGTGCATATATATATGATACCTTGTGGCGTTTTGGGGCTTGGAAAGGTTTGCCTACTGTCTGCAGTACTGCACTGCTGTCGTGCCGTCCTCGACGTTGTGAATGGGGGGGGGGGGCGGAGTCCGTCCATCTGTGGAGTTGCAGTGTTTTGTAGTATCTACACTGCTGTGTGTGGTAGACGCCTGTGGTACCTGGTATCTGCTAAACAATACAGTATGTCCCTGCCTCATCATAGTCTACCCTTGGTCTGCCTGTGATAGGAGGGCGATAGGGAGGCGGAGAGAGAGAGGCGCGGTGGTAGTAGTACCTACCTGGTGCATACCTGGTAGATTAATATTAACATAAATATATCGTGGCGGTATTGACTGATGATTGATTGGTGACGATGTTTCGATACGAAGTATTTGAACGAAATCCAATTACAGAAGTACGACAATTTCAGTCGTACCCAAGGGGATTGGGGCACGTATACGTCCAGCAGCCAGGCGACAGGCGACACTTCGGCGACACGGCGGTGACACCACGTCCGCGCGTCCAGCGCCCAGCCAATCGTCGTGTTGAACGCGCGAACCCCCGAACGCGCTGTCATCATGTCGTATACTCATGCCTCATGCCATCACTCGTCGTGCATGCATCTTCTTCTTTTCTCTTCTTCCCATTTATTATCTCCACCCTTCTTTTCTCTTTCCTGTTAGTATTACGGAAGACCATGCGTAGTAAATAGGACCCACCGTAAGCACAAAAACCTATATAGTTACCATTTTTTAGTAACAACATTTGGTCCTATTTACTATGGTCCTCCGTTATATTGCACCTACGAGTAGTCGTATCTCTGGTCTGGGGTCACATGCCCCCCCCCCGCCCTCCCCCCCGCGCGCGCGCTCCCCACTGTATCAGTTCGTGCCTTCAGTTTTATCGCAAGAAGACTACAGCTCTTTCTTCCCTCGTCGATTCGCGTCGATGCATCGCCGCTTTTTTTGCAGATAGATAACAGAGAGGTAGGTATGCTTCGGCGTATACTGCTGTACTCCCCTCACGAGCGTTTGGATCGGGACTTGAGACAGAAAAAAAACAGCCCCCCCCCCCCTCTTCCCTGTCTTCCTCAACTTCGTAGTATACATCTGATACCTACGACGAGTAGTGCAGTGTTTTTGTAGTTGATGTGTGTCCGGAGTGCTCATCCGAGCGCACACACACACCACACACACGCTGTTGCGATACTCGTATATACCTGGTTGCAGGTACCAGGTATATGAGTGCTTTTTTTGCATTTATTTCCAGGCTCGACGTACGACTAAATTGTTTGTCTCGCACGTTACGTACGAATAGATGTTCTTGTTCCTCTCCGTACATATGTATGAGCACGGGCGCTATGCGAGCGTGTCTCTCCTCGAGTGATATGCTGCTGCTGCTGCTGCTGCTGTAATGTGAGTCTGCTGTACGACGTCGAGGTAAACATTCTCCGCGAGAGTACGACGAGAAGAAGAGCGACGGGAGCTGTGCAATTCGTAACAGCATCAATTACCCCACTCTGTGTACGTACGTACTGGTGGTATGGTGCACGTACCCAGGGATGAATGAGTGAGTATTACTACTGTGAGTATGTACCTGTGGTACGTGAGTATTGCTGTTGAGTACGATACCCTCGGGTACAACGTATTACCGTATGCGCTGCTGCTGCTGTACGGCGTATGACGTACAAATCATGTACGGCCGGTATGCATGCATGCGCGATGATGATGAGTTTGAGTTTGATGCCATGAAGTCTTCCGGAATTATTTTGCCTTTTCCGGCCCGATCTGATCCAAAATGACCAAAATCATCAAAAATCACGCAATTTAACTAAAAATACGGATCTTTGGTAATAAAGTAAAATTTGCACTGGGGTAAAAAAGGGAATATCGATCGGGACCACAGCAGCGCATCTGGGTGGTCTGTTTCTTTCTGCCTGCTGCTATGAGAAAGGCCCAGCTGGTAGAACTACTTGTATTCGCACACTGCTGCAGCTGGAAACGGAAAGCACTGGGGGAAGTCTGAGCTCTGCGTTTTGGTGTTGCCTGCTCTGGGTGCGCGACCGCACCGACGCCGGCGTGCTTTCTGTGGCGGCGGCTGACGCGGCTTTGTATTTGTATTTTGTATTTCTTTCGATTCAGCAGCAGGGAAAAAGATAAACTCTTTCAGACTTCAGGAGGAAGCGTGTACACACGGAGAAGGTCTATTCCTTTTGCAGCGAGCGCAACCAGGAGCCAGCAGCAGGCACAGCAACAGCGAGAGACCTGAGCTGGGGAGGAGCCAGGATGGAGACGGCAGAGGCACCGCCGCCCCCGAGAACGAAGGCACCTGTGCCCTCTCTGCTGATTGACGCGTCGGGGAAGTCTTGTGATCGAGCGTTGGAGGGCGCAGCAAAGAGCTCGAATTGCACGGAGGCGAGGCGAGGTGGTGGTACCAGGGGTGGCAGCAGCTTAGAGGCGGAATCTGCCCTTGGTCAAGTTCGACCGGCGCTCGACATGCGATGGGAAGTCGAGGTGAGATTTTTGCTCCATCCCCCTACGTGCGTCTCCCGGAGGAGACGCTACTGGTGCCCGGCACCAACGGGCTGGGTGCGCGCTTGTTTGCTCAGAGATTGATGCTGAAGGAACTGATGAAAATGATATGCCGGCATCTTTGGTCATGGTAAATTATTATCGAAAGTAGAGAGCCTCCCTTCTAGCGCAAAGAGAGGGAGTCACAGAGTACGTAGTGCTTGCAGGGAACCACGAAAGATGAAGGAGCTGTCACGGCTCTGATGATTACACGAGAGACCCTTAGAACCCGTTGGGTGCCCCGCCTAATCTCCGGCTGGCGGACCGTCTGCCCTCGCGGCCGCCGGGCATGGGACGGCACGGGACGAGCCGAGAGGCTAGAAGCGAGCCCACAGGCGGGGGGGGGCCGAGACAAACATTTAGTTTCGCCGCCTCACGTTATAAAATGTTGGCGTCTCTTGTGTGTATGTTATGATGATTCTATGCCAGTTTGATGCCTCGAAGGCTGTCTGTCGATTGTCGATGATTGTTTGCTGTTGTGATTTTGTGTAGGTGCGCCGGCGGCGGAGGAGCAACAGCAGTGCGATATCATCATATCATACCGTACGAGTAGAGATTATTTTTGTTTCATAGCGAGCAAAAGTTAGTTTATCACCAAAAACCAGCGCCGCTCGCTGCTCATCCACATCCACGTCTCATCACCATCATTCTTTTTGGACGGCGGAACGTTACCCACGGGCCTCACGGGAGAGGGAGTGAAGCTCGCTTGTTTTGTCACCCATGGCATTGCGTCGAAACGTCCCGGGGCCGAACGGAACAGCCTCCCGGCCCGGCCCCAGCCCAGCCCGGCCCGGCCCGGCCGGGCCCGGCCCCGCCCACCGACCATGGTGACAACAATCATTTATTGTGTCACTGCTACTGCTGCTGCTGATGCTGCAGTGTGCCTTTTTTCAGTTTTTCGACGCCAAACAACGCGCGCGGCCTGCCGACGACGACGAGACAACGCAACACGGAACGAGCGCGGCGCGGTCCGGTTCGGTTCGGTTCGGTTCGGTCCGGGCGAGCGCACAATAAATGGCGCTCTCGATGCTCGATGCCATTTTGGATTTTGATCATCAAAGTATGTTTCAACATTTTGATCAGAAAGCTAATTTCATCATCATACGATACGTACGACACACGATTTACTGCCTGCGAGCCGAGCGTGTTATTATACTGGTGCATAAAAACAGGCTGAAGCTCCCCTCCGCAGTGATCCGATCCGTGATACGACTGCTACGACCACGACTACGAACACGAACACGAACATCATCAAAAGCAAAAACGTCGACGCGTCGTTTCATCATATCCCGAAATCTCTTTTTTTCTTTTTTTCTCTCCTGTGGGCAACAACAACAACAACAACAACAACCTTCCACATCCGGGGATTCTGCGAATCGTACCCACACGCTATCACGCAGAAGGGGGCAACGGCGCCGCAGGCAAGAAGCGGCGGGACCCCAGCGTCGGAGACTTGCGCAGCGTGCGCTCAAGCACAACGCAGCCACGGCCTGAGCCCCGGCGCAGCGGCAGAAGCAGCAGCACCAGCAGGGGTAGCAGACGACGCACAAGGCGGCAATGGTTCAGCGAAAAAGCAACAACTGACCATAGACGACCTTCTGCACCACACGTGCGGGCGTACAGAAGCTGCTTCCGCCTCGTCTCCTGGCACGTCCTTGACGACGCCTTGCGGCATGGACCGAACGTCCTCGGCAGCGGCGGCGGCGGCGGCGGCCGCGGCCGGCGCCGCCGGCGGTGCCGCGACCATGGGTGTGTTTCCGCAAGACCAGCAGCTAGCGACGACGGGGTTATTGAGTGGGGAGCAGCACGACGGAGAGCTTACTACCCCGGCGACTCCGGTCACCGTCGCGGGCGTCGGAGCGTCGCTCGGTGCCGAGCACGACGCGACTCCGCTTCACTGCCGCCCCCCCCGGCCTGGCGTAAAAAGCAGCCGCTTTTCCGTGAACCCCCTGGCCGGGGGGGGGAGCGGGGGCGCGGGCGGGGGAGCGGACACTAACAGTAACGCCTCGCCCCCTGCCGGCGGAGATGCGTCGCCCGGAATGGGGGGGGGGGGGGGGGGGGGGGGGGGGGGGGGTTGATGAAGCGGAAAGACACCATAACGTGGGAAGCGTTCCTGGCTAATATTACGGTTGGGGACGCTGAGGAGGAGGGGGGAGTGCGGTCGGCGTCTGATTCTTCGTCGCCCTACGACCCGCGATTGCGCGAAGGGACAATGGTGAGAGGCCTTACCGCGGAGACAACCAAGCGAACGCAAACCGAACCAAATCAAATTTAATCAATTTCAAATATCAGTAAGTCAACCCCGCCCCCCCCCCCCCCCCCCCCCTAGTTTTTTTGTTCGCTTCTTTTGCGAAGTCAGCTGAAGTCAGCGTTTGTGTTAGGTTGCTGCGTGGACACGCCCGTATATATATTTTCGTATCGTAGATTTGTAGATTGTGTCATATTTATATATATACGTTCATTTGGTATTCTTGGGCCCGGGGGGCGGGGGAAAATTAAATTTTGCAGCAACTTCATGACAGGGGGCAGCAGATGATGTGTCATTCGTCCATACGGCGTATGGTATATTATGAACATGAACGAGTATTTTATATACGCTCCTCGTAAATCATTTTATTATAGATCACGTTTCAACGTCGTGATTTTTTTTGTTTTGTTTTTTTCTGTTGCTCTGTGCTTTTTTTGCTGGTCTCCGGTACGACACGCGGACCGCGGCAGACGTGCCGTGTCCAATAATTGTTGTTGTGGTTGAGTTGCGAAGTAGCCAGCGGTGCTGCTGTGTGCCGAGAGAGAAGAAAGAAGAAAAACGATGGCATGCGAGTACTCACTCGTCGCTCTCGTAGGTTTTAATGATACATAAGGCGTTCTTGAGTACGGTACCGTACCCCCGGGTGCGATACGTTGTAGACGACCCAATGTGTCATGATCTGTGATACGAAGCTGCCGCTCAGGGCTCGTAGTACCTTGGGTACGACCGTGCAACCATGCGTGTATGAAAATAATAAGCTACCTTTTTGGTACTTCTGTTTTGTCCCTTGACCAGGTACTCATTAATAGTACTGATACTCGTATGATAATGTACGAGATTATATGATATTGTATGAAAGTTAGTATGCAATGTCAATGTCATATCATACGGCAGTTCTTGCCGACAGGTGGCAGGTTTATTCCTATTGTACGTATCATATAATATGATGGTGTATTGTACGTATACCTGAAATAGCGACCGGGGGTTCGCCGTTTCGCCTCTCAGCTCTCAGGCCGAAAACACCGGTGGAATGTCGTATACTCGTATAATACGTACTACGATATATATATAATGTTTTTGTTTGTTTCACTTCTTCCACCTTAATCCGCGTATACTTGGTAATACCAGGTAGGTAATACCTGGTAGGACATTGAGTAAGGACATACGCAAGTCGAACGTAAATGGTTCTGCTTTTTTGTCTTTTCCCTGTTGCATGCGGTGCAGAGGAGAGGGTATTATATTGGATGTACAGGCAGTAGTATTCAGTACGAGTTCAAAACAATCTTGACTAGCGGAAAGCGCGAGAGCGTGAGTTAGCAAAATTCGATGAAAGTCGACGAGCGTTGGGAAGGCTGAACCCTCGGCGCGATAAGAATCAGGGCAAGAACCGTAGTGGGGGAGGAGGGAGAGGAGCCTACTTTGTGACCCCGGATTTGAGTTATATCATACGACTGGGGGGGGAGAAAGACAGGAGTGCGAAGATAATTAATGGGATCGAAGGAAAAAAAAAAAAAAAAAAGTACCTTCGCAGTCCTATCGTCTGGTATGATATACGTATACGCGGTTGGTAGTGTAGACGGCGGTGGGACGTCAGATCGTCAGATAACGTCAGATCGTATTCGTAGGTCTTGAGTCGATTCGGGCGACGTTTCGATGTTTCTCTTGCTCGGTCACGCAGGGCCCACGCCAGCGGAGGCCAGCTACTCGTCGTATCATACTCCTGGTCGTGTTCGTGTTCGCGTTCGTTTACGTATATATATGTGTAATACGACGTATATATGTGTACACGACATAATATACGAAGCTATTTCACTATTTTTGTGCTGTACGCTGTGCGGCTTTTGCCCGGATAAGAAATCAAAAGGGCAAGCAACGTCCGTGTTTTCAAATATTTCTCGTACTGGTATCTGGGATCATACCTGGAACCAGGTATATATATATATATGCTCGTATTAATAATAGTATCACAAATCACAAGTGTGTACGAGACGCGAGTAGAGGTGGGCACCGTTTGGCAAATAAACGCGGTTCACCGGCGGTGGTTCGTCGGAAGCCCATTAGGCCATTAGGCGTTTGTATGCAAGTGATCGTTCCGAATTCAGGTGCTCGTTTTTGTGTCGTTGTTGTGTACGGCAACTCACCCGCCGGTACGGGTATGTACACGAATCAGCGTGTCGGTCGAGTGTCGAGTGTGAGTATACAAAAAGAAAACATCACCTCTGGATTCCCACTGTTGTTGTGGAGGCTTAAAACATAAAATCGGGTTAAAGCCGGTTTTTCGGGTATTAATAGGAGAAAAACACCTCCTATCCGGTTTTCGTTTTTTCGGAAATGCTGTCCGGTGCCCACCTTTACGTGTTGGCATAGATCGGCCCGCTCAGGCGAACTTCCTTAGATGTGCCCGCACTGGAAATAGAGCCTTTCCAAGCACAAAGACCAGGAGGCACACCAACCAGGCATGCCTCTCCTTAGGGTTAGGGTTAGAGTTACGGGTCGGGGTGGTGGCCGCCGTTAGCCGAAGCCAAAAATAAGCTCACCGTCGGGAACGAATGCCTCACAGCTTCGTGACGAAACCCTACCTCATTAGAAACAGCATCATTTTATGCGGGCACGTCCGAGACGTTCGCCTGAGCGGGAAGATTTACGCCTGCTGTACCTTTACCCGAGAGACGCGAGTACCTACATCTACGTCAGCCAATGCCTACCAAGCAGAATCAGCAGTCCTCACGATATAAGAGCTGCTTGGCGCTTGCTGCCGACTCAGGGCGAAAACACATGAACGTTGCGCATATTGTTCATGTATGTATGTAAATACACTGCGAAACATTTCGTAGCATTCGTTACCGTTACAAGGTCTACATACCGGTAGACGACAGGAACAAAATTACAGGCGGCACTCCTGTGTGTGTTCTTGACATTAAACCGTTCCTTCTATATACCCGTCGACGGACATCCAGCACACCCAGTGTCCGTGCTGATCCTTCGTCCTCTTACAGTAAGTAGACTATACTCTTATATGGAAAGATAAAGGATGCAAGCTCTGTGGCGACAAAACCACAACACAAGAGATACTACTGCATTGCAGGCAATACAACAATGCGATGCCATCGCACTGGTGCTCTGCTGCTGTGTCGGTAGTTGTTAGTTCGGTAGATGTGTGTCAGTGTGGCTGACTCCTGTGTTTGCCTCTTGCCTCTCGTCGGAACAAGGAAGATGCACCTGGGAAACCTGACCTTTGTATGTATATACCATGCGGGCATAGCCTACCGAGCCCACCAACGTGTATAGATGGCCCATAATGCTGCCTCACCAATACCTTCTCTCTTTCATTGGATCTGAGTATGCTGGCGTGTGTATGTGCTGTATGTGGTGCTTGTCGTATCCAGTGTGTGTATTCTTCACATTAAACCGTCCTTTCTACCCGCCGACATCCAGCACACCCAGTGTCTGTGCCGATTCTTCATCCTAGAGATGAGTACGATGTCATGGCATTGCGTTGTCTACTCTCCTTACTGCGTTGCAGTGTAGTATCATATGTCTCTTTGTCGTCGTAGCTTTGCGACCTCGAAGTTTGTACTTTATTTTGTGTATGTTGTCTTCACATTAAACTCGTTATTTCTACCCAACTACATCAGTACACCCAGGAGTGTCTGTCCTGATTCCTAGTCCTACACCCAGTGTCTGTCCTGATTCCTAATCCTAGAGAGATACAAATTATGTGGTCACAGAATGTGAGACAGAGAAAAACCAAAACAAAATAAACGCAAATTAGGATGAAGAAATCACCACGGGCACTGGGTGTGCTGGATATCGACGGGTAGAAAGAACACGAACACACCTACACACATAACCGTTGCAATGTTACACAATCTTGTTACATAATCTTGGATCGAGATCGTCGTACGATATCATAATCGGGTTGATTTCGTATTAATATTCGGGTAGCCTAAGTAATTGGCCCAATACCATACCACCATCATCCCCGTATAATATGTACAACACACCCTTGCAAGATCCAACACATACGAAAAGTACCTTCCAGCCTTTGTACTGGTGGTGCTACACTTCGCTGTTCCGCGGTATACATGTATGGTTTGGGATGATGTGATCCGATACAAGCGAGCGCTCGTATCGGGGAGATGTTTTGCCATTTACTCGTATTCCTTCTGGTCCCTGGTAAATTTTACGTGTTCACAAACACATACGCATATTACATGAATATTATTAGCAGACGTGATTTTTAAATCAGAACCTGACATTGGTAAGAGTTAGAGTTTCCTATCTCTCTTCCGCATGCGGAAAACTAAGCGGAAAACTGAGAGTCTCTTTTGTTTTTTGTGCACTGTTTTTTGTTGCTGTTGATGTGGAGCTATAATACGTATGTACCTCGATCGAGTACTTATTTAATGGTTACTCGTATGATCTACTATTTTTGTACGTAATACCTATGCTAAATCTCCTTTCTCCATCGGCATCCTGTTCATTCGATCTCCTAAATGCATTGATTCACGCATTTTTAACCCATTTCTTTACAGAAACAAACATCGCACTCTAAATTAACCTAGTTTGTTCCCGAAACGAGAGTGCTCTCCTTAAGGGACATGTACATCCGTTTGGGAACAAGAGATAACGACATTTTTTTTTGGCAATTTTGGCCTTATCAGCCGTCGCTAGTAAAACCAGCGCGAGCAGCACCGACCATAGCGAGCAGCGCCGCGTAGCAGTCGCATGACAGCAGCATCACGAGTAGGCTCATGCTGCACCCATTTCGTATCGTAAATACCTGATGTACGAGAACTGGTACGATTATATTAACGACTCCTTGCATTGTTGAAGGTCGGACTCCAAATTCTGCATTTTTTTCTCAGTTGATCGCCCCCCAACCAAAGCAGACACGCTCGTACTGACTGATGGACTGACTGACTTGACTGGCGGATACCGCAGCGGCTGCGGTTATCGCCGTTTCTTGCCGTTCCCTCTCAAATTCCCAAAAGCGATGAGAAATGTCTCTGACGTCTGGCGCGCGAACCGATCCACCGGACAAAGGAAGATAAAACAAACCAACAATCGGCACATCTTTGTACGTAACCATTTTCTGTTTTTGAGTGCTCTAGGCCAGGTATTTACGCTAACCACCTTACGAGGGATCGTGTTGCTGTCAGCTTTTTACCAGCTTATAGACACGACGATGGCACTGCAGTAGTAGTAGTAGTGTCATATTGGATAGATACTATTGTCGTCTAATTGTCGTATTCGATATCACCAGACGCCCCCGCACCCCCCCCCCCTCCCCTGTACCGCTGACTTAGTGCTTGGCACTCCTGCTACTTGGCGACAGACCACAGGAAGGCTGTTTGTCACGAGCCTGGCAGGGGGTATTTAATACCATCTATGGTACATCATTTCGCAGGTCGACGCTGTTTTTGACCCTGCTCCCATGCTCCCACCCCACTCGGGTCTTGTCCCACTTGGCACCCTGCTCCCACGTAGTGGTGGTGCACGGATACAACAAGCCGCCGCCAGCCTGGGGCCCAACCAAAATTGGGGTTTCCACCAGAATGGCCACACCAAAAACGGGAACAACACTAAAACTATTATTATAATAGTGTCCGACGTGTGGTTTTCTCGCCACCTGGTAAGCTCGTGTCTACAAACTATCAACACGAATGGTTGCGCCTAGCGATACTTTGGTGCTATTAATAGGTGCGGTGTGGGGTCCGGATCCAGCCCTCCTTTTGATTCTTCCGTTGAGCGGTGCATACGGAGAAGGAAAACGAGAAGAGAACCGAAACACTTGGTTGATCGATCGCTTTCATCTGCCTCCGAGAAAAAACATCATACGAAATAAGAAATAATAAAAAAACAGGAGAATGCCTGCAGAGAATGCGAGTAATTCAATTCGTATGCCATACCAGTATGTGATACTCGTGTGTACATATGTGGACAAAAAAAAAGAACCTCCAGCAGCAGGTGCCCCTTTTTTTTTCTTGCAAGTGATTTAACAGTCATTTTCTAACGAAAAAAGAACCTCCAGCAGCAGGTTCCACTTTTTTTTTTTTGTCTTTTTAAGTGATTTAACAGTCATTTTTTAACGAAAAAGAACCTCCAGCAGCAGGTGCCCCTTTTTTTTTGTTTCTTGCAAGTGATTTAACAGTCATTTTCTAACGAAAAAAGAACCTCCAGCAGCAGGTTCCACTTTTTTTTTTTTGTCTTTTTAAGTGATTTAACAGTCATTTTTTAACGAAAAAGAACCTCCAGCAGCAGGTGCCCCTTTTTTTTTGTTTCTTGCAAGTGATTTAACAGTCATTTTCTAACGAAAAAAGAACCTCCAGCAGCAGGTTCCACTTTTTTTTTTTTGTCTTTTTAAGTGATTTAACAGTCATTTTTTAACGAAAAAGAACCTCCAGCAGCAGGTGCCCCTTTTTTTTTGTTTCTTGCAAGTGATTTAACAGTCATTTTCTAACGAAAAAAGAACCTCCAGCAGCAGGTGCCCCTTTTTTGTTTTCGTTTTTTCACAAGTGATTTAAACAGTCATTTATTTTCCAACGAAAAAAAGAACCTCCAACAGCAGGTGCCACTTTTTTATTTGTTTTTTCAAAGTGTATCCCCGTCGCCCCCGATCGGATGGATGCTGCTGCTGTCAAAGTGCTGTCAAAGTGCATTGCATGGCATCCTAACCACATGGTTTCGTCATATCATATCATATCATAAACTAGCAGGGTAGGTCTTGCCTGTCGTATATGGCATTGCATTGTCTGCTCTGCTTACTGCACTGAGCGTAGTATCTCTTGTGTCGTAGTTTTGTGACCACAGAACTGGCACCTTTTTAGGATGAAGAATCGGCACGGACACTGGGTGTGCTGGATGTCGACGGGTAGAAAGGAAGGTTAAATGTTAAGAACACACACACACATATCATATCATATCATCATATCACACGGTACATATTCATACATACCCGGTGTGCTCGTGTGTACCTGGTACATACTGTTTTCATAGCTTGACGCCGAGTGCAGCGCAAGTATTCTATGGATACTCGTACATACGGCGGCGTATGGGAAGGAAGGCCGATTATTTTTTTGGGCTTATTATTTCGTACGAATCAATATATACATAATTATATACCAGTACTGGTATTCAACAACACGGTTTTGCATTATTATTAATATAATAGTGGCATTCGCCAAGTCTCCACGACCACCACTCTGCCGCCATCTCCTATATACCACCCCCTATTATACCCCGGTGCCCATCGTTAACGCTCTCCGGTCGTGCTCTGCTGTGCTCTGTTCGCTAAACTTGCTGTGTGCCCTGTGCCCTGTGCCCGGTGGCCCAGCCAACCACAGACCTACCCTACTCGTACCCATTTATTGATTGGCCAATAATTTTAGTATAGAAAAATGTCGAAAGAAATGTGGCGATAGTTCTAGTTTCTGCTCAACGATTGTTGTGCTGTGGACGATTGTGAAGCCTGTATGCATATGATATGTACCAGGTAAAGAAATAGGGGACCAAGGGTAGCTATTAATAGGTTAATAGGTTAATATGCGTATTAAACAAGGGGGATCTTTTCACCCCCCCTTTTTTTTTTGGCTTTGATTCCACTGCAATCTGCGATTCCAAGAGCTCTGAGCCCGGTCACCGGCAACCTGCAACCCCCAATCCGTATATTCATTCACACCATTACAACAGCAGCAGTAGTCGGCAAGTGGAGGTCAAGTCTGTCCATTCCCATTTATCCTTATCTTGCGCGTACATACGCCTGTATAGTATTAAGGCACCATATACCTTGCACCAGAACGGAGTGCTTTCTATCACAACAGCCGGGCAGCCAAACAACAGCCAAAAGCCAACATAGACATTAGCCCATAGCAGCCAACCTTTCGGTTCGTTCTAAACATCCCGCCCTACTTCCGAGTTCGTGGTTCCGACTTCTTCTTCTTCTTCTCGCGTCCGTCCATTGGTCGATTGGGGTACCGATTCTCTGACGCTTGCGCCGCCTGTTGGCACCTTTTGACGCTTGACGCTTGACGCTTGACACTTGACACGCGTCGTTCGCCACACGGGGACAGAGCGATATTCTGATATTCTGTATACGGCCTCTACGGCGAGTGGCACTCCCTGAACTCTTGCGCCACGTCACGTACAGCGTACTCGCTCGTAGTACGTAGACTTTTCCTACATACATATCACATATATAGTAGGTGCAGAGAGCAGGCTCAGCGCTCATAGAGAGAGACAGGCAGAGAAGAGAGCCAGACGGACAGATTTAGACTGCCGTGGGCGCGACGACTGCTTGCTGTATACCGCCGTACATATCAGCTGTGCTGCAGGCAGAGAGCTGTATATACATATGCGAGCATAGCTGCAGCTTTATGTATACGGCCAGCACTGCTGTTTTGCGTGTATAAGAAGAGCGTTTCGAGCGAGGGCTCTGCGACTTTGGACGAAGCCGCGACTTTTACCTTTTCACGCTCGCGACGGATTCTTCGAGTAATGCTGGTTGGTGCCAAAGTACGTTTTACCAGGTGTGTGCGATATGAGTCCCGGGTGTCCCACGGGTACGATAGATGTGGCACGTGTGCCCGCATACACGATGTACCACACCGCCCTACACACTCATTTAATTCATGGTGTGCTCGTGTGTGTTGTTCATTCGCATTACGACGTATATATACACCAGGTATGCAATACCAGTACTACGAGTAGGTACGTTATATATATATAATATATATTATGTAGTATGTAGGAAATACGATACACATTCCAAACTCAAATACTACCAGTGGTGTATATATGCGAATAATGACGTGATGGAAGATGGAAGATTGCCAACAGTGAAAATCGTATTATTTGCTGTATTTAGGAGATGAATATTTTTTATGCACTCGCACAGCATTTCTTTGTACTTTTTGATGGTTTTTTTTCAGACGAAACCGCATCAGATTTTGGTTTTAATACACGTAATATATATAATATGTACAAATATCGATTATAATATTAATAGTGCACAACACCACAAACAATAATAATGTTATATTTTATTTTGTTACTGCTGCATATACTTCGTATCATATACATAGTAATGATAGTAGTAAATAATGTCATTCCTCCGGTTCCTCGCCACTCCCCCCCCCCCCCTGGGGTCTAATAAAACCGGCCTCTGATGTTGTGACCCCTTGGTCTGCAAAAAAAATATCTCGCCATGCACGCCACCGCCGCGCGTCCGTGAAAAAAAAAAAAAAACACCCGCAGGGACACGCCCGGCGGGTTACTTCGATGGACACGTCCATAAGGTCCAGGTACCTCCGGGCGATGACGTCCAACGCGGGAGCCCTGCCCTGGAATAATGGAGGCGGCGGCGGCGGCAGCAGCGATGGGGACAGCGGAGGGGGGGAGAATGGGGGGGGGAGCGGCGGGACCGATAGCCCTGCGCTGCCGGAGACGGTGGTGGAGGAGGGGGAGGAGGAGACGGTGGCGGCCACGTCGACGTCGTCGAACATGCCCCGCATGCTCAGCGATTTGAGCGACAGGACCCTTTCGTCTCTCCCGGCTCATCACCTGGACTTGGGCAGATCGAGGTCCTTCTCGGCGTCGGGGGTGGTGCCGGTTTACAACGTGCAAGTGAGTCCACAGTTAGTAGTCACAGTAGTCAGTCGTCCCCAGTCGACTGATGCTGATGCTGATGCTGATGTTGATGTTTTGCGCGATGTTTTGAACGTTATGTACCAGAGGTAGACTTACATGTTTGGGTGTGTAGCAGGTAGCAGGTATATATAGGTTACGTGTGCGTGTTGCGTTTTTACGTGTGACGTTACGTATATATAACAGTAGTCGTAGTGGTAGTAGTAGTAGTAGTAGTAGTAGTAGTAGTAGTAGTAGTAGTAGTAGTAGTAGTAGTAGTAGTAGTAGTAGTAGTAGTAGTAGTAGTAGTAGTAAATGAAGAGAGTCAAGTTGGTGAAGTTCGAATCGTGACAGTTCGTCGAGTCGGTCCAGTCATGCATGCATGCATCCGTCTCTTCGTCTCTTCGTATGTTGCAATATGTTGGTGAATCGACTCGCTTTTTCGCTCCTTCTCTGCTAAGTGTATCAATATGTAGTATTCATATACTGCTGTGTCTGGTATGATATATATACGAAGTATGTCATTGTTGTGCACCACCGCACGGCGCACGATGATGACGGGGGGTGCTGTTGGTGGGTGTGTTGGTTCTCTTTAAACACCACCAGACTTGGTGTTGGACAATATTAATATTAATAGTTTTGCGTATATACTTGTTTCTGTGCAAGAAGCTTTTCGGGCCACCGGCACCTCTATTTCTCGTTTTACATTCCAGTTATGCTGGTTATATACGAAACCTCTACGACTATGTATGTACCGGCACATAAGGTATGGTGTGCAGGCACTACTGCAGCAGCTGCTGTACGGGTATATATGTTTATTATTTCCCGGTATTTATACAATAGTCTACTTACCTTTACGAGGTTACTTTGATATTATATATGCCGACTGGATTTTTTTGTTACTACGCGTTGTGCCCGCACCTGTTTGTTTATGGTATGTTCTATTGTGTGTTGCAGGCAGCACGTGGTCAGTGGTTGCTTTGAAGCTTTTTTTCAACAGGGTGTGGCACCTCCTATATACTACGTATATACCTTGCTCCTGTGGCTGTTCTATATAACTCAGCTAGCAAAGATGAGCTTCGACGAAATCCTCGAGCTCACAGCTGTTGTTTTTTAATTTTTCAAATACTGGTGTATACGAAGTATACATATTAATACCCAAAGGAAGCAAGCGGTGTGTGTGCGGTGTCTAAAAAGTAGACCTCTCTTCCTGTCTTCCACATTCAGCGTTTGTTGAGGCCGTGCTTTATTTTCTTGTTTCACGACCTCACACGAGTCCTCGTATTGTATATACGTGCGTATATATAATCACACGACGAGCTTTGTTGAAGTTTTTTCTGCTTTCTTCTGTTCATGTCTTGTCTTCGGCATTTGGCATGCTTCCGCTTCCGCTGTTCCTATCGTGAAGTCGTCTCGGTAAAATCGTCAAACGTAAAACACAAAATAGAACTATGTACGTATAATATAAGAAATAAGAAATAAATAATCTGCTGGCTGCTGACCTCCTGCTCTCTCTGCTCTCCCGACAGCCAGCAGGGATGGGCACGGAATGAACACGAGTACGAGTACATATATAAGAACGCACAGCAGTGCCGCACCACATGCGTACATATTTACCCAGTAAACAACTTTCTGACGGAATTTTCGTGAAAGCAATTAGCGCCCAGCGGCTTCATGGATTCCGCGGTTCTAGAATTTCTTAATTGTCAGAAGTGCAAGTACGAGCTGTTGAGATTCCTTACGACCTTGGTTGTACACACTCCTGGTCCTACTAGATACTACAAGGTACCTACCTATATGGGCTACGAGTATGACCCTCCGAAAAAAGAGGAGGGTCATAGCCCGTAGGCTGGTACTACAGCAGTAGTAGATTTTTGCAAAATTGTAATAAAGAAGGAACAAAAAATAACGCCTCATATGTGATGACAGCAGCAGCAGCAGTTGGTAATATTAATAGTACCGACTGTTGGGGTTCCTTACGACCTTGGTTGTACACACGCCTGGTCCTGGTATCATATTTATACGTAATATGACCCTCCAAAAAAGAGGAGGGTGATACCCGTAGGCTGGTACTACAGCAGTATTTACGTACGAGTAGAATTGCAAAATTGTAAAAAAAAAAAAAAAAAAAACGCCTCATATGTGATGACAGCAGTTGGTAAATACTAATAGTACCGGCATTTGTACCGGTACAGCAGTATGGTATGTACAAATAGCATTCCTTCTGTCCCTCGTCTTATTACAGGAGTTCATTGACTCGGCGGCAGCAGCAGCAGCAGCAGCATCAACATCACGACTGGAGGTCGTATCGTGTATCGTATCATATCATATCATACAGCGAAATGTACTTACTGCTGTAGTATCAAATATTGAAACACTCCTTCCTGCTGTACTTTAATTTAATTACCGCCGAGTGTTGGGAAACTGAAGAACGATTTGCAGATTTTTGTATCAGACATCAGGCATCAGGCAGCAACGAGTGTGCGTGTTTTTCTTCACATGAAACCGTTCTTTCTATGATATATCATAACATACCCGTCCAAATCCAGCACACCCAGCAGCAGCAGTGTCCGTGCCGATTTATCCGTAGATTTCTGCTCTGGTTCTGCGATGCCGACCCCCTTGCTTGATGGCTGGCACCCCTACCGGTTTTTTGGTTTTTAACCCGCTACCCACCACAGGTATTAATAATAAACTAAGAAACACGTCAGCTGTGAATTCTCCCGACCGGTCGATATTCAGGTATTGTGATGTGATATTGATGATCTAGAATTCCTAGTTTTTCTTTTTACGTTCCAGAAGCAGTATAATATCGTGCTATTGATAGGTTGATGTTTTTGGCCCACAGGTGATACCAACTTTTTTGGGGCTTCAAAACGGATCCAACACTATTTCCAAGTATTTTATCCCCAAAACGTTCGTGGAAACAGACAACGGTTTTAGTACATTCACTTTTTTGTAACGGCTGTTGTTATTAGGCTGTACTAAGTCGACGGGTAGAAAGGACGGTTTAATGTGAAGAACACACACAAACTACACCTATGGTTTCATACCAGGTATGTACCAGGTACGAGTATTGTTGTGTCGTTTGTTTGTTTGGAAATTCAAAGCACCCGATTAGTGATGCTGCTGGTGTTTGGCGAGTGCACTCTCACCTTTTGCTCTCGATGTCGACGGGTAGAAGAAAGAACGATCGAAATAACAGTTGGTCGGTCTAATGTGAAGAACACACATACACATACACCTTTAGTTCTTATTTTCTCTGGTCTGGCTCGTTTTAATTGTGTTGTCGTTTCTCGTACTCGGTACGTTGGCATTTTGATTTTTTTCACTCGCTTTTTCCATTCGCTTTTTTACCGTTTGGTTTGATTCGTTGGCGACTACGAGTACCAGTATTTTTTTGTTTTATTTTTCTTTTGTCTCACAGCAAGCAGTCTTGTGACCACATAATTTGTGCATAAATATCTCTGTCGGGATAAAGAATCAGGACGTGAGTGGCACTGGATGTACGGATGCAGTTGGGGCAAAAAAGAACGAATTACAGGCAGTAATCGTCCCTCTATAGTGCCGGTATGCGCAAGGCAGGCAACAATACCGGCACTATAACGGCAACCGGCAATACTCCGCACACTGCCACACTGGCTAATCCCATCTACGTACGTATGCCAAAGCGATTTTACCGGCACTATAGCGGGCAACCGCCACTATATAGGGACCACTACTCTGTGATGTGAAGACAACCCCCCCCCCCCCGGGAGAGGCCGAGCGGTTTACCGGGGGACAGATGGTGGCCATAGGCAGCGAAACAGAAAGGGGGTACCTGGTAAGATTTAGCGAAAACGTTTCTCTGTATCATATATATGGAAACAACCGAACGAGCGCACAACTACTACTGTTGGAGGTTTGTCTCTATCAGGAGTAGGAACGGTGGTGCTCCCGTCTCGAAAGGGATGCGTGGTCAATGGTCAAATGACGGTATTTAATACGTAAGGCATGCCAACAAATTGAGTTACGCCCCCCCTCCCCCCCCCGTGCTTTTGAAACCTTTTCCACACATGAGAGAAGCCGCGCGCTTTTTTCGCTCTCGAAGGTCACGTTTGTTTGTAGTTTGTTGCTTTTTGTATTTTTTTGGTGCTTGTAGTGCTGTATACCTGGTATGGTGAGTGCCGTGGCGGTGACATCTGAGCTTGGAATCACACCCGTTGGTCCATTCATTATACTATTATTTAATATTTAAGTAACATATAGATACATATATATATATGCATGTATGATATAATACCATCTGATAGAACAGTAATACTCGGCCGGTACGTGAAAGTGCTATTAATATTGTAACAGCAAGGTGACTATTAATAACTGTAGTGAGGCCCAAGTGCTCCAAGTGAACGGGATACATATAGGGTCTGAGCGCCCGACAAAAACAAACACACCCATATATATATATCTACTACCTGGTACTATTAATAGTTGTATTGTATCATTATGATATCGTTTTTTCAGGGCGTCATGAGATGCGCCTCGACTCGAAAGAGGAAGTCGTTGCATTTCTGGACAAGACGGACTCGGGAATTCGCCGGGGAAGGGCCATCATCGATACGTCACCAGCAGAGATTAGAGATACCCTCGTACGAGTATTCATATTGATGCATCTGCTGCTGCTGCTGCTGCTGCTGCTGCTGCTGCTATATACTATATATACGAGTATATAGCAGCAGTGCTTGGAGTGTAAGTAAGTCTATGTTGTGAACGTTTTTTGTTGTGGCAACGGCACAAGCGCGTCGCGTGCAAGGTCGGAAGTCGTACTGCTGTTGTAGGTAGAGCAAAAAACGAAAGAAAAAAAAAACAAGGGTGTGTCAGGGCTATATACGTATTTTTATGTATCATAATATGTGTGCAGTGAGGACTCAGGTTGGTGTACGTGTAGGTGTGTGTGTTCTTCACATTAAGCCGTCCTTTCTACCCGTCGACATCCAGCACTCCCAGTGTCTGTGCCGATTCTTTATCCTAGAGAGATACGAGTTCTGTGGTCACAAAACTACGACACAGAGATACTACGCTAGATGGACACAATACGAGCTATGGACCCGTAACGTCGATGCCAAAACTCTTCCTTTTGGCTTTTGGATGCCTGCTTGCTTGCTTGGCCCAGAACGAACGAGCAAGTAGTATCAAAAGGGCATCTCTCTTTCTTGTTGTGCCGTACGTACACATACATACATATAA
>MEHQ01001287.1:0-32504 GCA_008828725.1 Saccharina japonica
GGACGCGTCGTGCACGCGGTGTGGTACGTCACTCGGACTCCTTAACGCAGCCAGAGCTTGAACTGGGTCCATGTGTAGGTGTCATGTAACCCCGGACGGGTGCTACGGTAGGGGGGTCATGTCTAGGTGCTTGTTTTTCACCTGCACGGAGCCACTCGGCCGAGTGACTGCTTTACTGCGTTGTACTCATAATCTTGTTCTGTTTTGTTTTGTTCGATATGCACCGCCGTGTTGGAGGTTTCATTACGCAAAGCCAACAGCTTATAATTAGGTCCACACTTCAGTTAGGTTCGGAGCCACTCGTCCGAGTGGCCAAAAACCGGCAGTGAAAATGTGGGTACGCTTCCTATCGTAGCACCAGTCCCCGGTATCGATTATCAAGTGGGAGATGGATTGGCTTTTATCCTCTCTTCAAGGCACCGTTTGAAGAGGTCCGAATACGTAGTGTCATTCAAGCCGTTCGGGAAGTTGCTAATTCCGCCGCAATCTACGTCCATGAATGCCGTAAAACTTGAAAGCACACAAATCAGACAACGGTACGAGAAAACCTGACACTTCATTTCCTCTTTCCACAAGCAAGATAGCATATATTCAATCCGAAGATCAAGATTCATCCAAACATACGTTACTCCTTATGATAAACTACGGGAATTCGAAACCATGAAAAAACAGCTAACATGCTCAACTCAAGTAGGATAAAAAGTTGTCAACGATTAGTCTACTGGGACACCACTTCCGAACTAAAATCCCATATATATCCCGAAAGTCCAAACAAAAGCAAAGTCAATCGTAGGATCTCCAAATACAATGCAGAATTCAACATTCAAAGTATCAAACGCCAGAATATCCAACGGGTAAAATTCAAATAGAAAATACCCGAACCAAGGCTACCAAACTGTTATACCTACTGCAGGGCCGAATACCAAGTACCCAATGTATAAATCTCAATTGAAACTTAAACATATCAGCCACCACATGCCCGAAAAATATATATTGCATCCACATTATACCCATCTGAGAACCACCAGCAACATACCTTGCGCTCATCCGTGATATCGACTTAACCTCATCCCAATACGGGAACCTTTCTGATAGGCGAACGATAACCAGCGTCGCCAAAAAAGGCGAGAGCAGGTGTACCGGGCGGCATTCGCATCCAATACAGTACAAGATTGCTTCTCAAACATCCAATCAACGATCGATAACTTCAAAAACTACTCGAACACCCCCGTAAAAAAACAACCGTCTGTCCGCTGTGGACCCGAAAAATGACGTACCCCTTAAACCGCGAAAGATAAAACCTGCCCATGCATGGACTATAAATGGCGTGCTACCTCTCCTAGTACGAAAACCAGGAGCATCAAGAACCAAGACCATACACCCTCAGCATGTCCGGAACGCTCAATCCGAACCTCAAGCACGGAAACCTGCAAATATACTGTACTTTTAGCATATCTGAATCCACCAATGTTGTAATCAAAATGTTTAACAACCAGAATTACACCAAGATACCTATTTAATATACCCAGCAATCAAATAACCACGCACCCTTTGAGTCCCGCCATACTGCTGTGAACAGTATATCTTTGCGCTAAACATAGGACGCGTTGTTGATGTTTGAAATGCCTTTTATCAAGTCTATGTCACACGTGCATTGAATGATGCAAACATAAATCGATGAACTACCCTGCATCTGAGGCTGCGCGACATGCATTGCCATTCCCGGACTTTATCATCGCTCAAGGCAGAAAGTATGCCCTAGGGACACAAACGTACGACATCAAGCTGACCCAGCTGTCATGTATGTTGATACGTGTGTCGTCTATATTATACTGAATAGTTTATAGTAAGCGAAGCGCAGGCCGCAAGGCTTCAAAGCGGGGAACAGCGAGAACGAAGGCGCCTATTTGCAAACTAACGAAAGCATCCGCTACGAAATCGTATACTCCGCCTCTCACAGAGTATGTTACATGCAGGCCTTATGTCGGCAAGGCTTTTCGTGAATGCCTGTATCATGGCTCACTGTAGACGTTAAACCTGCTTCTTTCAGTCACGCCTTAGGGCTTCCGTGAACATGTTTTACTGAACGGTCTCCACATGTTGACGACTGTTGACATCTTTAAACCGTAAAAAAGGCACCTTATTTAAATGCTAGCTGCAAGGGTGAAGTCCGTGGCCCGGGGGTCCGGCACGCGGTAATTATCGACGGTCCCGCGGAATGAGCCATGCCCTTTCATCACCGGGTAACCGTCCTCGTCCAGAACTGGGCGGGCTGTTTCACCGAGAATTCCGGAAAGGGACTCGCTTTCGATGAGCAAGCCGTGAACACCTACATCCATCTGCCAGAACTCCAAGTCAGGAAGGACACGCCCATCCCAGTCTAGCTCGCCATCGCCTTGGAAGTTTGTTCCTACATTGAGCCGCACTGACACAGTGGAAGTATCGATCTTGAATACCGCATGGTTGGATTGCACACCAGCCAGGCCGTGCTGTTCAATGTACCGCGTGCACCAGTCGTGAGCGGCCATGTGATCGAAACGCAGGATCCAGCTTTCGAAACTCTCCTCGGCGGCCAGCCGGCGCCTGCCCTGCAGCATGTCATCGTACATACGGGCCCATAACTCGGCGCCTCCAAACTGCCGGCACTCCACCGGTAGATTCGACGCCGATACAGCGATGTCACCAATCACGTTTTCGTTCCTGGCGTTGCGCAGGAGACTGTGTACCTCCTCCCCGTCGACAGTAGCACGCAATCCGCCGTTGGCAAGACAAGGCGAGACTCCGGGAGGGCAGCCGGTAGTTTCGATGTCGTACGGGTTCGTCACCTCAATGGTAAGAGAGTGCCCGTTGGACACAATGCCGAGGCCGGTGATCAACTGGCGGTCGGGAAAGTCCGTGGGAAGAGGTGCGGTTAGCCTGAGGTTAACTTGGAGGTTCAGGTTGACGTCCGTGACCAAGCAGTACCAGCCGCCATCAATGCCAGACCAATCAATCGCCTGGCCGCGGAGGCCTTGCATGTGCGGGTCGTCGCACATGTCGGTCCCCGGGGGGCACTCTGCGTTGGGTGTGTTGGAATTCGGGCATACGGAGGATCCGTGAGAACAATAGGTTGCAAACAGATTTTCGGGCGCATGTTATGAGTTCAGCTGAATAACGTTTTGTCGAGAGGGCCATGACAAAACCTACTGTGTATGCAGTGCCAGGAGGGGGCCAACGCTGCACACGACGAACACCGCCAACGCTGCGGTGCAGTAGTCGTCGAACAAGACCAAACTATACCGCGTTCAGAACGTTTGTACGGAGATATATGACGCTACGCACACGACTGTTGTTCGGTTTTCGTCATCTGTTGGTATCGCGTGCATCCAAATCGGCTTTTAGGTACACATGTTCGGCTTGAGTAGACAACTACAGTAAGAAGGGTGGGAATGGGTGTACTAAATTATCATACACTCGTGCATACGTGAAATATACTCGCATTATCGGTTACTGTGAATGCGCTTCTTCGACCGACTAAATATACTTTCACAACATATGAATTCAATACGAGTATAAAGACAGGAAATATAGACTCGAATGTGTGAAGACGGGTTGACTAACATGCACAGGCGAATCTTAACAGGGGTATCGAACATCCAGTCGCTTGTTGGTTTCGCCATTCCTACACACTCGGTTTGATCGTACCGGTATATACCGACGAAATGGAGTTGGTTTTACCTGAAAGGCCGTAACTAAACTTTGTCAACACACACGAGTATCTAACATAGACGCCAGAGACCCGTTGCGGGTGGGAGCGGTTCTGACTAGGGAACGGATAGTTACAGGACATATACTGCCGGCATGACTGCTCCAACACGGACGTCGAGTGAGTAGGCTAAAGCTCTGCAGTATAATTACAGCAGTTCACAGTTAGACTGGGTTTCTTTTTTTCACAATGACCTTGCAGACGAAACTGACACTAATTGCGTGGAAAGGTACAGGAAGCTCTCGAGGGTTTAATTTCCTAAACTAGTTGCACGAAAACCGATTATTTTCCCATCCATTCATCACCTGTAGGAGCAGGCGTAGGAGCAGGGGTACCTGTTGATGTCGGCGAATACGCAAACGGGATCGAAAGCGAGGGTGTTAAATACTACCTGGTAATGCACAGCAGTGGTTGTAATTGACGCTGGCCGGACGAAAACAAAGGCCAGGTATACCTCGCATCTCAGTACGTCAACCAACAAGCAATGCGTGTCCGACAAAATCACGCCCGACGAACGTTCAGTCAGGAAAAACTAAATTACACTGCACCGTGATGTTGGTAGCTCGAACACGCTCGCCCTAGCTGCGATCAAGGTCCCCTACTCTTCCGGGGTCGACCGTAATTGGGGCAACAACGCAATACGCATTGACATGTAAGTTAGGTGTAGAAGATCACCGATTCTCGGCCTCACGATGATATGGCATGCACGGCGTAGTTTAACATGCAATATGTACGCTTTACGCTTTACGAAGTATAGGTATATAGCTGCCGGGGACACCCGGCTGCTGCAGCATTTTTCATTACCACGCACCCGGAGACGTCCGGCTGCTGCAACATCTTTAATCCGCATGGATCCGTACGACGAAGCAAGTGATATACAAAGACGTCTATATTGTTTTATTATATAGAAAAGGTTTGAAACAAATACAAATGAGAGGCCCTGCGGCTTACAATCGAAAGTGAGCTATTGCCATAAACGTAGAGCACGACAGCAGCTCAACTCACAACTCTAAACACACACACTTCTAACGTTTCCCTTAAGACAACATAGCCCAAGAGACGGCCGCCGACGTATTCGGGCTTGCCTGCTACCACGAAGCAACGCTTTCGTCGCCAATGCCGTTCTATACCGATAACAGTGAAACATAGCCAAGACCAACCGTGAACAACTCGGGGGCTTAGCCACACTCTAAAACCTTCCTACAGGAAAACACGATGCCCGAACGATATCACGACAAGTGCGGTGCTTTGCGTGTCAGCTACGCACAGGAGAAGCTCAAAACCCAACCCGAAACATGATTGCGAAGACGGTTGTTCGCGAAACCCGACCCACGTCTATATACTCCGTTCCTACACCGAATATTATCGTAGTAGAGGTATCATACTATCCGGATGTCGACCATGCGATGGGACCCAACGACCAGAACCAACTGAGCCAAACCGTTACATCCCTAGCGCGTGATTGCTCTCCATGTCCCTATTGTATACACAGCCGAATGCGGTGGGCATACGATGCCATCTCGCAAGGCTTATACATATGAACTCGCTGTGTTTCGCTCAGTAGCCGGTTTACGCTGGGTTTCGCTATTAATCGCTAACGGCGCGATCTCATTTATGATTCAAACAGGCATGCGGAAATAGCTTTCAACATTAGCGAGACAACATATCTTCAGCAATGCTTGTGGCCTTTCTTCAATTGATCGCACACATCAACTCTCGTTTGATGACAACGATTCACACTCTCGCGAACTCCAGGGGCAAAACGAGCTCGGAGCTCAAACACCGAAAATCATATGCACAATGCATTATCGACCTCCTAGCATCTACTGTATGGCTCTCCAGCGTCTCTAGTAAATCCTACGTTTTGTGCTGAGTTAATTGCATATGGGTGGGACTAGTACTGGACAACTGATACGAATTATAGACTCAAACGAAGCGAAGGAACTTAGGTTGCACACGTGGTGCTTCAAGCAAGCAAACATGATTGGGTGGTACACTTATATATGCATATCTTACCCGACTCGGGGATACACTACCGGCCACTACCGGGCTTGACAACGAATGTCGGTTGCGTAAACATCTCAATTGCCCTCAACATAGAGCGCTCGTTATTAACGTGTTCACATGTTCGCGAACAAAAATGGGTTTGTGGCTCAGAATCCCCTCAGTGAATGCTACTGTTTTGTTTTCTTGCTATTAAGATGCAAGAGACTGTGACGTGTTGGTTGTTCCGGTGCATTCAAGGCCGTGAGCTACACGTTATTCAGCGTCAATGTTGCATGTACGTGTGTAATATACCGCCGATCCATCATTTTGGCCGTGGTCATGGGCGTCATGAAGATGGTGCCCATTTCCACAATATGTTGCACAGTAGGTCGAGTGACCCATCAGCTTTCATTCACCACAAATATTATTCTAGGACGAAGAACGACTTTCTCCCCATAACGCGAAGTTCCACCTCAAGCGCACACTGACAACGCGTACATGTAACCGATCCATACAAGTACACGCAGCACGTTGGAGCTCCACTAAGAAACCAAGGTCGGGCATGTCTCCTGTCTGCGATAAGACGACCACCATACATGTAGAACACCGCTCACCACAGTCGCTTTCGTCCTTCTCGCAAGATTTATCCGGGCAACATTCCGGAAATTCGCTCGGACAGGTATTTCCAATAATGCATTCTGTCGCAGACGGTGGTTGTGGACATACTGTTAATGGCGGTTGACACAAGGGAGGGGTATATACAATGGTACGGTAGATACAAGGGCTATATTAATCCACCCATTGCGCACCAGTATGGAGTGACGTTGGGGGCATGTTGACCTCACCCCAACGAGGGACTGGTACCGTCTGAGGGAACGTCTAAGATGCATGAAATGTGCACAAACACTTTCGAAGTTGGAAGACTCCTTCCACGGTAGGGGTTGCATGATTTGGTTCAATTGTTTCGAAGCAGTTGAGCCACTTTGATGATCAACTACCGCTTACCGGTAGTACGTTTTTTTTTTACTATATTTACATGTTTTACATCAAGCGCAATGAAACATTGGTCGGGACGTGCGAACCCGCTTCTTCGAAGAGAACGCATTCGGTGGGATATTGAAATGTTATCTGAAGCTTAAAATTAAAATGGAAGGCCTCACAAATTCCGTGGCATTACTCGCAAATGCATTAGTTTTCCCAGGGAACTCTGCGTGGTTGGAATGCACTACAACCGCTTCATATACCATCGCTCCTACCTAACTGAACGCAATACGTGAGACACGCGGGATGTCGTTACGTTGGTCGCGTGTCAATAGCTGGAAGCATGAGTATGTGTTTGACATTGTCGACCTTTAGCGTCGCAGTAAAATTCACGTGTTGTGCTGGACAAGCCATGTATAAAACGGGTACCGAGGCACAGGGGCATACCCAGCTTGACTGTGGTTGGACCTCTATGTGCATGCCCGTTTCCCTGTGGTGGAAGCCTACTAGCTAGGAACTAGTTGGGGTAGAGTGCACCAGACGCATGCCACGGCAGCGGCAGACCTCACCCCAAGAAACGATTTTGAAGGAAAATATATGAAGTGTTCCATGAATAATACCATGGCTTAAGTCTACAGTGAATATTGGAAGACAAAAATGAAATTAAACATATTTGAGGTTAAGGAGCCCGACCATTACGGACGAAAAGTGCTACCTCTAACGTGGCACGCGTCACCATTGTAGTTCCTGCGACTGTCGCCTGTTTTGCCTGCCGATCGCAGCGATGGAAGGATGTCTGATTCCAAGACTGGGGCACCCGCCCACCGCGGTCTTCACGGAAACTTTGGTCAGCTGAATCAGGCATCTGGAACCGCGGGGGGGGTTGTGAATAGGCCTACAGCAGAATGCCTACCACGGAAAATAACGGCGTGAACGGTGAAACGGTTTATTCAACTGCCGGTACATGTGGGCAGCACGTCTAGAACGCGTCCAACCCAGTTGAACCTGCCGGTACATGTCGGTCGTCTCCGCAGGTCAAAACACCAGCGACGCCGTAATTTCAATGGGCTTCTCACCACAGTCGCTGAGGTCAGCCTTGCAAGTGTCGTCCGGGCAACATACATCGCCACGCACAGGGCAGAGCTCGTGGTCGTTGTCCTTGCAACCTTTTGCAGACGGTGTGTGGGGGTATGAGGAAAAACAGCGGTCGATGTGCAGCCACAGGATAAAGGCATTTAAAAAAAAAAAGTCAACCCACACGAAACTGTGTACATTAGGGACACGGGTCGTTGTACGACAATATGCAATGATGGTCACGGTGTGTACACCTCGCTTGCACCAGCGAAATTTTACGTACGAAGGAAAATGACATCTACGCAATTCGGTGACAATTGTTGAACTTTATTGGCAGCTTTGTATCTATCTATCGAGCGCGTCTCAGCCTCTTTTGGCCGTCGCAGGTTCATTACATGCTTAGATTTACTTGTGTCAGTCTCGTTGGCACCTCGGTCTTTCCGTGGTGGGAAGCTTTGACAACAGCGTTTGCAGCCGGATTCAGAGAACGGTAAAGGAACACAACGGTTCGACCTCCGTTCGTCGATTGTTTTTTTCTAGTCTTATATCGCAAAGCCGGGAGACCCCATATATATATATATATATATTCCCGACCTAGAATGTGTCCACAACGAAGAAATATACTCTCCGAGGCTGTCGCAATTGCTTGTTTTCCGTCCATAGGTCGACCGTGATGTTCGGGGTATCCTTGGCTATTACAGCGGAAACTAGGAAAGTTGGCAATTTCGATACCGGCAAACCGCGCAATCACTACGAATACACATTATACAGAACGTCTGTCCCATGAATATACAGGGTCGGCTAAACAACTACTTCCCAAGCTTATAGTACCTATGACTACTGCGATTGGGAAGCTACGTACAAGAGTCGCCCAACCCACAGAGAGGGCTGTATGAACTTGCAGCGAACCAGCACAACCACTGATAGCGAGGAATACACCAGCAACCCCAGAGCTGATACGACCACCACTGTCAGTGCTAAGGGTTTTCTCACCGCAGTCGCTGTCGTCTGCCTTGCAAGTGTCGTCTGGGCAGCAGAAAGGTATGGTGTTTGGACATAACTCCTTGTCCTCGTTCATACAAACTGTTGGTAACAGTTATTGCGGGCATGCCGACAATGACGTGCGACGTGCAAACATGGGAAGAATGCAAGTGATACATCAAACAGTAAACAGACACACAACAAAGTGTTTAATCTCACAATTGTTTTTTGTGGTATACCACACCGTGGTTAAAACTGCATAGTATCCACTACACTTCCTGTAGGCAAATAATTTTCAGCATCTAACCTGACAAGCCCTACAAGTGCCGCAAATGGACAGGCGTTTCCGAACACTCACTGTCTGTGACAGGTTTGCAACAGGCGACTATATGGTCTCTGCGGAACCTTGTATCGACAGCGTTGTAGGCTTAATATTTTCTAATTAGGTTGAATTGAACAACGGTCGTAATTGCCACGGCGTAAGCTTCAGGATACAGCAGGGCTCACCAGACAAATATATGATATATTCGAGGAGGCCCCAGAAAAACGACGAAACCTAGTACCAACAATCGACTGAAAATCTACACATTTGTCGTAACCCATGAAATGATACGATTTTAGGTATTCTACGGAACTAAAACGGCAGGGTAGGCAGTCGACTGGCGACCAGGTTGTCTTCTCCCTTTGTCTAAATGAACAATCACGCAAGTTTTTCTGGTATATATCTAAACGTCTGAAAAATCCTGTCGCTGATACTTGTTTCTGCCAAGGCACGCTACGCTGTGATAGTTGGTTTGATCATTAACGTGGTTGGCCTCATATCGCTTGAGATTTAGGTGAAAACGACTACATCTCTTAAAATAGGATGAGCTAGTACAGTCGTCGGCTAACAAATACAATCACTGGTTTCACCCAAACCCTCCCCTACTACATGGTATTGGGTGTTATTTGTCAAGCGCTATCCAAACATGCCGTCATTATCGAGTTGCAAAAGTCCCCTACCCAGATGGTACGACTTTAGTTCTAAGGTTACACCGTCGACCGTTAACAATTGGTGTTCAGAAACACATATTGATTCATCGCTTACGTCCCCCCGAAAATAAACGTTTAAAATCGTCATAGGGTCGGCAACCAACCCTTTATAGCGTCGACAAGTATAGGTTTGGTGCTGGGCAATAGCTAAATCACCTTTCGTGCGTGGGCCATCTCGTTCTATTGAGTGTCAGAAACTGTACGATTTCAACAAATAAACACCCACCGCAGTGTATATGCTGAGAGAAGCAACAGGAACGACTAAACAACTACTTACCCAACGTCAACAAATAGCCATATGTGCGCAAAAAAAGCTGCGAATGTTTTTAGTCTGTCGTCGCTATCGTATGTTCTGGCAAGAGTCAACAACACAACCCGTGATATTATCACTACCGTGAAGTCAAAGTTGGGTCTCACCACAAGCGCTGGCTGATATCTTGCAGGTTTCGTCCGGACAGCATACCGATGCGGCATCGGGACAGTGTTCGTTCTCCATGCACTCTGTTAGAAGCGAAATTTTGGCGTCGTGTCGCAAACAACAGCGAAGTTAGCACACGATATTTTGGGCATATTATTACCATACATACAATCAGCTGATGGATAGCTATAGACCAGTGAACGCATTGGCCAAGATCAACTAGTGAGCCTGATGCGTGCAACGCCAACCCTGGATAAAAAGGCAAACTTAAAGCCTTCGTGGTTGGAGCCTAACTCATCCAAACCCCTGGCAGAGACGCCTACCTGCCGAGCAATCTCGCTATATGCCTGGTGTACAGAGTACCGGAGTAGAAACACAGAACGGTGTCAATCATGTATTATCACGGAATTAAACAGTGCAACGCATCTGCAAGTGGGTGATGATTGATTGCCCATCGGTGTGTTTATGTGATTTCCAAGGTTGATCGAAGCATGGTGCACTTTACCAGGAAATGAGGCCACTGAACTCAAGCATGGACGTACGCATATTAAATGTAGACGATTGTTTGCCTGAAGTTATCGTGGCTTCCTATACAAAATGTCGGAAGCGATCGTTTCGTGGAGTTCAAACATTTCCGCCCAGTGCCACAGAGGTCGAACCCCATTCAAGCCACATACAGTACGAGCTTAGCAAAGAGCGGTCGGCTCTACATTTCGTGGGATAGGTTATGCCACGAATGGCGAGGACCAATACGGGGGTTGCTCAATCTCGTACCGGAATTCGTGCGGTCTCGACTGTTTATCCTACCGAAGGACTTGTGTTTCGTAAATATCACGGCCAGCTGAACAGCTTGTATCTCAGCTACACGTCAATATACAGGTGCACGTGTATCGATCAGCACGTCGTGAATAAGACAGGCTGTCAATGCGGTAGAAAAGTCTACCTGGGTAGGCTGGCTATTTGACGAGCAACACCAAACGTGTATCGGCCACTATCGTCCTTTCGATGGTCTCCTCACCACAGAGATCGGCCCTTTCCACGCATTTTCCGTCGATCTTGCAGCATGCAAGATTGTCAGGGTCGTGTTGAGTGCAGTGCGAATCCTCCGTGCACACTGTCACAAACGGCGATACGAGCGGTGCCGCGAATGGTGTCCGACGTACGTCCGAACGACATCGAGGCGTGGACAATCACACAATAAGGAAGTAGTAGATGTGTAAGCGTGGTTTACTTTATGCAGCTTTGGCCATCAGGCGTCATAATGAGGTGCGCCCGATGGTATGCACATAAAATATAGGCGAGTGTTTGTTGTTAACCCTGAATTGAGACATGTGCACTGTCCGGTTTTCATCAAAACCGTACCGCCCCATGGTTTACGAATATCCAAGTAGTGTTAGCGCCGTATTTATAGTAGAGTATGGGGTCCATTCGTCTCCAACATACTTTTAATCTTCCTTGGTGGTACGGCGCCTGTAGCGCAAATGCATGCCCCTACGTTGCCTATGGTGGTGCCTGTTAGGCGGCTATAATATGTACTTCACAGGTAGCCTGATGTGTGTTTGAAGGATGAGGCAAGGAAGTGTACCTTGATTTTCTAAACCCGGAGTAAAACATATCGTACGGTAGTGAGCGGACTGCATTACCCCGGTGGCTCAACACACGCAAGTCCCAGGCGGTGTCTACCGGTGCTGGTTGTTGCCTGTATCCTCTTCCCACGATCTACCGATGTTGGTTGTTGCCTGTGTCCTCTTCCCACAAATGAAGGATCACTTCTTCCCTCAAGAAAGGCATTAGTTTCCTGGTCGCACCGAACTTTCTCTAATTGGAATCGTATAATGTCTTGCCTGTTCATTAGTGTGAAAACGTGCGCCAGCAGCATTGCCTACTTTCTACCGATGGGTATCCCTTCAACTTCGGAGGTATTCACCAACAAGCGGCAGAACGATAACATATGCACTTATAACATACATCCACCCAAATTATTCATTGACGGCTGCCACGGCCGCCTCGGGATTGTCGGCAATGCTCACTTTTCAACAGCCACTCCCTGGTACGGCACACGCTCTACTGTTATAGTGGTTGTAGCATCCACCCCCTTTATCCATGCGGCAAACAGTGCCTGGATCGCACTACTGTAGATGCCGAGATCATGACATAGCACATACGAAACACAAATTATATATAGCCGCATCGTGAAGAAACTACAGTATAATGTATTTATCGATGCAGACAGTCCGCGTTCCAGTATCCGTCAGAAATATTTGCAAGCATCACCCGCACACTTACACCCGAGCTCCATGCGACAAGTTATGGCTGAACCGCTCCGACCCCGAGCACATCATGACACGCATAAGTTGTTTCGGATAAAATTGTACTGTGTTGCGTCTGTCGTTGACATTGAAGACCGGTGGTGTTTAGGCTCCCGCCACCTCAAGACTCTCAGACTGCAATTTCGGCTGCCGAGTGTAAAGGAAGTCACACACACCACTGATTCAATTTCCTTGTGTCCACTCTCTGTTCCGTACGAATCCCCATATAATCCCTGCTAGGGTCGTTCGCGGGAGTGTAGTGGTTACAGCTAAGCTCAAGAAGCGACACATATCATCTCATCTGCGATATTTACATTTGGGAAAACTCGACAATGTGATTCTTAGGGTTGCTGGCTAACGGAACGAAGTTATCAATATAATTTGAGCCTTTTGCTCAATCTCGGGGCCCGGAACAGTGTCGTCTCTACCAACACACATACCAGGTACGATTAAACGATTAATTCTAAACGACCGGGATGTTTCAAGTAAACGCTGCTTTCCCACCCCGAGTACATGTCAGCAGTGCGCACCTCAATCATAAAACATGCAGCAATTGCGAAACTCGTATGCGGGCGACCGTCTCCTGACGTCTGAAAATATCAAGCCCAGTAACGCTGCAGATAATGACATCGCTATTGAGCAAACAAACGGGCCCTCACCGCAGCTTTCCTCGAACGACACCTTGCATAGCCCGTCGGAAGGACAGCAGTCAGGAGCCTCCTCAAGGCAGTCCCCGTTTTTCGTGCATTCTGTGCACGGCGTGAATAAGGACATTCCAGGATAAAGGCGATGTAAAACCGAACAATTCACTTTTTATGGTCGTGAAAAATCGCAATATACACCTGGTAGATCAAAACGGACGCCCCTACCGCAAGCGCACACTCTTCCACGTAGGATGCTCACGATAGACGCCGACGACGCCAAAACCGTCGACGATGATGAGAAAAACGCCTCCGCTGCCGTCGGCGACAATGGCTGTTTTCGTAAGTATGTACCAGGGTATCCACAGATTCTCCACTGCATGACGTTGGGCGGCTACATATTCTACTGTAAGCCCAGAACAACCTTAATCTACACCAAGAATGCGTATCACGCACAGACCTCGGTTGAGGGACATTCGGGACCTATATCTTGGGTACATTGTATAGAGTTAACACAAATGATAATTATGTTGACCATATCCTATCCCGTAAACGGCTCCGGCCGTCTGCGTCTCGTTGAAGAATACACATCATAGATAGGTTCATATCGTCGAAAAAAATGATCCGTATGATGGAGGCATTGGTCAAGGAAGGTTGAACACCATACCAAGAACATGTTTGGCAGGAGATATCATGAGTGAATTAGTCGAAGGAGCTCATGGGAAATCAAACGCGCGCACCAGGCTAGCATGCATGTGTTTACCATGTCGGCCGGTCAACAGTGTCAAGTCGCCGGTGGTCCTGGCATCGGACACCGGTTTCGACGGAAACACTCAAGCGGCCAAACTCTTGGCGGACGGTTATTTTCCGGTTTGTCGAGTACCAGTACATTGGGAACGGTACTTCGACATTTTTTGCCGCGCGGGTGCCGTATGTTCTCTGTCACTGGCACTACCGAAGGACTCCCGTTTCAAGAAGGCACGGGGTCGGACAAAAAGCCGCAACATCACGTGTAGTGTACTTCGGCAAAAATTTTACACACAAGTCGACCACGAGGCGAAAACATATCAACACAAAGCTTCCAGTTGACCAACCCAGCCGTCTGCCGTTAACGAAATGCATGTGTCTGTAGAGCTGGTACGACACCAACCATGGACACAAATGTATTCTCACCACACGATGCTGGGTCATCCTTGCACGTCTTGTCCTTGCAGCATACATCACCGGGCGCTTGACAATCGTCGTCAATCATGCATTCTGGCAATACACGTATTCACGGACAGCAATTAAGGCAGAACCGCACGACATCAGTACGTAAAATATGGATTGGGTGGTATGGCGTAGTGAGTACAGGGTGGCGCTGTCGTCATTCGGTGCCGTGGGGTTAAAATTACGGCACCGGTCGATCAGTGACATGCTTGGCACGTGTGTGGCGTCGTCTAGATACTTTACAGTGTTACTCTGTACTACATGTTTGTATATCTCATAGCCCAACATATAGCACATATAAAAACTAAATAAATGATTTGCTGTGTGGCGGGGTGCCATTCCCCGCTGGTTCCACGTATGCACGCAATGCTCATGATACGTACGGCGGAGGTGAGTCCGTAGCGACATCTATTTTTTTGCCATACGGTGTACGCTACTGTGATTGCTGAAGCACTGCCGCTCCGCGTATACCCGTAAGAATCGAGTGGTGAAGAAGCGTGAATATGAGATGTCGGACGACGGCCTGTAAACGGAGAGAGTGGCGTTCATAATGTTAGCAGACTTGATGCGAACATACGAAGTAGAATATTGAATAGGTATGTGCAAGCGACCTATACTGTAAATATACGTGTCTTGTTAATGTTTCTCGGACACCAGCACATTATGTACGGAACTGTTGTTGCTGCTGCTCCAGCTCCGTCTGTTCGGAGGGATTCTTCTGCATACCATCCCTCCGATTGCTATGGAATCAATGCCAATGGTAAAACCAAAAACACACCACACGAACCATAGCAACACCTACAAAAGCAACATCAACGTTAACAATATAGCATCACCGACAAGAATATTCAAGGCACGCCTAACGGACATCGTATGGTGTCGATGTTGGTACTTAAGCCTTCGGTTATTTGTCGATCGTCTGAGAACATATGCGCAAGCAGGAACTGCACACTATTCAGAGCGTTATGTACCTTGGCACGACATGCCAGTTATATTGGGGTGTCGAGCCGCTGCGGGTGCGGTCTATGCCATGTTTTACTTGCTGGAGTCGTTTGTCAAAGCATCGATGTTTCGCTCATACACTTCATGTTGAACACATTTTCTGTATCGTCCGACATTAAAGCTCAAGGTCGGAATATCGTGCATTGCTCAACGTGCAAGTTTTGTTTGTACACCATCGGCATAACGCCACACGCAGCTCCACGCGAAAACAACTCGGCCCCAACCCGAAGGAACACTGACGAATTCACACATCATGTGTCGGGCAAGAGTCATGTCAAACAGTAAATCGCCCGCAGAGTAGGTCTCGAGCCGATACTCCGTCGCAAATACTGGTGCCATAACCACGCGATAGTGTTTGTGGTGGTGGGCGCGCGGCTTTGCGACGCCGGTTGCTAAAGTTGAAGCGGAAGCTTGCGCCGGCTAGGTAGCCACACCGGAAGACGGGTTGCTGCAAAACAGTTACTTCATAATCTACATGTCTGCTGTTCTTGCTAACCAACTAACACAAGTGTGCTAGTTAACAAGGGAAACACGCGACGCAGTAAGAAGGACGTTTCAGTACTAAATATTCCACCGCGTTGTACTACGACAAACAAGAAGGCCTACCGAGCGACCCCAGAGTGAGTTTCAAGTCAGCAACAATAGCGGCGCTACAGCAGTGTGGGCGATGGGGCGCATAGCACTGATCGTGACAATCTTAAACACTTTGTCGACCTGTTTTATGTGTTAATCGACAATGCACAGCAGGCTATGTCTGTTGTCACACGAGCCCATTTGACCGCGAGCGCCGTGTGACCTTTTTTGTATTTAAAGAATGCTGAAGAACGCAAAAATATGTTTTGTGCGATACGATTCTAGGTGGTCGCCATCCATACCACATGGACCACCCTAAGAGCACATGTAATCCACAGCAGACACACACCAGGACGCCGATCCCGACCACTCGCACTTTCCACTGCTGACCGCTGTGTTGAAGGGCAAGATTGCCATGTATTATCCTCTTGGCTCAACAATAACTGGACGTATGCTACAGTAGAGATGCACCTATCGACTGTGGTAGCAGTTTTGAGGGTATCCATACTTAACGAGGCCTGCCTATCATCCAACAACGGGTCTAAGATACGGTGTACGCTCAGCCGGATGACAAGGATATGGGGTAGTAGGCGAACCTTCTCGGGCATCTGGTGAGACCGTCGGCAGCATCGTAAGCGGATAAAGCAGCGTGAAAATGAAACACAGAAACTGCAGTTCCTCGAAAGCCTCAATACCTCCCAGAGGATATCGCGAGCAGTGTATACCTTCCTGAGTCAACAAGAAACTTCTAGCTTTGAAACTATGGCGGGTTTGATAGTGAGGCATGAAATGCTGTAGGTATGCGAGCGAAATTACTGTAGCTGCAAAGTACAAGCATCTTGTCTTTCGAAGACACCAAAAGTTTTGGTTTATTGACGGAAGGGGCTCATGACGAGAACTATGCACTCCTTTCACACGTACTGAATGAAAACATTTCCGAGCCACACGGGAAGCTGAGAAAATGCCAGTACGTTCGTCAAGTGACTATAAATTAAAATAATAAAATATATGTAGCCCGACAGCACTTGTCAGTCGATTGCAGAAATGAAGCTTCCGAGGAGCCCCACACTCGGCATAGCACCATAAACGAAAAAGGGTTAAATCTGTCTGATCGCCGGCGAAATGACACCCTCTCTTTACACTTCAAACCAAACGTTATATGTCGGTACCAGCTTTCTCGACGATTGCATAACGACAATAAGCGCTTATCAGCGGAGGTGGTGTTGTGTCGAGCTGCAATCTAAACTCCATGGTGTGTGCGCTGCTGTCGAAGTTACTCGTTGAAATATTGGTAAACCTCAATTCTGAAAATTGAAACACTTCGGCATAGCTCAAAGAAAGCCATAGCTCTCGTCTCGCATGCCCGTTGGTGCACCCAGAACTCGCAAGCATCAGGCTAGTCTGCGTCTGAGAGACGAGACACCTTGATCCAGCCTGGCCGGTCCCACTCACGACTTCTCCACACACACCTTGGGTTCTGAAGGCTGGAAAAACGTCATGCTACGTACGTAGGCCGGTATACTTGACGGAGATTAACAAAACGGCTGGTTCAACCATACCGCCCAAAATATACTCAAGCGCCGATGTCCACGCCGTTTTCTGGAGATATACTCTAGAACAATTGGCACACGTGTTTTGTGAACCCTACCCGAGCCTTTAACGAATGATGTTGTTTTTCCGCCATATATTGTTTGTTTTGTATTGTTTCGGGAAATTTGGGTCTCAAGAACAACACGTATTCCGGCGAAACAATAAAACAAAAAACACAACCCATTCGTTAAAGGCTCGGGCGGGGCGTATAAAACACGTGCGCCAAATTTCAGGGTCTATCCCCCACAAACAGGCGTGGACATTTGGACGTTTGTGCGGTAAATGTGCAACAAATCGGCGTTGCCTCGTAATTACTTGGTGTCAGGACTTAATCGATTTGGGGGGGTATATGCCTTGATTTTGATCATACGCAGTCAGATCATCGAATATTTGCGTGGAACTTTGTACAAAAATGCCTTGGACCACCTGGAAGCGGCTCGTCCAGAAAACAAAATGGGAGGGGAAACATGTGTTGCTACGGAAACGCCTGACTATGGTTGACCTCTTCGAAGGCCTGTGATCGGTCGGGCCACATGTTCGGCGGTAGCGCCGTTTCTAGGTCCTCGAATAAACAAACTGGCGATATCACCCTCTTCCACTGTTCATGGCGGTCAGTATGACACAAACAATATGTGATATAGGAGTTGCTATTGCATGCGGCATTTGTTAATGACAAAAATTATTGTGATACGCCTGAACCAGCTCGTATATACGATCGAACATACACATATAAATCACAGCGGTCATACCCAATGCCGCTGGTTACATATTGCCGTAGTGGCGAGTAGGAAAATACTAGTAAAATATCAAGGTCTCCGCTCAACTACGATCCGAATGCAATGACGGCCAGTTTCAGCTGATAATCAAAAGTGTTTTTTCTCAAACGAACAGATCAGGAGTCTGATCCTCGGCCGCATACATATATCGGGGCACTTCCCTGGTGGGGCTGGCCGGACCCGACTATGAACGTGACGTGGTTAAATGAAGGGGCCGACAACCTGCCCGCCAGTGAGCTTTCAATCTGATGCGTAGCGGGCCCGGCCTGATTCGCGAGATATCATTGGCATGGGTCGCTCGTCCGGCGCGTGATATTCTTGAAATATTTGTCGTCGGCCTAGAGATAACTGTGCGTAGTGTTTTAACATTACGCTGCCCCGAGTAGGCCCGGCCCGCCCCGTAGGCTCTTTCGTCAGCCGTGAAATGCCGAATCATGAAGGGCCGGGTGTTACTAGCTAGAAACACTCTGGGGGTCTTCAAATTAAGTGCTACAGGCGTGTGCTACGGTTAGTGCAGCGCGTCTATTTCTTCAGGGATTCCACACGTGAAGAGGTCTGCACCTCGCCAAATAACTGGTTTTGAACGAAGCCAAACTGCAACGCGATGGATAGTCCCGTAGCAAGGATATGTCACGAATAAGAGCTCGAGCATTAACCATACCCCAGCGATAGTGGGTTATGGAGCCTAATCAGTTATAGTTGTGCTGCGAATAAACGTTCTAAAATGGTCCGACAGGTAGGGTTCTGCCGTAGGTGTACTATGTACGCCATATTTGTTGGTGCAGTCCAACCTGACCCGGCCCAAATTGATCATGATAGTACAATCAAACTCTGCCGGGCACATTGAGGATAGACAAATAATGGGTAGACATATTTTGCCCTTGTCGACGACTTTCTAAGAAACAGAGACCGCGAAGAAAACAGTGAACGTCGACGGCAGGCGGAAGAACTACGGACTTCCAGCACAGAGTACGCGCCGTAAACTTCCTCAACGCCGGCACAGAATCCTGGTTGTCATCTTCTTTCCTCGTCTGTGACATACGCCCATCGACAAACGGGACAGATTGCCGAGGTCGTTCAACACTCAGATGGCTCTATATCCGTGATTATACAGTCTGCGGGGTCTGCCATCTTCTTCCACACACCCGAGTCAACCGGAACATAAAAACACATCTGTCCTTGACGACATCAATGTTACGGCCACGATAGTGGAGTGACATTAACGCCTTTTGGAGTTTAAACGAAGTGGGATTCAATGTAGCATTACCATCCACACTACAAAACATGGAACGTCGAGACAGGCTAGGCAAAAAGCGATGAATTCGCGAGGTATTGCGGGGCACTTCGTGAGTCGCACCGCGGGTAGACAATCACAACCCGTGCGGGACCTTTAATGGGTGATGCCAACTTCGGACGTGCGACGCACGTGTTCACGGAGATAGCCGGCCCATGATTGTTCCACACGGCCAGTCGCTGGAACCGTCTATCTTGTGGGAGGTTCCAGCTGTCTTATCGGTGTCCGCCTGGCCGGTCGCCCGTTCAAGCTTTAAACCGTAGCTCATGCGTTTGCGATTGGACATTCACGCCTTGCTCAGCTTGTTGGGGTATTTCTACTTTAAATTGGGCTCACGAGTCGCGCCATCCCTCGGCCTATACCGCTAGATTAAAAAAGGTTTTAGCCGAGGTATGGTGAGACCGAGCTCAGAAGCAACAGGGATTGTAAACGAATATGAACAAACACCGCAATTCCATCGGCACCTATCAATGGGGGGAGTACGCGTGCTACAGTATGTACATTATGTACACGTTATCCTGGACAAACATGATAATAGCATTAAAATCCCGGCAGATAAGAACACCATAATTTATGTTTGCGCTATGCACAACTTCGGGTTGGTCGCGATTGGCAACCCGATGGACGTTTCCATCAGCTGCGCATGTCACATGTTCATGTCTATAAAAAAAACGATAATCGCAACGATATAGGTCAGTGTTACTTCGAATATACCTGTCTGGAACAAACCCTTGAGCTTGAGGATTCAACCCCTAACGTAGGCTGCCTATATGTTTCAACAATACAGGCGGGATGCAAAGGAAAACTATTGTTCACGAGAGCCGTTAAACTCGCAAACAGACGAGTGGCGTGTGCGTGCTCTGCGCTAAACGCATGGCAGCGTTGTTTTAAGTCGTAAACAGTGGACGTACAAACGCCTCTGGACGCTGCGTGGTGAGGTTCAGGTACAAGGGGACCTATCGAGGAAAACAATACAATTTATAAATCGGAATACACCACGTGAGCCGCATTCCGAATTCCTGGTACTCCTGTGAAAGGAGTATAGTATATCCTTTTTTTCTTTTGATTTACATACCCAGACGATGAAGAGACGATGAAGCCGATCTGGCCCATGTATGTACATGTGTGCTACCTGGAGGGAAACAAGTGAAATTAAGTTAATGATGCTTGCCGGATTCTATACTGTATTGATACCGGATGGTCTCGACGATACATCGTTTATACCGCAGGCGAAATATACATAAGCGTAAGTAGCTAACCCGCGTTGATGCTTTACATTTCACAGCGCCACAAACATTGTGAATTCAAATCAAGATAATCAGACAACGCTCCCGAACGCTACGCCTCCGTCTCGCGCATTAGAGTTGATGCTGTCTACAGATTGTTCATAAACATGTATTTTTAAACTACTTGGTCATGGTTTACCTTCAAAACAGGTACCGTCGCACAAGTGGCTGCAGTCACACCCATCAACTGTAAAGCATTGATCTCCATTCTCGTGCTCTTCTGCAGCTGCGGGGACAGTGAAACAAAGATATACAGCCACGTCACCAAAGTTATGAAAATCACTGAAGTCATGTTCATAACGCCAGTAGATATAATTGTTTGGTACTTCGGCGGGTTGTTTTGAAGAACCAAACGCCGCTGACACGCTCCCGCTGACGTACAGCAGGTACCCAGGAGATGCCTGGACGAATAATCATACAAAATATCTGAACTCAATACGTATCGTCTTCAAATTGAACACCGAATAAAAATACCGATCTGACGTTATTCAACCTGCTTGGTTGCGACGACCTGTCCAATAAGCAATAACAACCAGTGAATGTTATTGTCCTACATGTGAATATTATATGATGCCTTGACGCACGGCAACTCGTTGTGGTTAAACCTTGGCTCGTGTACTTTCCACCTCGACGGACTTTGGACTAATAAATGCACTTGCAATATGGTACCTGTTACCTTAAGACAAATTGCCGCATTTTTTTAAGTGATAGAGTACATATGTCACATGAACTATAGTCTGTTTCATGTGATATCGCGTTGAGCAACAGCCTATCAGCTACAGTAGCTCATGTTAGTTTCTTGGACGGAGGTTTGCTGTCTAAATACAACACGACTTTTCACCCGACCGTACGTCATATCACCGAACAGAAAAGCATCCACGATATGCGTTGTCTCTATCTCCGGGAGGTATCAACGAGCGAGACACATCCCGGCCTGCTTGTCATCACTACGGGGAGGGCATGCATGGTGCCTGAATCCAATTGAGGTGATCTCAACAAATTTCTTTACAGACGGGCATTCCGGTTTAGATTGACATGAGCTTACATCAACGTTGATTGAGACAAAAACACAGTTATCACCTACATGTGGATAGACGTTTCACCGTTCCGGGGCACACAATTGGTATACTTCGATAGAGAGAAACGCACCTACGCACACCGCTCCATTTTCAACCTGCGATCCGCAGCATTGGGATGTGCAGTCCCCGTTCACGGCACACGTTTCCCCGACTTCCCCAGTAGCATCGTATACGACACGGAAACAGTGCGGGGGGGTGTAGACAGTTAATAAGCGTGCGGGCGTCAATACGATGTGTGCCTCGTTTGGCCAAACTAACCATTTACACTACTTCAAATCGTCAACTGATAAATTTCATATATATCGGTGACGTAAGATGCGGATAAGTAGCAGTCGCTGCGAAAATGAACACACAACGTCAACCTCAAACATTCAACACTCGATAGGCTTTGACTTGGACTCGATCATCGTCTATAGAACACTGGCGTCAGACGGCTAACATCTGACACCACAATCTTGCCATGAGCCGTCGCGGTGGCTGATTATATTGGTCGTGAGTCAGCGACAGTTACAGCCCGCCCGGACACACCGATTGATGCAGGACACCTCCAGTTGGCGTATGTCTGAGTCAACCACGCTGTTGCTGGAAAGTCAATGTGCGTTCTTGAAACATAACAATGTGGGCACCAACCCTGCAGAAACACCGCCATAGCATTATAGTGCGTTGCATATCAACTGGAGTGTTCCAACTCACTTGCAACTTGTGCATCGACGCAGGAGGCCAGGAAGAGCGCAGCACCCACACTTAAAACGAAGTGGGGAAGACGCATCGCGGAGACCTAGAGCGAAACGTGCCAGGGCAAGTACGGCGCGAAAAAATACAGTAAGTGTTTTGCGTGTATACACTGTTTCACACTTGAAAGGATTTCGTGCAGGCTTCTCCTAGCCAACGACGGAAAGCCGTATGAAGCATTCAACAACGGAGGTTTAGATATATATCGGTCTGACTTTAAGTGCATATATATAAAGTTGTGACCCGAATCATAAGGATTTTTTTAAAGCAGGCCGTGGGCTACTGCACTCATGAACACGACAACGGATTACATTGGTATCACCATGCAGGTACAAAACCTTGATGTAAAGTATTTTGGTTGACTGCAGATGCTCTAATATCCCTCCCCTGATATTCCCAGAATATCGCGCACTTTCCGTAGTCGTATTAGAGAGCTTTCATAGATCGAAAAAACTACGGTTTTAATAGGAGTGGTTACTCTTCCAACGTTTGGTATTCTTGGCCATCTCGAAAACTGCTTGTTGCGATTGGCAATACACCTCATTGCTCTCTGTCGGTGGTTGAAAGCACTCAGCTTCGACAGCAACTTTTGTACTACAAAACAAGTAAGTTGAAACAAAAGCAGAGAAAAAAAAATGGGTAATCGAGGGCATGCGGGGGATCGAACACTTCCGATTATATCCCCAATCTAGCATGCAACAAGCGGCCTGAAGTTACCAACAGCGTTAAATGTAGCCTCGGGCTAGGTAAAAGGGTTATGTATAAGCGTACAAAAAACAACGAGTTTTATGGTGAACGGGATGATGCTATTTGTTTTTCGGTCGTGCATTGTTCGGCAGGGCAGTGGAGCTTATAGGGCCGTTCCGCATCATGTTTCAAGGGGTGCGCTTTGGTGTAGAGGGTGGGTACAACGTGGGAAAACGGTGAAAGTGGACGCGATCGTCTGCTTGGTGGCCAGAACACAGTTAATGACACTCCACACCCCTTCAGGGTTGAAGATCTGTCTCAGCTAAAAGTAACGGGAACGACAAATAGAGGGATTGGAAACCGATATGATAATAATCTAAAGTTTTTGTGCTGAGTACGTAGGTAGTTCACTTTGACAGCAACAACTGGCATTGTTTGGTAGCGCTTGTGAGAATACCAAGTGGATACCTCACGGACGGTGCTGGTAGACTGGTAGAACACGCGAACAGTCAGGGTTGTTTTTTGCAGCTGGACAGCAGTCGCTCGCTTCGCCAGGGATTTCGTGATTTCTCGTGATTCTTAAGTTTGTGACCTCTCGGGACTATCCAGTGGGTCGAAATTTCCCGGGAAACCGCTGGAAGATCTATCCTAAGTCGTCAAGATTACTGACTGATCCAGGCATATCCATGGGTTTACTACTGATGCGTAGGCATGCAGGTTCTTGCGTGAACCACAAAGTATAACCGCTATTTGGGAACGTCGCCGACTACGGCGCATATAATGACATCTTCTATTTCTCTCTTTGTTATGGAACTTACCCCTAGCCAAGTGTACGGCGATGCCGGCCACGGGCTCCTGCTGAGTTCAGGGGTGTAGGTGTAGTGCTGTGGATGGTGGGAATATCAAGTAGATACCTCACAGAACGGTGCTGGTAGATTGGTAGAACACGAGAACAGACAGGGTTGTTTTTTGCAGCTGGACAGCGGTCGCTCACTCGGCCAGGGATTCTTGAGTTTGGGGCGTCTGGGGGCTAACCTCTGACATATCCACTGGTGCTCTACTGACGCCTACGCAGGCATGCAGGTGTTTGCGGGAACCCCAACCTATTGTAGGGTTTCCCCCGTTACCACAAAATTTGTACCAAGAATTTTGACAAAAAACAAAGTCTGTCGTTTTTGCTAGAAAAAAAACGCCCCGCCGCTGTGGTCTGTTCGCAAGCCGCCTAACAAAAGAAAGCAGCGGGAGAGAAGGGCGAATACCGAAACGTAATACCTAAATGGGTTAGAAAGCACCAAGGTGCCTAGAACACGGCACACATGACGACACAAGCCCTACCCGCTTGGTACAGCGGCGAAATAAGTAGTAGAAACACGACGCTGCTGTTCCTGGGTGGTGACGAGCCCGATAGCTTCTGTAGTCGCGAGTGGTGTGAGGTGACCCCTCAAAAGCAGGTCTCTCTTTTATGCCCCATGGTCTACCGTACAGCAATTGTTTTAGCTCGAAGCAGCTTTTTCGTAAAAACCGACCTGGCTAGGACACGAGACACAAGATACGACAAGCCCTGCGCGCTTGGTGCTGCTGCGACTTTAGTAGAAAAACGACGCTGCTGTGGCTGGGCAGTGGCGAGCCCTGTAGCTTCTGTAATCGTGAGTGGTGTGAGGCGACCTGTCAAAAGCAGCGTTCTTTTGAGCCCCGCGCACAGCAAATTCGTTGAGCTCAAAGCCAGGTTTACGATAACTGCCAAGCCCGCTAGAACACCACACACAAGAGACGACCAGCCCTATCCGCTTGCTGCGGCAACAGTATGAGTAGTAGGAGCAAGGTGGTGCTGATTTTTCAGCGGTTGGGAGCGTGGGTGGTGCCGCATTCGCCAGCGTTGTCTGCTGCTGCTGTTGGTGTCGCTATGACCAAAGAGACAAACGCACCGAGGAACGCCGATCAGGCCACTCGGCGATGGATCCTAAACTACAGCAGTTGTTTCTGAAGGACAAAACATATAAAAACCTCCAAGCTCTTCGAAATAGATCAAAATTTCGGGCATCACACGAAGAATAACTAACGAAAAAAAGCAAACGCCCGCAATCGCATTTAGAAACATTTTCCAAGCTAAAGGACAATTCCTTGTTTTGTTTTGGACAGGCGAAACCCTGTATTGCCTTCATTGGGAATGTCGCCCACTGCGATGCAAATACTGACATCCTCTGCTTTTCGCTTTGTTATTGAACATGGTCCATCCACATAGCCGAGTGTACGGCGATGCCGGCCTCGGGCTGCTGCTGTGTTCAGGGGTGTGGGTGTAGTGTTGTGGATGTTGCGTTTCCTCGCGAAGACGCCAAAAATGATCGTAGTTTTAGTACCAGACGGATTGCGAGGTTTGCCACGGGGTGAAGACATTCCACCGCGTGCGTACAGGAAGGACGAAAACTCAGCGGTGGCCATGATTTTCTCCCGCCACCCTGCTGGGTAATAGCCAAGGCAGGAATAATTGACCGCCGCGTGCACAGCGAAGAGGGAAGTTCGCCACCTTGCTGTGCAGATAACTCAGCAAAAACAACCAATTTTATAAAAATGAGAAATATACGAGTAGGTATATACGTACATACGTATGAGTACGAGTACAAATTATTGTACAAGATACTGGCAGTAATCTAGCCGCATGGAGCCGGTCGCCCCGGTGGTAGGCCCAGGCCTTTAGCAAATAGGCATATGGAGATAGGCCCGCCGCAGGCGAAAAAAATTGAAATAGGCACGTAGATAGGCAAATGCCTGAAATGCCTTAAACAACGTGCCTATCTATGCCTGAAATAATGCCTTAAACGTGCCTGAAACCGTCTAGGCACATCCCACACTAATTTCAAGTAGTTTTAGGGTTTCAGGCATAAATGCCTATCTTGCTCAATCCCATACTAATTTCAAGTAGTGTTGGGTTTCAGGCATAAATGAATATCTTACTTCCTATCTTGCTCAATCCCACACTAATTTCAAGTAGTTTTGGGTTTCAGGCATAAATGCCTATCTTGCTCAATCCACACTAATTTCAAGTAGTTACGGGTTTCAGGCATAAATGCCTATCTTACTCAACTCAACACTAATTTCAAGTAGTTAGGGTTTCAGACATAAATGCCTATCTTGCTCAGCACGCGACTATGTGACACGTTTTGAACTGCACCTTCGTTTTCGGAGACGAACCACGAGACGAACTACCTGGTACGTGGAATTAGTTAGCATTTTCCCTTCGGAACTGCACACCTCCTGCGTTTTTCCTATGATACTTGATTGAAGTTTCGGAGCAACGAAATGGCAAAAAATAGCTAATAATACGATTACTACACAGGTGGCCAACGGTACACGTTAAGAACGTGCTTTGGGTGACCTGAACCCAAAACACCTTGAGCCACAAATCTCAAGGTCAGTCATTGGCCAACGTAAGACGCTCCCAACGTCCCGAGATTGGCCAATGCACGCGTCACAACGTACCCACATTGGGAAACGTGCCAGGCCAAAGTCCGGTTAACTCTATTTGGTTTGCTCTGTTACTTTGACGAAAATCGTTAACAAACCGAGGGAAATAATCAGCGAAACCGAACGTCGAAACCAAATAACGAAAACAAAAACAAAAAACAAAATCGGGAAAAAATCGGGAAAAACAAAAACAAAAAACGCAAAACAATCGGAAAAAAAACACGTACCGGTATACATGAATGAATCCGACATGAAACTAAAAGCGAAGAGTCGTGGGATACAACAACACAAACTTTACGAGTACCCGAAAACAGTAAGAGTTTATTACAGCAAATTGTATGGTCAATAGTGTGTTGTTTTTTCTGCTTATATATATTTTCTGGTCTCACTCGGAGTTTTGCACTGCGCAAACACGACATGTATTTGCAAACCAGGTTTTTTTTTACCAAAACCAAAATATTTTATGTGTCAAAATCAAGAAAAACAGCATGACACGCTCAAGACTTCGATAACACCATCGCCGCCCCTGTCTCGCCCGTGGCGTTCCAGGGATCCCTACGCCCACCCAGGAGACCTTGAGAGTGATAGCTTCCTAGCCTGGGCGGTCAAAAGCAAAAGTATGCTGGCGGCGGCGCGCACGCGTCGACGCATGCTTTCCCTCTCGTCTCCTCTCGTCGATTTTTTTCACCTGGGCGCTGTGACGCATGCTGCGTTTTTTCGATTTCATAAATATTTGAACGAGCGATTCACTATTCCCCATAGGACGCAAACCACTTTTTTTTTGCGAAATCACATTCAAATAGGATTTTATTTTCCAAATTGAATTTTTGCTGTCTTCGTTAAGATGGGCCCTTATGACGTACTCACTCGCAGGCACATGCCAGTTGCGGAGTGGACGAACAGACTTTATACTTAGTTTATACGTACCCTCTGGTAGTTGTTTCATGATTTCCATAGTCTATTCGGCAACGAACAAAAAACTGCAAAAAATAAAATAAAATCTAGGGCGCCGCCCAGAAAAAACAATCATTGACCACAGCAACACTGCTGTGCTGTGCCCTTTTTTCAGATTCGGTCCTCCGGGGGCACTAAGTAAGATCGAGGGATACACTGCGTCGGGGGGTTAACATCCATCCCCTCCGCCTGAAACGCCATATGATATACATACAATATGTATGTAGAACACGACGATTATCATTATCGCGAACATTCATTTGATTGAAGGGCCGAAAACCTCACACCTCACAGACTCGGTTTTCAAAGAATGGATATTACATATTACCGCGCGGTTTAGAATGGTATTCCGCACATAACGTGGGCAGTGTGGGCTTGTACGACCACCACTCTACCTCGAGCGTTGGGCAGTGTCCCACCAATAAACGTTGCCCAAGGGTCCTAGGCAAGGTGACCTTGCGGCACCTTGGGGAAAGACACGCGCAAGGTGGTCAGGTTGGGAGCGGAAGGCAACGTGCCGCAAGGTGTACCGTTAGCCACCTGTGTAGCTTAAAAACATATGTATATACAACAGCAAACAAGGCTGCAGGTGTGCGCGTTACCTACTTACTGTATGTAGCAATATATTCACAAGAATAATGGTGTACGGCGCTACGCAAATTTCCTGGAGACTCGACAATTAATAGGCATTTTGTACTGGCTCAACGTGAACCATCGTACGGTTATGCCATCATTCATCGTTGTGTACGGCTTGGGAAAGCTACACTCCATGGCAGCTTGTGTTTTTTGGCTTCCGCGAAGTGTTGCGTACCGTATTAATAATGGAACAGGGGGCGCTCTCTAAAGCCATAACTCATATAATATGTATGAAACAAAACGAGCTTTGATTCGCACTGTTAGGCCGTTTCCTATGCGGTTCGATTTTGAGCTTCAGATTTGTATTTTTCGATCTCAAAAACGAAAGCACCGTCCTATGCAGTCCGATTATGCAAAATCTGACCGGATTTTTTTCGATTTGAGAATCCGATGACCCAAGTCGTCGGATTTTGGCCCAAAATCCGACGACTTCAGATTTTCAAATCGAAAAATGGCATAGTCTCTAAATTCAAGATGTTATCCACGCAGCAAGCAGGCAGCAGCAGCCGCAGCAGCACGATCGATGAGTTGGATGGTGACACAGCGACGTTGCTCCGCGCCCGACGCGCAGCCGACGATCGGTGGGCCTCTCCGTCGCCGAACTGCAGTCGGCTGGTGCGGGCTCGGGCCTAGAGACGAAGGGAAGCGCACTCGGCGAGCGCCTCTCCGTACTCGTAGATTTTACAGCAGCAGCAGTACAGTAGTACACAGGAGTCAACGCTCGGATGCTTCGTTGTGTCAAAATACAAAATACAAGGCAGGTCGGCTCGAGCGCACTCGGCGCGTCGCCGTCAGACCAGAGGCAGCCAGTGTGGCTTTGAACGCTTGGGTTCTACGCCCAGTACAGCGCACTCGGCGTGTCTCTTCGCGGCGCCAAACCACAACAACAACAACAACAACAACAACAGCAGTTGATCTTGCCGTTTGCTCAAATATCTGCACGTATGACACAACAAATCCGTGTTTTCTCGCATAACTGTTTCGATTTTCGAACTAGGTCGCTGAAAAATCGATCAGACCATAATTTGAAGCTCAACAATCGAACCGCAAAGGAAACGGCCTTAATAAAAACAAATCATCAATTTCGAATCCAAACCTTGTGCATGCGCGGGCGAGCAAATCATCAAGCCCCAGCGTTGGTTCTGTTCTGCCCCATCACCCTTCAGCGATATGATCGGTCGATTCATCGGACACAAAAACCACAAGAAATAACCATCCAAATCATTGAAAGCCCGTTGCCTAGTCTACATCGTTCCGTGAAGAGCCTGTGTATCAGAAGACGCCAAGCAAGAGTGTTGTTCTACGTCACCCAATGACCCTCACTTGACGGCACACTACGATTGGTGTTGGCCGTTGACCCCTCTCTACCGCAATCTACGAAACTGCTGGTGGTGTGTGCGTACTTCCTTCTTTACCGGACATGGTGCCTGCCACCCAGAAGGTGGTATCGTGATACTCTGGGACGACACCGTCCCTGGCTGTTAGCACAGCTGTGGCCGTGCGGGATGCCTTGGCTGTGCGCTGTGCGTCTGTACGTGCACTGATGCACTGTGTGACCGCGTGACCGCAAACAAAAACACAACAAATAACCCCCTTTCCCCTAAATTTGGGAGTTCAAATATAACGGCGGATTTTTTTTTGCCTTTTTTGCAGTTACTTTTTTTTGTCATTTTGACATGCCTGGCCGTGCCTGAGAAAAGATAGGCAAGATAGGCACGAAAATCGCGTTCAGGCACGCTGTTTTCAGAAAAGGTCATTCAGGCATTATTTCAGGCATGCCTTAAAGGCCTGGGCCTACCCGGTGGTCTAACTGGTAGCTACCACGTCTGTTGGGTCGGATGACGAGGGTTCGATTCTCCCCATGGAGGTTTTTATTCTCAAATGACGCCGACTGTCGAGATCGCATATTATAGCGTGTGTAAGCAAGATTCGACGAGAGTTGACGAGGGAAGAAAGTGCGGAAATCTTCTCGCGATAAAAGTGCAAGGCAAGAACCGTAGTGGGGGAGGAGGGAGTGGAGCCTACTTTGTGACCCCGGATCTGAGTTACGACTAGGGAGAGAGAAAGACGGAAGTGCAAAGATAATGAATGGGATGGGAAAACAAAAACAAAATGGTCTAATTTCGAGGAGGCATGGTACGAGGGTCCCCGGCATGGGAGCACAGTCATTGGCGCAGCATGCAGCCGGATACGGTGGAGCTCCTGCAAATATTCCTGTGCGTGATTGAGCTCAACCGCCCGAAGCCTGAAGCTACACGCCGGACTTTGCATACATTGACAGCCTGCGGCGAGTATATTCTACAATCGGGTGAGTTCGCGAGAGACGGTCAAGCTGTCAAAAGGGGAGTTTTGTACTGAGCTATATGCCCGACAACATTCTAGCAACTGTCTGCTGGCTGAGTTAGTTTCCTACAACCTGGGTTCCGTCCATGACTGATGACGAACTGCTGGGGTGTATACGCTCTTTTGTTTCCCGTAGTTTCGGGTCACATAAATAGAGGGTAACCACGCGATACTGCTGTGCATCAGAATATCGAGAGGGTGGACAGGGTGTGTCTCGCGTGTGCTCGCTATGCCGCCAGCACAACTATACTAACTGTTGTCTACGTATCGCCCACAACATGCACGATGCACGATCTGCAGTATAATGGTATGGGACGCATTGTCTTGTTGACGGCCTGCTCAAGAATGCGGTGGATCAACTAAAATTCGGACACTGATGATTCGAAACAGTATCCGAAAAACAGTTAGTAATATTAATAGTTGATTTGTTGATTTTACAGTGCTTTCCTTCAATCCTGACAACTAGCTTTGATGCGGCAACTCCCCCCCCTATATAACAGATTGGCCGGGGAAGGAATAGCGAGCACACGCGAGACAAACCCTGCCCACCCTCTCGATATTCTGATGCCCAATATCGCGTGGTTGCCCTTTGTTTCTGTGACTCGAAACTACGGAAAACATATCAGGCACGCAGTATAATATATCCCGAGGTGCCGTCGGCGGTTACGTATTGAAGAGCGTACACCGGTGTAAGATACGTACAAGGACACGGAAGAATCAGACACCGCATCACTTACAAAACGATACGAAGTGTACGTCAAAGTGGGAGTGGCTGCGGCAATAACCACACATCCCTCCAGAAAAAACATAAAAAATCTCGACCTACTTCAAGCAGTCGCTGTGCTGCGTGTTCTCTCCTCCACGGGCGAGCATGTGGTGTCACGGTGGCGGTCGAAAGAGGAACATCCGCCCGCCGAGGGCCTGTCTGACGAGCAAGGCTCATCATTCAAACTAAACCCGTGGATGATGATGTTACCGGTGTTTTATACGTACGTGGTATTCATCGCAATGGATCTATCTGCGTACTGTGCCTATGCGTATCTGCGTACGGCGTATCTGAGAGATTAGTTTGTGTTTCTGGAAGATATTGCAGGTCGTTCGTAGGTTTTTGAAGACGGTGTGCGGATCACTTTAATTTCACGTATTCTTTTTTTTTGGATCACTCGGTCCCGGCCGTCCACACAGGAAGCAAGTGGCTTCATTTCGCAACTATCGTTTTCACCCCCCCCCTATAAATATATGATACGACGCTGTAAAACACGCCACTCGCTGCGTGAGCTAGACAACCAGGGTGCCGTTTTGTTTTTGTTATTGTTTTTGGCGGTCACCAAAGCTGGCGGTCGAGTAGATCATTTGTGCGGGGTGGAGAACCTTTGCTCCGCACAAGGGGAATGGTCGTACCACGTAGTGTTAATATGGTAAGGCGTCCGCGAGGCAGTTACATAGTAAAACCCATTGCTGTCTCCGGAAGTGGCCACACCAGAAATTAAATTAACTCATTGAAGCTGTCGTCCATATGCAAGTCCGCCTCAGAGGCGGTTCTTAGCAGGATGCAGCTCACCCTCCATGCGACTCGCCCAATATCCCACGGCGTTTCGCGCTTGGTGCAAGCAATGTCTGCCTGGTTGGTGAAAACCCAACGCGCTCCGTCCCGGCATTGTAGGGATGCGAGGGTCTATGGTCATATGACTACGGCCGTGCACAACATGAGTAC
>MEHQ01001516.1:0-18768 GCA_008828725.1 Saccharina japonica
TTGTTTTGGGGCGACCGCATTGGAAGGTTTGGTCGGATTGCGCGAACGAATGTTTCCGAAAGTCGTGTTTCGGGTGAGATATTGAGGTCCTCATGTGAGGAGCTCAGAAAACTCTGCTGCGCCCCTACCGTGGGATGACTCTGATGTCCTCCAAAATCAGTTTTTTGAGTCAGGTATACGGCTCCCTCCGCAAGGAAAAAAACTCTGAAAAAAAAGAATTGCACCTTCGCCGAAGCATGCATCGACACCCGTTGCTCTATCCGTGTTCGGCCGGGCATGCTGCTGGCGTTGTGAAACGTATGTAGGGCATGCATGACCTATGCATGTCCGACCTATGAACATGAAACATTGCTCTCCACGGTACGTTGAATAATAAGTTTATGCCAACTATTGGTCTGCCCCGTGTGCGACCGGGCGCACTGCTAGCCCTAACCAGTAGGGCATACGCATGATCCGTGAATGCACGACCTGGGCCAGGCATATCGTGATCCGATTGGGGCGTATTGACACTGGTTATTGCTCTGTCTTCGACTTCTTGAATATTGCATGTCCGAATTAATTCCAACCATTGATCTGTCAGCGTTTGGCCGGACACGCTGCTGGGCCTGAATAGGCTGCACGCATTTGTTTCCCGCAGCTGGAGGGAGTTCACTCGTGGTGGTATATTTATCGTTCGACACCTGCAGTGACCAATGTGCACCTAGTGTGTTGTCTTTTGCGCTGTCCACGACACCTTTCACAAGCAATGTCGACACATTTCACAACCAAAGTATGCCAACGATTGCTCCATCCATGTTCGGCCGGACGCGCTGCCAACCGCAACTACTATTAATAGGTTGCACGCCTGTTGAGGCGACTGCCTGCGAATTTGGACAGGTCTGCCAGGCTGGATCTGACGGGTACACATGCGGTGAGTGCACGCCTCCAATATATGTAGCAAAACCACGACGATGCCTGCTACGGTAGCGCGTTTTCCCTTTCCCGGGAAACAAATATTTATGACTGACTATTAGTACGGGGGAGCCATAGTATTCAGGACCTATGACCCACACAAAACTACATATTCCAGTAATTTTACTAAGCATATTTGGTCCTAATTACAATGCTCCCCCTAGATAGTATACTGCTGACTCACACACACCTCAACGGAGGCATGACGCAGTATCGCCGGAATATCGTTTATGTTTATCGGTATTTTTCGATAGATAGCTAAGGCACGGCATTTTTCGTCGGGCCGCACTTTCAGTCTTTTCGGGGGTCAGGGCTTGGCCGGGGTATAGAGATCCTCATGTGAGGACCCTCAGAAATTATTAGGCGTCACCCCTATAAGGCGAGCACGCGTCAGGGGTAGCATTTTGTTGGTCAAACACGTTTGTGAATAATGGGGCTTTCTCGGCCAAGGAGTTAGTACCCAATATGGCATGCCTTATCAATAAGGCATGCTTTGTCGGGGGTTTTTACAACCGTTTTTGGTGCATACCTATGGCATCGGATTGGTCACCTTAGGGTAAAAAGTACAGTTTAAGCGTGCAGTATTCGATAGATTTCTGTTTTTGGGTGACTTCGTAGTAGTATAGAGCCCCCCCCCAAGCGAGGCCCGTGGCTGATGCCAAGGAACATGTCCGGCACATATCCGGTAAATAAACTTGACTACCATGGCACATTGTTGGGAATCTAAGGAACATTTTGTTGTTGTCGTTGATGCGCCGAATACGTCTTGTTAGCTGCCTCCATGCAAGCTAACGATTGCCGCGCTCTCATCCCCTGCACTGGTATCTTGTGCGGGCTTGATTGCCAACCTCGCGTGGGATAAATTCGATAGATGATGCATTGGATTGGTTGCCATATTTGCTGATGATTTCGGAGTCGACCCGCGTGTTGTTGATACGACGACTCCCTCTTGCCAACAGCCTCCGTTCAAGCTAACGGTTGTCGCACACGGGCTTGATTGACATTTCCACGTTATTTACGAGATACTATATAGTGCGCTGACTTAGTTGCCTTTTTGGCGTTAGTTAAAAAATTCGAACTACGTATGGTTCATTGCCTTGGGTACCGACTTTTCATGTGGTTGGAATTCAAGTTCACCCCTCGTTGCTGTCCCACCCCTGTTGTTGTTGATGATGCGACGAACGACTCATCCTACGGTAGGTATGTAAAGTAGGGTTTGCAGTTGGCTTTTGCCTTCTGATGCACTATTTTGTCACTGGGACCAGTTGAACTCCTCAAGTGAGCAAATACCGGTTAGCGTGGCCATTTTACTACATACATCCTATTTGTTCTAGGGCTAGCGCATACAGCGCATACGTCGGATTGCACGAACAGTCTCCGAAGTAACTGTTTCGCGTGACATGGTGGCATATCGAGCCCCTCGTGTAATGACCTAAACTGAAACAAAAGATGGCACTACCCCCTACCGTGGCGTTGGTCGAACCCTCTTGAAAAATGCCATATCAAGTCTAATGATTGTCGTCCCCCCCCCAGATGTGTATAAGAGACAGGTACTACTGTAGGATATGGGCGCGGACGCTCCAGCGCTTACCGCCCCCGCGCCCCCACCGGAAACGCCCTTGCATTGTCCTCCCACATCCCTCCACGCCACCCCACCCTACCCTACCCTACCCCAGTCGTGGAAGCGATGCCGGCACAAACTCCGGAGGTCCCGATCGAAGTCACAGCACAAACTGCGGAGGTGCCCGTGGGACTAGCAGTACAAACTCCGGAGGTCCCCCTCGGACCCGCAGCACAAGCTCCGCCGATCCCCATGGGTTTCCCGGCACAAACCCCCGAGGTCCCCGCAGGGCTAGCAGTACAAACCCCGGAGGTCCCCGCAGGGCAAGCAGTACAAACTCCGGAGGTTCCCATCGAACCCGCAGCACAAACGCCGGGGGTCCCCATGGAACTCACGGCACAAACTCCGGAGGTCCCGGTGGGACTAGCAGTACAAACTCCTGAGGTCCCCGCAGGACTAGCAGTACAAACTCCGGAGGTCCCTATGGGATTCACAGCACAAACTCCGGAGGTGCCCGTGGGACCAGCAGTACAAACTCCGGGGGTCCCCATCGAACCCACGGCACAAGCCCCGCCGATCCCCATGGTTTTCGCGGGGCAACCTCCGGAGGTCCCCGCAGGACTAGCAGTACAAACTCCGGAGGTCCCCATCGAACCCGCAGTACAAACCCCGGAGACCCCCATCGAACTTACGGCACAAACTCCGGAGGTCCCCGTGGGACTAGCAGTACAAACTCCGGAGGTCCCCGTGGGACCAGCAGTACAAACTGCGGAGGTCCCCATCGAACCCGCCGTACAAACCCCGGAGGTCCCCGTCGAACCCGCCGTACAAACCCCTGAGGTCCCCGTCGAACTCGCACCACAAGCTCCGGAGGTCCCCGTCGAAGTCAAGACCTCTACCACATCGTCCTCTACCACATCGATCATATCGCCTTGAGCTTGTGCGCGTGGACCACGTCTGGGTCGGTGGTGCTGGAAGCTTGGCAAGCCCGTCTACGGTAGATGTCGTATTTTTGAGACCGAATAGTCCTGACGGATGGGACTTTTTCAAGAGGAGATATTGATTTACAGCATTGGTGGTCCTTCGATGGCGCCGGTTGAGTATTATAGTGCCGGCTGCCCGCTATAAGTGCCTGTGAAATCGTTGGGTATAGATGGGATTAACCAGCTTGGCGGTGTGCAGAGTAGTGCCGGTTCCCGCGATAGTGCCGGTATTGTTGGCAGGCCCATGCCGGCACTATCGAGGGACCGGCAGTACTGTACCCATTTTGTTCGGACCCGATGTGTATTGTACAACTTTAGTCGTTTCAAATCTTGGCTCATGCAATTCAGTGCAAAACGGACTTCGCTTCCAATTTTTTCTCATCTCGAAGGATGGCTTTGGGTGTTGCGTAGAGTTCTTATCATGGCAGGAGTCTCGCAAACGTTGGCTGCTATCCGTTACCGTAGCATGCGTCTGATCAGGTCTGAGACTTGATTTGAAGCTGCGTCAAAGTAGACCGGAGTAAGCGGGTTCCACGGCTACGTTGGGAGCGTCATATGGGGTGGGACCTATTGTGGTAACTACCGTAAGAAGAACCAGTTGGAACCGTGATATCGGGAGATTCGCCTTACTTTTGACTCCGTCTGAGTAAAAGGATCCGACGGCGATGTTGGGAGGGGGGCATAGGTTGGAGCCTACAGTGGGAGCTAGGGTAGGACGTATCGGTTGATTCCGTGACGTCGAAAGCTTCGCTAACGTTTTTTAAGACACAGCAAACCAGGATTTGGTGAAGAGGCTTCGACGGTTACATTGGGAGCGTGGCAATAGTTGGAAACTAGTTCTCCGGAGTATATTGTAGTGGGAGCTACTGCAGGACGAATAGGTTTAAACGGTGAGGCTGGAAGCTAGAATCCAAATTTTGATATGAAGGTCCATAGGCCTCGGTTGGAGGATTTGACGTTGAAATTGGAAAAGCTTACCTCAAATTTAATTTGAAGACGAATCTACCTACTGTAGGCTATAGTTCGCTAACTCAACGTGAAAGCTCGACGACACATTCAATTAGAAGATGCATCCAGTCAGGCCTTAGGTAGCGGATTTGACGGTGATGATGGACTCAAATTTGATTTGAAAATAAACCAAAGTAGGTATTAGCTACAAACTAGGTATAAACTATCGGGTTCGACGAGGTACTGGGGCCGTGACATTAGTTTGAAACCACTGGAATATACATAGGAAGTACTGTAAGACGTATATATAGGCTGAAACGGCGACGATGAAAATTAGCGTCACGGCTGATTTAAGGACACACCAACAAGCTTATCCGTGCTTAATTAGCCCATTCAAAAGTGATTTCGGGAGTGAAAGGTGATGAGTTGGAAGCCGACAGTATGGGAACTACAGGACGCATCTAGTATCAGAGTAGTGATATTGGAATTGGACGCTTGCCGTTTTGTTCAGACACAGCGAACCAGGATTTCGTTGGAGAAATATACTGTGTCGTTGGGAGTGTTGCATGAGTGGCAACATGTCTCTGTTGTTACTGGTGGGAACTACTGTAGGGCGTGGCTGTTGAAACTGGGGTGTTGGAAGCTTGAAGTAAGTTTTGATGCAGCAAACTAGGTCTTCGTTTTCGGATTCGACGTCGGCATTTGAAGCATTACATCATGCGTTGGTTGGTGAAACTGTATAATACGAAATATTGTGGTTGGCGTGGTCGGCGAAACACTTATACTGGGAGCTTGCTGTCAAAGCAGAAGCTAACGGAAACTACTGAATATGAAATTGGACGGGGCTATTGGAACCTGGAATTGAACTGGATCCTAAAAGAAACAAGGACCTGCCGGAATCTACGGTGGTACATAGTGGAAGCCTGACGCACACAAACTATGGAATCATACTCTTAGGAATGTTTGATAACCATGTTTCACGGGAAATCGCGCAGTTACGAGTAGAAATGTTTGGTCGTGGGCAGCTCTCGGTTCTGAACTGTGAACTGTTTGGGCCCCTGGGGTCGAATGTCGAAGATGCCAAATCACGTGCGGACTGCTGCTACGGTGGTGGCGTATGATGAGATTGTTTTCATTGCCGCGTTTAGATCACTTGGGTGAGCGGGGGATCTACCACATTGTTCGACTTTTGAGTTTACGCCCATGAAAGTTTCCACGAAAGTTTTTTTTACTTTCTTTCATGGAATCAAAAATTACTTCCACGAAAGTGTTTTTGCTTTCGTGGAGATAAAACTCACTTCCACGGAAGTTTTTTCACTTTCATGGAAGTAAAATTCACTTTATGGAAGTTTTTCCAGCTTCATATATATATGTGATTAAATTGGAAGTAAATTAACACTCTACTTCCATGAAAGTAAAATATAGAAGCGAGGGCGTGAATTCATCCCCTGCTTCCAGTTGGTAAACCGTCCCACCCAGAGTGGGCCCATCCCGATTACCAAAACGTGGACCCATTACAAACGGGATATCAAAAACCGTGTAGCGCGCATCACGGAACCACACTACTAGACCTGCCTAGTGGCCGAAGGCCCTCTTCAAACGGAATCTTCCACGGAACCATGGAAGTGTTTTACTTCCACATGGAATAAAAAACACATAATTGAATTTACTTGCATTATTTCTTTTTTACTTTCCTAGGGAGGAAGTAAACATTAATGGAAGTAAAAAACAGTAAAACAAAATCATGGAAGTATATTTTCACTTCCATGGAAGTTAATGAAAAAGACAAATAGTGTGGTAGATCGGGCGAGCGGCTCTGAAGCTCACCCAAAAATATATAAAAAGCATGTTGTTGGTCCAGGGTAACATACTATCCCATGTCGGTAATTATCGCGGAGCCAAACCGTACAAAACCTGAAGACTGCAAAGCGGCAGAGTAGTAACTCGGCCGCGCGCCCCTTGGCGTCTGAAAGGGAACATGTAGATCGATATCTAAAGGTGTAAGTAGTTGGCAGGGGAACGCGTCATGGTGACTCAAGACGGCAGTAACACATAAACTCTTCTCTTGTATTATTTTCGAGCTGTCGAGTGACAGCTCACGACGAAACATGAAATGACATAATCCAGCAACCTGCCAGACAGGAAACGTCCCATTCACCCGCAATATACCCGCCGCTCCATGCAGATGTCTCCCTTACACAAAAGGCCTCATCGATATATGGAACTCCCTCGAAATATAAAATGGATCATCTCCATCGTATTATTTCGCACAATCAACACCCCCCTTGCTCAATATATACGACCATATAAATACCCCCCCCCTTGCTCTGTGCATGACAAGGCACAATAACGCAGGGTGAATATATCGCAACTCATAATGGGCTTTTATCATACTCTGAAGTGCAAACTCGAAAACCAAAAATGAAACTGGAAGCTCATCAAACCTCCAAATCGAAAATCACATTCCGCAAAGCAAACCTTAAAAAGCTCAAAGCAGGTCTTCGAACTCTCAAGCCAAACACATCTTAATATCAAAAGCAAACTCATCCAGACGACAAGCGAAAACCTCTCCCACAATCTCAGACGAAAACTATTGCAGTCATGGAAAATATGACACTATGTGGTCACACCACAAAAATAAAAACTAAGAAAAAGGTATAATGCCAGAGATCGCAAGGAACCTCGTTCCTGCGGATAAAAGTCTCCTTTCATCCTCTACTTCCGACATAGATTCCCAGATCGCGACGGTAATGCAGGAAAGCATACATACTTCTTCCTAAATAACCATTCTGGGGTTCAAAACCACAGTACCCGAAATAAAACCAACTTAAAACTTCCTATCTCGAAGACGCATCAATATTAATCAGAAAACTTCTGTGGTGGTAGTGGAAAGCCGAGTTATTGAGTGGCCTTGTCAAGAAGTCTGCATGCTGCTCCTCCGACTCTACATGGACAATACCAAACTCCTCCTTAAAAACAACTTCGCGCAAAAAGTGGTGTCGGACGTCGATGTGTTTCGAGTTCGACGTACACACTGGGTTCTGTGCCAGGTGCCTTGCTCCCTCATTATCATCGAAAACCGTAATGCATGTCTCCCCAAAACCCGGAAAAATAAAACTCCACACATATCGCATGAACATCACCTCCTTAATATTGTCTGCCAGTGCTATATACTCGGCGCCAGTGGTCGAGAGCGCAACGCATTTCTGCGTGCTCGAACACCAGCACACACGCCCCTGCACACATTACAGTCCCGCCGGAAACTGACCTCCTGTCAGTGGCCTTGCTAGCATAGTATGCATCCGCAAACGCTACCAGCTCAAGCCCTTTTTTCTTTCTGGAACGTAATGCCGAAACCACTCGTAGAACACACGTACTCTAAAATACCAATAGCTGTCTTCCAGTGTACCTCCCTCGGCTTATTCACGCACCTCGCTACCGCTCGCATCGCGTTCGCAATATCCGATCGTGTTTGGTTCGCAAGCCACATCAAGCACCCCACCAACTCGCGAAAGGGCCAGCCACCCACGGGTTCATCTTCGTAGAACTCCTCGAGTTTCAGACCAGTCGAAAGTGGGTTTCTCCTCCCAGAACTGACATTAAACCTTGCCGCGGTATTTTCAGCGAAAGCCTGCTGCAAAATCGTCAAAGTACCAGCATCCCAATCCCTCAACGACAACCAGCAGACCACCGCAACTCGCCCAGGTTGTTGATCAGAACGAGACGGTTCAGATCTTCACAGAACTGATCGCACCTGGCCTTGAGTCCTACAGCAACAATACCATCCACATCAACTACTGTTACTATGGAGACAGAACCCGACTCAATCAACCGCATGACACACACATCAGCTGGGCTCTGCTCAAATCCAAGACTGTTTATGTGAGTGAGTAGGTGGTTGTGCCACGACCTCGACGATTGACACAAGTCGTAGATACTGCGGTTCAACCTGACTACCGTACCAGACATTTCGCCGCAACCGGGGGGTAGTCTCATAAAACATCCTCTTCCAAACTCACCTGAACGAACGCTTGCTCAGCATCAAAATGACACGAATCCAAACCCAACTCGCACGCAATAGCACCCAGCAAACGAAGACAAGACGCCGCAGCGGTGGGGGAAAAAGGCTCAAAGAAATCAACACCCTCACGTTGCTTAAAACCTCGCGCCACCAGTCTCACCTTCGCCCAGACCACCTCGCCGTGCTCGTTGGACTTCCAGGCGAACACGCACTTCGCCGAGATGACGTTTAGTCCGTTTGGCTGATATGTAGCTCCAAATGTCCCCGAGTCCGCCAGCCCATGGTACTCCTTTTCCATCGCCTGCCTCCAGATGGCTGAATTCTCGTCCGTACACTCTTCAGCATACGACGTCGGTGTTGGAAGCTCACTCGCTGGGCGTGCGGGACGGGAGGGGTTCTCGTACGGCGGGGCTTGGTGGAAGAGTACATGACCTATACCCTGCCTTGCTGCCATCAACGACAGCAGCCCATGCCCCACAGCCTCCCGGTGTCGCGCAGTGTCCCCTCTTGTCCTTCCTCGCTGCACATCACCATCCTCCGGACCCGGTGTGTGGCCACCCAGCTCCTGGTGGCTCACAGTTTCCCCCCTAGTCCGGTCTCTCTGTACATCGCCATCCACCGGGCCCGGGTTATAGCTTCTCAGCTCCCGGGCAGCACGCTGTGAAAGCTGTGGCTGCGGTGACTGTTGTGGCGGCGGCGGCGGCGGTGACGATGGCGGTGGCAGCGACGGTGACGAAGACGGTGGTAGCGACGGCGATGGTGACGGCGGCGGTGGCGGAGGCGGCGGCGACGGTGGCAGCGGCGGTGATGGGGGCGGTTGCGGCGGTTGCGGCGGCAGCAGTGGGGACGGTGACGGCTGGTCGGACCATACGCCGGGGCGAGAGGCTCCGGCGTGTCGGTGGACGGCGACGGCTGGTAGGACCGTACGCCGGGGCCTCCCAGAAGCTCCGGTATGTCCGGGGACGGCGACAACGGCGGCGGCGGAGAGCACGCCTCTTCTGAAGGCAGTTACCCTGCAAACGGCTTCCTTGGGTGCTCGCGAGTAACGCCGCGGGAGTACGACCTCTGGCCAGACAACAGCAAGATCTTGCAGCAGTCTGCCGAGTGATTATTTCTGCTGTTGAGGTAAACGCAGGGCTCCACCTTGGGTCCCGTCTTCAGGGTCCCCCGCACGTGGTGGTAGCTCGGCTTCAAGAACGGGAGCAGCCGCGCAAACGGTGTCTTCCCGTAGAAACGCCGGTATGGCGAGTGCATGTCCGGGTTGTCTCTCACTCTCGCTGTCATGTTGACGACGTCGCTCGCGTATTTGCAAGCCTCGGCTCAGAGGGGCCGCGTCGGCGGCATCCTCGCGTCCCCGAACAGGCGGGGGGCCTCCAGGCGTGACGCCATCGCAAGCTCCAGCGTCATAGCTATCCGGCGCTCGACCACGCCATCATGCTTAGGGGAGGCGATGGGCGTGTGCTCACGCCGAATGCCGTGGTGGTTGAGCATCGCCACGAATTCCGCTTTGACGATTTGGTGCCGTTGTCGGAGCGAAGGCACTCCACGGTGGACGGGCGACCTTTGGTGTTGATGCCGGCGGAGAAACTAGGGAAGACGTTCGGGACGTCGGACTTCCGGCGCAAGAAATACGGCTATCCCAGCCGCGAGTAATCGTCCACGGTCACCATCAAGTACTCGGCACCGCCTGCAGACGTAGGCTGCCTGCCCGAAAGGTCCACGAAAAGACGCTTCAGAAACCTGGTGAAGCGGCACTCGGTCGTCCACGGCACCGCCATCCTCCTTCCCTTCACCTCTGAGCACCCAGCACACCAAACCAACTCTCCTAAACCCTTAATGCCCATTTGGCGGGCAGTCTCACGAAGCGCATCAGGATGGAAGTGGGCAAGGGAAACATGAAGATCGTTAACATCGATCCTCTTCATCTTGCCGGGGGGCACCACAACGGCAGCTATAGGGGCCTCAACAATCCGTGTGACCTCAATGTACGGACCAGCGTCCTCACGCATGAAACACAAACCCCCACTCAACAGATGAACTCCATCGGCATTGAGCGTGACGGGGCATTTCGGCAATACCGCGTGGAGCAAGAAAAGATTGACGCGCACACCGGGTGCATACGTTACGTCCAACAGCTTGACCTCTACGTCACCCTGCTGGCTGTGCATCACCATCGGGATACTACCAAAACATGGAACCTTCAGTGACCTAAAGTCACCGACGACCGAACTACTCCTGCCGGGGGAAGGGGGGAGACACGCTACCATGCTCAAGGGGTTACCCGTCACATGAAACGGAGCACCAGAATCCGCTACCCACTCCTCCTTCTTATCCCTCCAGACAAAGTCATGACTACCAGCCTTGCCTGACTGCGCAAACTGCGCGGTGAGAAGGTGCGGGTCGAACGTAGGCGCAACGCTGCCGTTGTTTGCCAGGTCAGGGAAAGAGCCCGAGGAGGGCTGAGGCGGGGAAGCCCCGGCTGAGGTATACCCACCACTGCCGTAGTACATCGAGGGGTGTCGGGGGGCAGCAGACAGAATCGTGACGTTCATGTGCGCGGGGACAACCGAACGCTCTGCGATAAAGTGGCCCGGCCAGTTACAGCGAAAGCAAAACCCCTTGCCTCTCCTCGGCGTATCACCCTGTGGGGGACCCCACCCGGTCGGAGCACTAACCGGTGGCGGGGGCATCGGAGGCATAGCCCCAGGCGGTGGCGCAGTAGGTACCCAGCCCATCGGCGGAACCTGCCCACCGGCACCGAACGGATTTGCACCAGCGTCATCCCGACGGTACCTGCAGGCTGCCGCATCCCAACGCCCTTGGGGGTCAGTTATGCCCTGGGGTGCAGCTCCACCCCTCCCGCCACCGTTTTACTTCGGGCGACGATGTTGCTGCTGCTGCTGGGGCCACTGATGAGGCTGTTGGGGCTGCTGCTGCTGCTGCTGCTGTTGACCACCCTTGGACCTCCGGCCTCTCCTGTTCCCCCCCTCCTCCACCTGAACCTGCACCTCCTCCACCAGCAGATTGCGCCGCCCCGGCGTACAAGGCGTGTGGATCTCCCACCCCCTTGAAAGCCAACGCCTTAGATACCATCTCCCTCTCAACGCTGTCATTCGCATACGCGTCGCGGATGATATCATCGATCTCGGAACGAGAGATGGACGGGCGGGAAATGATTGATTTGCTTTGTATCGTGTAAAGGGAGGAAAGGTTGTTAACGATGTGTCTATTCACTTCCTCAACACTCTTGCCACAGTCTAGCATGGCCAACTGGTCCACCGCCTGGTCTACCCTGCCGAGAAACAACAGGGGGGCCTCTCCCTCTACCATTCGTATGGTCTCAAATCCCTCTTGAGTCTGTGGATTGCTGTAATGGTCCTCGGCATGTAATACTTCTTCAACTCTTGCCATGCACCACTTGGTGACATGGCCTGCTGCATGCGAAACTCGACAATAGCGTATCCTGTCATCGATTCCATCATCACACCATACGTATACAAACCACGCATCCAAAATCTCCTGCGCCGTGTGTCTCATCTCCAATTCCTCCTTAGTCACTTTCGTGTCTTTTACCATCACTGGGTTACCTGTCGCCTTGAGGACGTGCAGGCAACCGAACGACGTCAAGTAAGCCTGAAGCTTACTTCGCCACATACCAAAGTGGGCTTCTACGTTATCAAACTTTGGGGGTTAAACTAGGGCGGGAAAGGGAAACGTGCGAGTGCCTATTTGGGCTCCTTGCCCAGGTGTTGGCACAGTAGTCGTCGATGCTGCATCCCTCGCAGCTGCTTCGTCTATCGTTTCCCCACCGGCCCCCCTTTCCGCCCCTGCGAGAAGCGCGTCCCTCTGGGCGCGCAGCCTCTGCTGCTCCACTGTCCTCAGCAGGACCTCGATCTCTTCTCCTCATGTCTCGTTACTCCTCTTCAGCTACGACGCTCGCGTCCAAGCTATGCCCTTCTGATCCAGGCATCGCTGGGAGCTAGTTCCCGCCTCTCTAGGCTGGCCGGAACTACGCTTGTACCAGTAGAAGATCAGCGGCTCTCTACAGTAGTGTGTTGATCGATCTCTAAAGGTGTACGTAGGCGGCAGGGGAACGCGTCGTGGTGACTCAAGACAGCAGTAACACATAAACGCTGCTCTTGTATTATTTTCGAGCTGTCGAGCTGACTCGGCCACAACCTCAAGTGACATCGAGCGAACCATAAAACATCCCGATGTCCCATATCCCACAACAAACATTCCTATCAAGCATGTGGAACTCCTACTATACGATGGATTATATGCGTTGTGTTACTGAGTACAATCAACACACACCCAGGACAATAGACAATAGTCTAATTGTCTATTAACAGTTTCATATTACAATTGACTGTCTATTGTGGTTCTCAATTCCAGTTAATTAAAACGCTTCGAGCTCTATCGTACAGACCATTTATTCTAATAGAAAATCACCAGGCTCTGTTGTCCGTTCAATTTATATTCATATACAATCAGCTACGTCAATGGTCGAACCAATTGGAATTCATAGTTGTATACGATACCCCATTATGGAACCCGTAGTATATTGCAGTTTACTACGAGTATTCCATTATATTGTAACGCTAAAAGGCTATTGCAGCATATTGTCGGTGATAATTGCCCCGGCAATTTCATTTAAATGACATCCTTCTAAATCAATCGTGCTGGCAATTCCATTTGAATGACACCCTTCTAAATCAACTGTGCTGGCAACTCCATTTAATTGACATCGTTCTACATCAATTGCGCGGGCAATTACGTTTATTTGAGATCCTTCTAAAACAAATAATGCAACACGAAGGTCGTATGTATGTGCTTCTACGAGTCAAACCGCACAACAGAAACGTGTTCATGTTTGATTATTTATGTTCAGGTGCGGGGGTGCAATCTGGGCAAAACAATAAAATAATTAGATCGCAATTCCAATTTTATTATTTCGTACCAGAAATAGAGTTAATTAATTATTTTCGGAGTTCGGGCACACGATATCAATTGTCCTGACAATTCCATTTCATAGACAGCCTTCTAAATCAATTGAGCTGGCAATTCCGTTTAATTTACATCCTTCTAGTTCAATTGTCCTGGCAATTCCATTCAATAGACATAATTCTAAACCAACTTTTCTGGCTATTCCATTTGCTTGACATCCTTTTTAATTAATTTCGCACGCAATTCCATTTAAGGCATCTTTCTTAATAGTTGTCCTGGCAATTTTATTTATTCGACAGGCTTCGAAAGAAATTGTCCGGACAATCAGGCAATTTCATTTATTACGAATTCGTAGTGGACTATATTATGTTGCCGGTCAATTGATTCCGGACGCTGCAATTGAAATTAGACACATCAATGGTTTGTTTTGCTTTTGAATCTGGAATCATTATTAGTAAAAGTGCTGGATATGATCTACACTTAAACTAGCACATATAAAAACACACCCGATATAGCCTACTACTTTCTACTGCAAAACCCTACCATACTTGAACCCCCCAGGGAAGGGCGGGCGGGTTCTTCTTTCAACTGCCCGACCTTCCACCCAGTGCCAAACCCTTGCTCGTCAACACCACGAGTAGAGCCCCGTACTAGATGGTCTTCTTCCTTCCTGCCTCAAACCTTCCCAACCTGTCTCTCCAGCTCAACCAACTGCACCGCCATGATACGTACTTGATAAACCTTTCCCGATCTCCTCTTTCAATCATGCCAACGATTCAATACCTCTCCACAAACCCCAGATTTCCTTCGTTCAATCTTCCACTTTGTTTTGCTCATGAATCTGGAATTATTATTAGTATAAGTGCTGGACATGATCCACACTTAAACTAGCACATATAAAAACACACCCGATATAGACTACTACTTTCTACTGCAAAACCCTACCATACTTTAACCCCACCTTAATAACAGTCTCTACATTATCTGTGTGAACTCCCAACCCCGTTATACGTGCCCTCCCACACTCCTAAACCCCCCTTTACCCCCACATTAATGATTTCTTCTTATCTACCCCCTCCCCACTTAGTCCCTTGACCTGGTTGAATACCTCCCGCCACTGCGTTAGAAGCTAAAACCCTTGAAACCTTAACTTCCTCATCTCTAGTCGCTCTTACGTACATCATGAAAGCGTCACTCTTCCATCTCCCCTGACGTTTGATTCTTCTTTCAAATGCCCGACCTTCCACCCAGTGCCAAACCCTTGCTCGTCAACACCACGAGTAGAGCCCCGTACTAGTAGATGGTCTTCTTCCTTCCTGCCTCAAACCTTCCCAACCTCTGTCTCTCCAGCTGGACCAACTGCACCGCCATGATACGTACTTGATAAACCTTTCCCAATCCCCTCTTTCAATCATGCTAACAATTCAGTACCTCTCTACAAACCCCAGATTTCCTTCGTTCAATCTTCGACATGCATGAGGATGGTATTTCTTGAAGTTGCAAAAGCAAACGATTCGTGAGGCTGTCTAGCGATTGAAATTGCCGGGCTAACTGATTCATGAGGCAGTTTATTAAGTGGAATTGACTAGACTAGAATTGACCAGACAACATACTTCGGGGGATGTCCATTAAATTAAATATGTCGGACAAAACTTGTGGCGGCGGATTCCATTCCATTTCTGCTTAACCCATTCAGAACTTGAAAATATATCCGACACTAGTTCCAAGTAGCTTGTCCACACATATATATGTGGGACCAGTTTTTAAGGGGTTAAGCCTACAATAGACCCACCGAAAAGTCTATTAATTGAAATGAGACGAACAATTGATTCCTAACATATTATTACAATTGGAATTGCAAAGACAACAACATAATATTAGTGTATTAATAGTCCACCTGCTCATTGGAATTGGTTAGGCAACTGTTTTAGAGCTCTGTTAATTAACTGGAATTTTATCCTGCAAATAGTTAGCTCCGGAAACTCCAATACTCTATTACTTATTCAATAAGATAGACGCATGCTACGATAGAGCTGCGCTAAGTTTTTCCTGAGCTCCTAACTTGAGGAGCTCCATACCACTCTGAAAACACGGTTTTGGAGGGAATTAAAAGTGCTGCCGGTTGCGAAATCTCATGACCGAAGTATACTCTGAAACATCATTCGTCATATAACCATGGAAGTCCGACGAATTTGATTTAAGGAGCCCGATCGTTCAAAAAACGATTCAGTCAAGAGTGCTACCTCTACCGTAGCACACGTCGATATGGGACCTACCCACAATGGACTATTGCTTTTACAGTAAAACTTCCGGAAGTCCATATAAATGGAATTGGTCGTGATTTCGCGTTCGTGGTGCATCTATTAATAGGAATGGTTCGGCCAATAGGTTTGTGTCCTGCCCTTTCAATATATATTGTTTCAGCAATGATTTACTGGTCTTGTCTACTATATTGTTAGTAGTTGGAATGGTTCAATCAAACTGTTTCTGCTCTGACCTTCTACTTGCAATTGTTTCAATACATTACTTCTGTTCTTGTCTAATAATAGGAATGGTGTGGAAGATTGAACGAAGGAAATCTGGGGTTCGTGGAGAGGTATTGAATCGTTGGCTTGATCGAAAGAGGGGATCGGGAAAGGTTTATCAAGTACGTATCATGGCGGTGCAGTTGGTTGAGCTGGAGAGACAGAGGTTGAGAAGGTTTGAGGCAGAAAGGAAGAAGACCATCTAGTACGGGACTCTACTCGTGGTGTTGACGAGCAAGGGTTTGGCACTGGGTGGAAGGTCGCGCAGTTGAAAGAAGAAGTTGAAAGAAGAAGGGGGGTTCAGCGGGAAATGGAAATGAGTCATCATGCGAGTGCGCAAGAAGCGGCAGCAGCGGCAGCTGAAGCGTGAAACACCCACTCGGTGCCGACGCAGCAAGGGGAGAAGGGCCAGGCAACGTGGCGGTTGATGAAGATGCCGCTGCTGCTGCGGCTGCTGCGCCTGCTGCGGCTGCTGCGGCTGCTGCGGCTGCTGTTGCTGTTGCTGCTGCTGGGAATGCGGATGGGATGGCAGTTCCTGCTGTTGCTGTGGAGAATGCTCCTGCTGCTGTAGCTGACGCCGGAATCGCTGCTGCAGCTGCTCTCGGTGCGGCAGCTGCTGGGGTTGCGGTCGGGCCGCTTGGTGTGGACGAGGTAGTGATTGTCGAAGGAGCAGGAGCGATGCATGGCGGGATCGGAGGAGGGGGTGCAGAGCCGGGTCAGCAGGTACCTGCTGGGGGGGTTGTGGATAATGATCTCGTGGTGGCCTAGGTCGGTTTTGCGGACCAAATGCACGAAAATACTGCTCGCATCACTAGGATTGTTGAGCAGCTGGCGGTTGCATTGCCGATGATGGTAGTTCACACAGATAATGTAGATACTGTTATTAAGGTGGGGTTAAAGTGTGGTAGGGTTTTGCAATATAAAGTAGTAGTCTATATCGGGTGTGTTTTTATATGTGCTAGTTTGAGGGGCCCCTTCGGTCATGATGAAACACGAGTACTTGAGAGTTGAAAATATATATATTCTTCGTTTTTTGTACATCAGCAATACTATTTCTGGTATAATAACACCATATCAGTACTCCTTACGGAAAACGGCAAAGCTCCAGTTCTAATGCTCAGAATGTTTCTCAATTAGTAGGTTCAAAGAGCTTCAATCATGGTTAACATTTGTGTCTCGGGAGGCATATCGATCAGACGCCTTGTACGTCACATAGAGTGCCTCTAAAGAGAGGAACTTTTCACGAACAAGGCCTATCTTTAGAGGCACTTTTCGTGACAAACAAGGCGTCTGATTGATATGCCGCCCGAAACACAAATGTTGACCATGATCTAGACTCTTTGCAACTACTAATTGGGAAAAAATCTGAGCATTAGAACTGGAGCTATGCCGTTTTCCGTAGTGAGTACTGATATGGTGTTATTATACCAGAAATAGCATTGCTGATGTAAAAAAACGAAAATATATATTTTTCAACTCTCAAGTACTCGTGTTTCATCATGACCGAAGGGGCCCCCTAAGTGTGGATCATATCCAGCACATATACTAATAATAATTCCAGATTCGTAAGCAAAACAAAGTGGAAGATTGAACGAAGGAAATCTGGGGTTGGTGGAGAGGTATTGAATCGTTGGCTTAATCGAAAGAGGGGATCGGGAAAGGTTTATCAAGTACGTATCATGGCGGTGCAGTTGGTTGAGCTGGAGAGACAGAGGTTGGGAAGGTTTGAGGCAGGAAAGAAGAAGACCATCTAGTACGGGGCTCTACTCGTGGTGTTGACGAGCAAGGGTTTGGCACTGGGTGGAAGGTCGGGCAGTTGAAAGAAGAACCCGCCCGCCCTTCCCTGAGGGGTTAAAGTATGGTAGGGTTTTGCAGTAGAAAGTAGTAGTCTATATCGAGTGTGTTTTTATATGTGCTAGTTTAAGTGTGGATAATATCCAGCACTTCTACTAATAATGATTCCAGATTCATAAGCAAAAAAAATGGGTAAATAGGTTTCTGCCCTGACCTTCCAATTGAAATTCAACAATTATTTTTAGGTCTTGCCTATCGATAGAAGAAGTGGCTTGGTCAATAGGTTTCTGTCCTGCCCTTCCGAATTATTTGGTTGGTTGGTTTAATTGGGCTTGTTATTAACGTATTGCAGCCCTGGGGAGGTTAGGTACGTAGCTACAAATGCGGTATGGGGCAAGCCCGACTACCGTGCAGGTTTGAGACGAGACGCAACTCCGTTACTCACAGTTTTGATGCTTGAAGTCTTATATTTATTATCACGCTGGTTCTGGGCAGAAGCTTGCGATGGAATAGTGGGAGACGCAGGCGAACGAGCAACATTGTTGTCGTCGACGCTGAGGGGGGCAGCGATATACGCGCCCTGACCTTGCGGTAAAGTCCCGATAGGGGGGGATAATGAGGCGGTACGATTTTTATCGTTATCCCGGGGGGGGGCAGTGCTATGCGCGCCCTGACTGTGCGGCAAAATCCCGATAGGGGGGGGTAATGAGGCGTTGCGATTTTTATCGTTGTCGGGAGGGGGGGCAGCGTCATACGCGCCCTGACCCTGCTTTAAAACACGAGTAGATGAAGGGGGAAATCGGCCGTTCATTTTGTTTCGAGTTTTGACTCCCAAGGGTGCTACAGGCGGAACAGAGAGTTGGGGGGCACCGCCCTCGGACGGTCATCCGGAGCGGAACGTTCCCGGGTGGCGAGCGTTTGGATTGTTATTGTCCGAATTGTGCGAGGCACCGTAGCGAATTCCGGGAGTTCCAGCGGCCGAGGCGGGGGCCGGAGGAGTTCCTTGGTTTGGCTGGTACACCGTGAGAGACTGAGGCG
>MEHQ01003312.1:5950-39414 GCA_008828725.1 Saccharina japonica
GCCCCCCTCCCCGCCTGGCACCAATACCCGCGCGGTATCAAAATAAGATAAATCGTGAGTGCTTCAACTTGGCAAAGGGGTCAGAGGCATCCATCTACCCCTCCACGGGGTCTCTACAACCGTGCTGTGGCCTTTGTTGACGGGGGTGTCTACAAAAACAGGGCCGTGGCTCACGGAGCTTTTACAACCGTACTGAGGCTGTGGCCCAATGGGTCCCAAAAACAACCCCCCTGTGGCTGTGGCTCACTGAGTCTCTACAAACTCCGCTGGGGCTTTCTGGGCTTCTACACAAATCATGCAGTGACTGTGAATCACTGCTTCGTCTCTGCAAAAAAGAAGGCCTGTGGCTCGCTGGGTCTCTAGAAAAAACGTATCGTACGGTGGCTGTGGCCTGCTACATGCGTTTCGAAAAATAAACCGCCTTAAACTGCCGTTCAATGGGTTTCTATAACCGTGCCATGGCTGTGGTTGACCGGGTCCCTACCAACCCTGCTGTGGCTTTTTGGGGTTTCTACAACCATGCGGAGGCTGTGGCTCACCGGTTCCCCTAAAAAAAAACGTGCTGTGGTCCGCGGAGTCTCAACAACCAGGCTGTGTTTGTAGGCCTAACGGGACCATAAAAATCTCCAACCACGTATATATATAAAAAAAACGAGCCGTTGCTATCTGGTCTCCCTCTAACCCCTCGCTCTGGCTGTTGCCCACTGGGGACGCTTGCTACGATAGAGATATATGGTATACCTTTTTTTGGCTGAAACGTTTTCAGAATGACCTATTAAAGGTTTCTTAACCCAAAAGCGTCGGAATTTCATTTTTGTGGTGCGATATGTTTCATTTTATACATAATAGGCCATGGAATTGCTCATCGGGTAGCATTTTAGTCCTCCAAAATCAATTTTTGGTGGGGTATAGAGCTCCTCGAGTGACCACCCCTCAGAAAAAAAACGGTGCACCTCTACCGTAGCATGCGTCTGGGTCTCTACAAAACCCCTCGCCGTGCGGGGTTAAGGCCCACTCACGTGCAAGGCCCAGCTCCAAAAGGCGAAGGTCACAGGCTGCGCCACCATGAACAGCGTTATCTGCGCCCTCGCCCGGTCAACTCCACACCACGTCCGCCCCGGGGGCGGCCGCCTCGAGTCGGTAGGCGAGCCTANNNTGAGGGGCAGGGGGTCGACGGGAGTGGGGGGGGGGGCGGGGTACTCATTTTTTTGCTTGCCTTACTCATTCGACCATTGGACATGCATATCCCTTTCGAGACGGACTGGGGGCGAACTGCTTCGTTGCTTGCCTTAGTCATCTGACCATTGACTACTGTACGCATCCCTTTCGAGACGGAGCATCGTCCCTACTCCTGATAAGAGACGCCTCCAATAGTTCGTCATCGGCGCTGATCACGTTGTCTCCATATTAATTCCATATAAACCTTTTAAACTAATCTTATCCCCTTTCTGTTTCGCTGCCTGCGGCCACCATCCATCTCCTAAGATAGCGATTGTTCTCTCGCTACTGTCTAGGGTACCAAACTCCTCCATGTCAACGGGGAGGGGGTACTTTATATTCATGCGTGGCCGTAGTAGTATGAGAATAGACCCTCGCGTCCCTACAATGCCGGGACGGAGCACGTCGGGTTTTCACCGACCAGGCAGGCGTTTGACTTGCTTGCACCAAGCGCGAAGAAGCGCCGTGAGGTGTTGGGCGACTCGTATGAAGGGTGGGGAAGGCGCACTCATTTGATGCTTGCCTTAGGCACTTGACCATTGACCATACTTCCCTTTCGAGACGGAGCACCGAGGGGGTGGGGGGGGGGGGTACTCATTTGTTGCTTGCCTTAGTCATTTGACCATTGACCACGCATCCCTTTCGAGACGGTACTTCATTTTCATGCATGGCCGTAGTCGTATGACCATAGACCCTCGCATCCCTACAATGCCGGGACGGGGCATGTCGGGTTGTCACCGACCAGGCGACATTGCTAGCGCACCGAGCGCGAAGCGAAACGTGAGGTGTCGGGCGAGGGGGGTCAGTATCATAGAGCCACAGGCCGTCAGCGAAGCAGTAGCGTATGTACGTACCAAGTACTCGTAGTGTGTACGATTCGGTCCAACTCCGACAAACTGGTTGGTTGTTCGAATAACCATAGGACTGGTATCCCATTTCGGCGACAAATGACTTGAAATAAGACTGAGTTATTTGTGGACAATGCCGGTAGTTCTACAAAGGGTTGTTACGGGGGACTAAATTAAATAGGACCGAATATTGTTGGTAAAAATAAATCACAGTTTTTATGGTGTACCGCAGGTCCCCTATTTACTATGGTCCCCCGTGATAGAAAGTCATAATTTTATGTTCATTCTGAGATTTTCCCCCCGAAGGTCGGGGTTAAGGTCAGGGTTTCGGGTCATGACCCGCCCCGACCCGCGAAAATTTTGAGATGTCGGGTCATGACCCGACCCGACCCGCGAGATTTTGGAAACCTCTTGACCCGACCCGACCCGCCCCGTGAGATTTGCAAACCTCTTGACCCGACCCGACCCGACCCGTGAGATTTTGAACACTTGCTGACCCGACCCGACCCGACCCGTGACATTCTGAACACCTCCTGACCCGACCCGCGGGTCGGGTCATGACCCGCAAACAGCCCTGAAAAATACTAGTACCCGTAAAATTTCGACGCTAAAAACAAAACCTTAAAGCTGACGTATTTCAACATTTTTATAAAAACCTAAAAACAAAGCGAAAAAGAGAAACGTACACAGGACGATACGCTCCCTCTGATTGGCGAAACAGCCAAAATGAGGCCCAGGAGACCGCGACGGTTTTTTTTTGTTTTTGTTTTTTGGTTTTCGATTACTGTAAACAAAACCAAAACGCAAAAAAAAAGCGAAAAACGAGCAGCCCAGAGAGAAGCGAGATCATGGCGACAACTGCAGCTACGAATGCCCTGTGGACTGGACAGCCAGCAGACAAGGGAGCAGCCAGGGCGAGAACAACATGCCGCTGGTGCCAGTCAATGAAGCGTACAACACCGCAGCCAAAACCGTGGCTCGTGGGGCCGTCTTAATCGAATTGCGTGCTGCTGTATATATAAAAAAAACGCCTGTTGTACTTTAAGCAAGCGATGAAACTTTTTGAACAGTACCCGTACTTTACCCAGCGCAGATCTCGCGCTTCAGAATACCGGTGTCATTGCAGCAGAAGAGTATGGTCGGCTAGCCATATGGGCACACTCCCCTCTTTTTTCAGGGCTTGGAGCCGCTTCTACCGCAGGTGGGTGGTGCGTCACTGCTGGTACTCCACCTTGGCCATCGTCTCGTTTCGCCTTTGATTTTCGCTTTTGTTTTTCACGCGTATTCTGCGTTTGTCCGTACTCCATCTTCGTTTTTACCGGAAAAAGCGAATTCTTTTCGTTTTTCGCTTTCGTGTCTAGGTTTTGTTTCCCCCCGTTTGGACGGGCTCTGATTTACGTATTTGCATCCCTCATCGCATTCGATATTCGATATTCGATATTCGATATTCGATAATCGATAATCGATATTCGATATTCGATATTCGATATTCGATATTCGATAATCGATATTCGATATTCGATATTCGATATTCGATGACGCTGGTCCACTTTGAGCGAAAACCACTGCTTACTGCGTTCCGTCATAATGCGACCACGAGGAAATATCTCACATAGAGCAGTGGTGTACGTGCTGGTATATACCGGGACTCGTCAACGCTTAAGTACGTACTGCTGCACTGCTGTAGAATCCACACGGGGTACTACCTGCTGCCTGCTGCCTTCAGCGTATACCGATGTGGCAAGTGATAAGAGACAACAGTGCAGTGCATAAGGAACAGGCAGAGTCACAAAGTGTCACTCTGATGGCCACGACCAAGTGCGTTTGCTGTTGCTTTCGCGATTGATATTGTTGAAGTCATCATCCCGTTGGTCACTCATCATATCATATCATATCATACGTACGAGTGCCGTCTCCGTGCGTGGGTAGAAGCGTAGAAGCCGGCTTCAGCGCTACACTCGCCGACGAACAAACGAACAAACGAGCAAACACGAGCCTGCGGACGGAAGCAACGTCGTATGTACGAGTAGTGTGTAGTGCGTCAAATCACCCTGGGCTAGCTGTCTGTGATACCGGCACATCAGGCGCCAAAACGACTGGTGAGCACACAACATACCCTACCACAAACCAATACTATACGCTGCCAAGAGGTACCTCTGCTCCTCACAGCAAAGCCCGTGCCTGCGTGCGAGGCTCCTCTGCTGGAAGAGCGGCAAATCTGCAGAAGAAGCTTGGAACTTGCTACGTAGGAAAATGTCGCTTGCACTTTATGACATAGACCAGTCTTCTCACCATCGTCGACCGGCGCGATGTCTACAAGGTCATAGCTGAGACCCTCTTGCAGCACTCCCAGCTTCATTGCCATCCACTTGTGGTGTCTGGGGTCTGCCTTCTTGGTGCTGGCACGCGTGTGCTCCTTGCACGCCTCACAGCACCAATCCACCCCGCTTTAGAAACGCTACATCAAACACATTGAACTCCGAAAAATTTAGTGTGAGTTGTTCGCGTGTGTTCTCCTTTGATCCTGACATTGATCTCACTGCGAGCAGCTCGCGCGCCGCCTACGTACTAAGCTATCTAGAGCTTTGAGTCCCGGGATACTTGGGGACAGGGTTTTGACCAATAGGTCTCGGGCACAGGAGAGCGAAAAGACTGAAAGCGCCCTCCGTATTTATCCAAGCGCGAGAGGCGGACTAGGCACAGGGCATACCGCTCTCTCTCTGTGCGGTGCATGTGCCCTTGATTACGAAAGTTCAGTCGGGGTTCAACCATCTGCCTTGTATACGAAGGTAGCGGGCTGCACTACGTAACAAGGTAGCAACCCTGCGTGCAAGGCAAGCCCATGGCTCGCAGCGGCGAAGAGCAGCCTCTGACGGCAGCAGCCGGTAACGGCAGCACTGCCAGCAATACAGGCAGCACGTCTGGGCCAGGCGGCAGCAGTATCAATCACAGCAGCGGCGCGGACGTGCCGTCATCTTCATCATCAACAGCAGCAGCAGCAGCAGCAGCAGCAGCAGCAGTAGCATCAGCAGCAAGAGGAGCGTACGGTGCCGTGAGCGGTCTCTTAGGCGAAAACAAGGCCACAAATCCTCAGAGCGGCAGCAACATCAGCCTGGGTGATGTCTATGGCGAGCGGGAGGGGCACGGGGACCGGAGAGCGCCACTTCGCGACGCGGACGACGAAGCGGCCGAAATGGCCTCAGCGGTCATCGACGCCATGGAGACAGACTCCGCAAAAGGCGTTCATAATCCACGTAAGCGACTTCGGAAACAAATGCCGATGGGCGCGTATAAATCGCATGTCTCCGTGTCATCGCTCACGGCCACCTATGGTGGAGCGACCCCCTTCCTCCCCGCAAGCCAGCTCTCGTGTGCTGCTTGTCTCGGCCCCGGCGTGTACCCTAGAGCAGTTGTACATACACCATGCGATGATGTCGTCATTGGTTGCGTTTTGTGCCACATGCTCTTTGTTTTTGATCCGGCCCAGCTGTTTCGTAATTTTCGTACATAGTGAAGCAGGCTTGGCTCCGTGTCCTCGCTGATGCTTGTGATTGGTCGGTGCCCCTCCTCTATTCAATCCGTAGCCTCGGCTCGTACGCGGTACTACGTAGGCAGCGCTACTAATAGAGGCACCATGTATACAATAATTTACGGGTGGGCCTCGTATGACATTTTTACAGAGAAGAACTAGAAATTTGCCACGACGGTTTGCCTTTTTTGTTTTTGTTTTTGTCCAAGCTCTGTGCGTGCTGGTGTGCGTACTCGTATGCATCCACTACTGCTGTACGTTGATACCAAGCACCAGGTACAGCAGCACCTGGCATACACTCGTGCTCTAGTGCTGGCGCGATGCGAGTTTCCGTCGCGTCATGTCTAGCACCGGTACGAGTACGACATGACGAGCTTAGCTGCTCGTACAATACCCCGCTGCTGCTGCTGCTGCTGCTGCTGTTGTGGACTGCCGTTGTATACGTACTCGTATCATATAGGTTGTAGATTGTGTATGGGATTTATTTGCGTATGGCGTATGGGGCTTGATTGCGCATGGGGCTTGATTGCGCATGGGGTTTCTTTGGTTGATTTGAGAGTTGATCAAATAGTTGTATCTGGTTACAGTTTCGACCTGGTTCATTCATACCATAGCCTGATGGCGCGTGCAGCGCGTGCCCCCCTGCTCCCTACGTACTATTAATAATACTCGATACTGACATCCTGGTACAGAGCAACATATCTACATTTACATGTACAGAGTACAGACAAATAAGAAACATGCTAATAAGAAATCCAGGCTGAGATTTAGAGGAAAATAAGAAATTCGGGAGTCGTTATCTTGAAATTAGTGTAGAAAGCACCCTTTCTTCAATAATAAATCGTAGGTGTCCTGTACTGTACAGAAAGCTAGCCCACAGCCCACACTTTTATTTTATGTTTATTGTTTAGTTTTGGGCAATAACCAAAAACGGGTACACCCGCGCCGGTTGGGGTCAAAAACGTGTACAGCATGGAATCGAGACAAAACACCACATCCCACGAGCCATGACGGGATAGATTGGCCAAAATCACATCGTGCCCGTTTCTGAGGGGTAGTGACAACCAGGCACACTTGTCGGCGCCTCACTATACACTTAGACGTGTCCAGATCATGTTTGGAGGGCTCAGGTCCGGGTAGGATCGGGAGCAGGGTCAGGGGTCAGGGGCGTTTAGAGGCAGAGGGTTCTGGCGGCAAGCATGCGTGTTTTACTTGGTCTCAGCGTCTGCCCGAAATACACCCTACACTGCAGCAGCAGTCGTATTACAGTAAAAATACATCAGTCGTATCATACGTACATACCAGGTATGTTGATATTGCTATTGTTGATATTGCTATGCATAAATACAACAACAGTATAAAGGTGGATGGTCGTATCACTCTGAAGACGTACGTACCCAGGTGTGTGTGTTCTTCACATTAAACCTTCCTTTCTACTCGTCGACATCCAGCACACCCAGTGTCCGTGCCGATTCTTGATCCTACATACGTAGAGAGGTACCAGTTACAGTGTTGTTTCAACTAAAATGCGGCGCAATTGAAAAATCACGTCGTTTGTCAGCCGCCTGCACGCTACGGTGGGCACCTTCGAGTACTATCAGGATGTACAGGTAGCCATGAGCAGCGGGGTGCGCGTGAAGCCAAAAGCAGGGGCCGTACGGCGACTAGCGTTGACGCACGAGCGATAATGTGACCCGGGAAACTGCTGTTTTCGGGTTTACATCATTTTGGTGGCTTTTTTATTATGGGAGCACACCCGAACAACTCCCCCCCCCACCTCTGCCGAACACAGTTCTGGTCATAGCAGAGGCCCCTCGTGGTGAAACACCTTCAGACTTCGAAGGGAGGTGTCGACCATCAAGTCAGGGACGCCTGCCCGTGTTTTGGTCCTCGTAGCTTCCTCGAACGAGCAGTTGAGTGCCTCTCAAGCTGCCGACGAAAGCCGTTGCAGACCGGCCTCTGGGGCGGCGGACCTTCCAGGTGGTGCTCGCGACACGCATGCGGTCCGACGAGGGCAAGCGCCAGGGAGACGGGGTAGGCACGGTCTCAAGCTTTCCACAAATACTTGGTCTCACGGCGTTCGCTCTCTGTGGCCCGAGATATTCCTGATCAACGTGGGCCCAAGAAAGCTTGCTTTCTCGGTATCCTCCGCTCGCACGACTCATGCCTGTCGCTCGTATGCTCGTATAGGCTTGCCTAGTTCCCTGTGCACATGCCACAGCACTCAAGATTTGACCGCTGATAACTACGAGCCTGGGGCACAACACAACCAAACAAGGTGCTCATCTCCTCCAGTATCCTCCTGCAAGCACAGCCTCTTGTTGCTCAGGACCGTTCTCCTCTGGTTTGCGAAGATACGCGACGTCTGGCCTGTGTCCTCTTCTCACGAGCCCTTTTTCTATAGCGTTCCAAGGGTTTCCAAAATTTTATAGTGGTATGTTTGTATAGGGGCATTCTAATAAGTATTGCGGGAGAGGCGATTTTTTAGTGTTCACGCACGCCGTCGGAAAACTTGTCGCTCTTTTTAGCCGCCGTAGGTTTTCGTGTCGCATTGATTTGACTTGATTCAAGTAGGGTTTCATAGGCCTGGATCACCCACAAAAAGGGAACAGGGGCATCTTGAGAGTTTCGTCGGTACGAGTCGTTTTTTGGACGAGGCCAGCCCCGCCCCCGCAGCTCGCAGCAGTGTGCACGCAGCTGCTCCAGATGGGGGCAGCCCCTGACGAGTATGACCAGGGCTTGCCATGTACACCACCAGAGTTGAAAAGTAAGGCCCCGTGAGCTGTGTGTGGTAAGTACTCGTGGTATCATACGACTACTCGTACGTAAAAATGAGCACAAGTACGAGCAAAACAGACGAGGCAAACAAAGACGACGATGACAACATCCTCAAACCTAGTAAGCTTGAGGCTGCTGGTACTGCTTACTGCTGTTGCTGCTGCTACTACTGTGGTGGGGTGAATGCCCTCCCCGCGATCGAACGGGCGTCGAGTGGCACCTTGAAAAGAGGCACCTGGGGAGCAAGGGAAATAAAAGCACTTGCTCTATGACTTCATAGTTCGGCATCGGGGACACTGCGGACACTGCCAAATCGATTTTTTAATATAGTTTTTGTACGATGCACGTGTGGTGTTGCTTTCAGCAGCGACGAAGAAGATTCCTTGTGCCCTTTGCTTGATATCTCATGCACCCCGATGAGTTGAGCCGAGTTGAAATATATTATGGATAGCTCTTGATGTTTTCTTTTGGATGCAGCTATTAACACGCTGGGCATCCAACTTATAGCGCTCGTGGTGGCGGCGTTGCTGAGGGCACCTCGATGGGGAAAAAACGCAATAATCTTTAAAGTTACAGCCACCCGCGTAAAAACGCCGGGAAATAAATCGAATTCTTTTCCTTTTTTTATTTTTTTTTAGAATATGCGTTGCTATTAAAAAATCGCTGGAGGAACTTAGTTGAAACAACACTGGTTATGTGGTCACAAAACTACGACAAAGAGATACTACGCTGCAATGCAGTAAGCAGAGCAGACAATGTAATGCCATATACGACAGGCAATACCTACCCTGCTAGCAATCCAGGTGCATGGTGCGTAAAATGGTTGAATAGAGTGTAAGTGAATTGTGAAAACTCTTGGAAGAAAATAAAACAACGAAAGAGCGGCCGCAGACGCAGTGGAGAGCGAGGCACACTGTAGGCAAGTGGTTTAAGCAAAATAAATAACCAAAAACGGTTGAAAGCCAAGCATGATAGACTTTTACAGTTGTATAATACCCGGAACAGTATCTCTCAAAAATGGGTGCAATTTGTTTTGGCGAATCGCGTGGCTCGCTGGGTGTGTTTTTTACTTGATTCCATACTGTACCCGTTTTTGAGTGAAAACCGACCGGGTATGCCCGTTTTTGGTTATTTCCATTTTGTTTTTGTCCATCCCATCTACAAGTATTTTCTTCGCCCTTCTTTTCTCTCTACCTTTTTTAGTCGTAACTCATGTCCGGGGTCACATAGCAGGCTCCCCCCCCCCCTCCCCCACTACGGTTCGTGCCTTGCATTTTTATCGCAAAAACAGTTCAGCCCTTTCTTCGACTCGCGTCAAATTGCACCTATTATACCCACGCTACGAGGATCATACGCGCTCTCAGCAGTTGGTTCCTTCTGACTTTTGCAAGTAATTTCAAAATCTCACACACGGTGGGATTCGCACTCCAAGACCAACTTCGACATCGGGTATTATTAGAAGCATTCGGGGGTAACCACTAACTGCTTGTAGACTACCGAGGCGAGCGGTAATACACTGCTGAATACTTGATACTCCGGAGTACGTGCTATAAGTACAGCAGTACCTGGTACGTTGTGTACACAGCGATATTTGTCGCGTATTGGTGATTTCATGTCATAAGAGAGTGTCATACGAGGAGAGTGCCAGAGAAGAGCGTCTCGGACGCCACCCGCGTGCTGGGAACGTCGGTCCGCCCAACGTGTGTGCATCCGTGCGTGTACGTATATACAGTACTCGTCTATTATAGTTGTACATTCGCCCTGGCGCATGCAGCTACGCGAGGCGATTTCTACTCGTCTGCCGGGAAAATTCTGAGAACGCAGATGTATTGGAGAGTTACAACAGTGTTTGTTACAGCAGTGAGGAATACGATACATCAACCATTTTGTCGAAGTTGTACACTACTGGCGTGCACACCCTGCTGTCGGTAACGTGCCGTCGGTAACGTGCCGTCGGTAACGTGCCGTCGGTAACATTCGTACCTCCCACAACTGCGGTCGGTAACATGCGTACCACTCGCATATGCGGTCGGCAACATGCGTACCCCCCACACATGAGGTCGGAAACATGCGTGCCCCCCACACATGCGGTCGGAAACATGCGTACCCCCCACACATGCGGTCGGTAACTGGCATGCCCCCCAAACATGCGGTCGGTAACATATGTAACCCAACCCCACACACATGCGGTCGGTAATTTGCGTACCCCCCACACATGCGGTCGGTAACATTTGCGTATGTTTTTTGCTCCGCACCCACAAATCAGTGCGGTATCTGGCGACGGAGGAGCTGTCGGCGTTTAACCCGTACGACCACCCTCACCAGGCAAACCTGCCGACGCTGGCGGATGAAAAGGTGGGGACAACAACAGCGGAACGCGACGCGTTATGAACCGAACCGTCGGAAGTTACGGTCGAGAATTTCATCAGCAGGAGGGCGAGGGGGGGGGGGTGTACTCATGTCATGCATGGCCGTAGTCGTATGACCATAGATCCTCGCATTCCTACACTACCGGGACTGGGCACGTCGTTTTTTCAGGGGGGGGGGAGGGGTGTACTCATGTCATGCATGGCGCATGGCGGTAGTCGTATGACCATAGACCCTCGCACGCCTATAATGCCGGGACGGAGCACGTCGGGTTTTTACCGACCAGGCAGACATTGCTTGTACCAAGCGCGAAACGCCGGGAAATATTTGGCGAGTCGCATGAAGGGTGGGCTGCATACTAATAAGAAGACACCGCTTGTGAGGCGCACTTTCTTGCATATGGGTGACACAACGTCGAAGGGGGTTGATTTGTTTTCTGGTGTGGCCACTTCCAGAGACAGCAATGGGTATACTCTCATGTAATTGTCTCTCACAACGGTAGGTGACGAGCTAGATGATCTAGATCATGATCTGTCGGAGGTGTGAAGTAATTCAGCTTCGTTTAGGAAGATTCGGGTGTCGACTACAGGCAACATTAGAGCCACCATTGATGTCAAGCATATTCTGCGCAGCAAGGAAATCCTACCGTATCAACACCCACGCCTTGAGGTGACCCCGATGCTACGGGTCAGAATATTGCATACATCTAACAGATCATGATCTAGATTATCTACAGTAGATCCTAACCGCCGTTACGAGAGGTTGTGCAAGATCTGTATACGTAGTACAGATCCAACCCAAGAAAAAACATATGCTACGTAGATCATCATGCAGATTTCACGAGTCCCGCCCGGAAACATGAGCTGTAGATCATACAGATCAGGGATATATCTGCCTTGAAATGTCTAGATCATGGAGCTGGAGATCGGTGAACAATCTACCCGATGTGTGGGAGCTTGATCTGACCCGGTCTTGTTCGTCTGCTTGCCCAGGAGAGACTGCGACCTTATCCGCGGGATGACAGCGGCGCAGGCGGGGCCTTCAACTTGACGTTTAGGGGGAGGTCGCCCAAGTTTACTCGGTTCGGCGTTCTTCTGCTGGTAAGCTCATCGCCGATTCCTGACATGTCTATTGACCAGAAAAAAAACACAGACACACATTTTCTACGCGTAGAAACATAGTATAAATATTTTCTTGAATCGCACTTTCTTAAAAACATTGCCTGGAATTAAAAACGTAATTTCTAGAAATACATTATGTGACCACATAATCTGTATCTCTCTAGGATTAGGAATCAGGATGGACACTGGGTGTACTGATGATGACGTTGGGTAGAAAGAACGGTTTAATGTGAAGACAACATACGAACACACATTTTATAAAACCTTTTGCCAGGTACCTGGTACTGCTGTGTGAAAACATGTTTTTCTTAAAAATATACTGCTTTTCTTTCTGAAAGCGTGGGAAGAGGGAGATCGTAAAATGTACGTGCCCATGTGTGACTCGTCGACTAACGAAAGCAAAACGGCCTTCTGCTTCTGTAAAAGCGCGAGAACTCACGTTTTTGTCAAAATTCGATGGAGAATCGGCGACCAGTGGGAATGAAATGCTAGGTGTTTTACGAGACGCGCGCAGCAACACACCACTCGTACTGCTGCACGTTTACACTGTATACGCGGCTGTTGTGGCTGCACCCGTCATTGTTTTGGCGCCTCACCTTGCTCCCAAGACCCCAAGCGCGGTTAAAGTGAGCGTCCACTTTTGTTGACCGCTGGGAGTGGACGCTTACAGGATGTGCTCGTTGTAAGCAAACAACTTGTAGGTGGCAGTACTAACGCATGCTACGATAGAGGTGCACCATTTTTGCCTTCTGAGGGTGGCGGCTTGACGAGCTCCATACTAGTACTAAGTCAAGAACAGATTTTGGAGGAAAATAAAAAGAGCCACCCGGTGAACAATCGCACGGTCTACTGTAAGTATACAATTGAAAAAAATTGGCCACAAAAGAAGGAAACTCCGACGATTTGGGTTAAGGAGCCCGATCATTCAGAAAATATTTTCCGTCAAAAAGTGACACCTATATCGTACCACGCGTCTACTCCTGGCGGAGGCCCAAACCTTACACGAGCAGAAAGGAAAACCGTGGATTGGAAACCGCCAGCACTGATAACCGCGTGTTGCGCCAGCTAGCGTTTTTTTTTCCGCACTTGGACGTCAGCCGAGGTGTATAGTATATAGTGTAGCGCCGAGAGGCGTCGTGGTTCATCTGCAGCACGTGACACCACTTACGAAACTCTTGAATTGGACCAGGCTGAAGTTCTTGTTCTTATTGTTATTGTTAGGTGAGGCAGGGTGTGTCCTACACTACTATTGATAGGATTAAGTTCAGCGTATAGAATGGTTTTGTTGTGTTTGGCGTAAAATTCGAGCCAAAAGAGTGCACGCCTCGGACAGATCGTCTGCAGATAGATCATCTACGGATAGATCGTCTACAGATAGATAATCTACGGATATATCATCTACAGATATATCATCTACACATAGATCATCCACAGATAGATCATCTACAGATGGATCATCTACAGATCATCTAGATCCTAACCTGCCGTTATGAGATGTTGTACAGCATCTGTGTAGCACAGATCCAACCCAGGCAACATGCGATAGACCAGAAATATGATAAAGGCTCCCACACCGGCGACACAACCTATAGATCATACAGATCACACAGATCATACAGATCACACAGATCATACAGATCAGGAATATATCTGCCCTGAAATAGGTATATCATCAAGTGGAAATCGATGATCTGTACCGAGATGTGAACGTTTCCTCACTCCCAATTTCGTAGGTACTGTCGCGTATACACTGTAGTTGAGCGGAGTTGCCCAGATGATGTAGTGGCAGGCTCGGTGGTCGATGGCCCCGCTGGTGAGGCAGTAGCGTTGTGCCGGGAACCGGGACCGCGGGTGACAGTGACTGTTGAGACGTTAGGCAGTTTACCACAGTCTACTGGACTCTCGGCAATGGTTGGCAAGTCCCAGCATTTTGCCCTAATGAACTTGAGTGCAACTCGACTGTCGGCAGCAACAATATCAACCCAGGCACACAGCAGCTGCACCCCCTTCCGCTACTCCCTATTTCCCAGTCAAACTCCCTTTGAACCTCCCCCGCTGTCCCTTCGCGCTTGGTGCAAGCAATGTCTGCCTGGTCGGTGATAACCCGACGTGCTCCGTACCGGCATTGTACGAGGGATGAGACGGTCTATAGTCATACGACTACGGCCATGCATGACATGAGTACCCCCCCCCCCCTCCCGGCTGCCCCTGATTTACGAAACCCTCGCTTTGTTTCACCTCGTCTACATTTGCTGTGGTTGCGGCTGCTTGTTGCGACGTTTTTTCTTTATATCGGATTCAGATTACCCTTCTGCCGTTCGGAGCCCACTTCGCGAAGAGCTGTTTCAGCTCGCTCGAGACCTACTTCCTGCAGGTTAGAGGGGGGGGGACGCGAAAAACGCATCGCCGTCGTGTCCTCGACTGTGTTGTGAACTTGTGAACGAAGAGAAATGTTGGGGTTTTTTTGTTGTAGCCCCTTCACCGCGACACTGTACATAAATATAACAAACGTCTGACTGGAGTTCCAAGTATTGTGTCCCCGAAACAGCAGTGCGCAGTCCTACACGGGATAAGAGAAAGCTGAACGTTTTTTGTGAACGAAGAGGAACCTTCGATCATGTTTTTGTTCTTGTTTTTTCAAGCTTTTACCCCTTTAGAGCTGTGCCAATTGTTTTGGGACAAACTACTTGGAATTAGTGTGATATAAGTTTCGCAGTTGTAAAAAGGGTTGGTGTTTGAGCGTGTGCGGGCAGGCAGGCAGGCAAGCAGGCGGCGCGGAAACTCTCGTTTTTTTCTTGTTTGCGGAAGTCAAGTCGAGGGGAAGAAACCAGGCACTCATTTATACCTCAATAAAGCCTCCCCAAGTATATGAACTCCCCAATATATGTAACCGTCATCATACCTGCTGTATCGAGTACCAAGCACAATCAATACTTGTTCCGGCTTCGAAACAGCATTGTCGTACTACAGTCTATTCACGAACAATGAGAGGAACGAAGCGGCCGAGACAATTTCGACGAAAGATCTGCGGCCAGGTTGCCATTGCCAGCCGAGCATTTCCGGGTATTTTGTGACGGGAGGGCCAGCGCACTGGTGCGTGTCGGCCAGGCGGTTTTGACACCTTTCGTTTTGACGGTTGGCGGTGATTTGAGCAGTGTGGATTGGGGTTTGTGGGTTCTGTACGAGAGAGGTTTTCGCCTGGTGATGGGTTGTGGTTGGCAAAGACACGGTGAATGCTGCGACGGGGACCGTTTCGGCCTATGCCCGTAGCGTTTTGGTCTGGGAACGTCCACGCTAGCGCTGAGTTCTGGAACGGGCTGTAACAGTGGGAGGGAAGTTATCGTGGGGGTATTTGATACGAGGCTTTCAACCGTGATTTTGATTATGTTATCATATCGGGGCTCGTTTCCCTAAAGTCTTGCTCGTGGTCACAAAAACAGGCTATACGTAGACAGAACATGTCTCGATAGAAGAAAAAAAAACGAGCACAAAGAATGGACGCAGTACCAAGTGCACAAGGGAACGGTACTAACGTACTAACGAGGTGTGGTATGCCATCTCGTATCGCTTGCAACCAAACAATACCAGGAACATGTCCATGGTATATATGTACACCCGAAAAAAGGAAATGAAAGGAACGAATGTTTACCCAGCCATGGACTCACGCCGTTTACGCCGGGGCTATTCAGGGCGGCTATGATAGCGTGTTTTGGCGCCACACCCTTCGCGAGTTGCGCTTCGCTTGATTGCCCGTTTCTTGCGTCGACAAGCGGGAACCGTCGATCGTGGTTTGCCGCATGTTTGTAGAAGACGAATGATTGCCTTGTGCCTCTGCCTGCCATGCCTGCCTTGTGCCCTGCCTTGTGCCCTGCCTACCTGCCTGTGGTTTATGGTGAGCAGGACCCCAAACTGCACTTTAATGCCACCAAGTACGGGTCGGTAATGTCGGCTATCTCGGTGCCGAACCTGTTCATGCCTTTCTTCGGGGGCATGTTCCTGGACGCGAAAGGGCACAAGAACGGCATCGTTCTGTTCCTCATGATCGAGCTCATCGGTGGGTTGCTGTCTGTGTCGGCTTTGGTGTTTGGTGTTCGATGCTTGTCGGCGTTTGATGTTGGCACTGTTGGTAAGTGTCCGTTGGATTCCTCGTGTGGTTTAGTTGTTGTCCGACGCTCTCGCGTGTGCCGTGGAGAACTGCGGTGCGGTTTTTGGCGGAAGAGGCACATGTGGCGACTCACTACGTATGCAGGTTTCTTGTTTTGTTTTCTCGGGGCGTTATGTGAGGGTGCAGGGAGGCCTGCCAACTATAGCGATTTAAGACGTTGTATTGCTGTGAGCTAACCGACTGTAAGCCGCCGGCTAGTCAAAGGTGGCTAGGCAAAAACGGCGGGAGTGCTTACTAAGGCTGGGCGTTGCCTGGCTATATGCCGCCGACTAGTGATTAGTTGGCTGACCATGAGTCGCCCACTAGTTATTAGTTGGCTGACCATAAGTCTCCGACTAGTAGCCGACTAGGTATACTAGTTGGCTAACTATGAGTCGCCGACGATGTAGTTATTTGACTATAAGTCGCCCACTGGTTATGGGTTGGCTAACGATGAGTCACCGACCAGTTATTAGTTGGATTGACTACGTATAAGTCGCCGACCTGTTGTGTCATGAGTTGGCTTGACTCTAAGTCGCCAACTAGTTATTAGTCGGCTGACTATAAGTCGCCGACTAGTTATAAGTTGGTGACTATAAGTTGCCGACTATCAATAGTTATGTCATGAGTTGGCTGACTATAAGCCGCCGACTATTAATAGTTACTATTAATAGTTGGCTAGTTATCACAGTTGGTTGCGCGCGCAAAACTGCGGTGTTGTGCGTTTTATTACCTAACTGGCGCGCTTGTGGCTGGGCGTGTGTTTTTTGTTGGTACACAAAACTAAGTCAAGTTACCGTACGTAAAGAGCGTTGACTTCGCCCAGGGGTGCGATCGGTTTTATCAGTGCTCGATTTTCCAGAACGGCAACAAGTTTGCCAAATACCCGAACAAAAGGTTTTCGGAAGTATGTGGTCGAGACGAGAGTCCTTCCGATTTTTTTTTGTGTTTGGTGTTTTAGCACCCTTGCCGCCGTTGTCGAGAAAACGAGGTGCTGGAAAATGATACGTAGCACCCCTGTGCGAACTCAACACCCTTTATGGTAGGTGACTTATTGCTCCACCTGACGACATTCGCTATTTCGGGGGAACACAGCAATCATAACCAAATATGGCGTGTAAATGTAGGGGGGATGTATGTTTTTTGGGCCCATTGTGGGTTCTGATTACTATTTTACTACATTGGTCCACCCCGAAATAGTAAGGATAATAGTCGTGGAGCTCAGTCTACTTACAGCCCTGATAATTTGGCGTGCAGCTTGCGATAGAGTCTCTCGTCTATTTATGTTTCACCCGTTGCCGCCGTGCGATATTACTATTTGCGTTGGCGCTGGCGTTGAATTGTTTATGAACGACCTCAAGATGATGTCTTGAAACTTCTATATTATCTCACTTTGTTAACGCTATGCACGCAGGTCATGTGATGTTCACTCTGGCCATGGGGTACGACAACTTCTGGCTGGCCTTTGCGGGCGAAGCCTTGCACGGGCTAGGCTCGGGCACCGTGGTGGTAGGCATGCGGTCGGTCGTTTCCAAGTTTTTCCTGGAGAACGAGCTAACGTTCGCCCTGGTGAGGCGCTCAGGGAGATCGAGCGAAGCACTTGGTAGCGGTAGCGGTGGCGGTAGCGGTGGTGTTTGTGTCAAGTGGTGGTGGTGGTTGTAGTTGTGCTTAGCTGCATGCTATTTGCCTCACAGGAGCAGCGCCTATTTTCTCTTGAGTCTCCTCACTTGATTATATTATAGGAGTTATCTTCCCCACCCACAACCCGACGAACAATGTCAAGGCCCAGGTATATATCGAAAAACACAAACCAGCGATTCCTCAGGCAAGGAGGGGGTTATGCCAGCCAGTCAGAAACTTTTTTTTACCAAAAAGTACTCGTACCCCTCTCGTGACACGCCGACACGCCTCGTTTCGACTCCAGAAAAAACGGACGACCCGGTGCGTGATTGGTCGGCTTGCCACCGCAAGCGCTGTCACGTCGGGGACGCTACTGTAGCTACCTAGCGCACGCTCGAACTACTGCCGATAGCGGGCCTTTGTTGTTGTTGAATAAATGGAGAAATGGATAAACAGAAAACGTAGTTATTGTCGGATCTACGAAAACCCAAATGTTTCAAAAGAGGAAAACGAGCGAGCATTTCAATTGATTCAATTGAAGAATAGTACTGGTATAAAACGCGAGTCCCCGGGTAATGTGTCGTATATGCCGACGACGCGACGTGATAGGTCGTACGTTTAACATGCCTATATATCTTATCCTTTTTTCTTAAAAAACTGCGACATGCCGACAGTCTGACTGACGTCTGCGCCCGCATCTTTCGTACTCAAACCATTCCGAATATGGAGACACGCGCGTGGTTCGATAGCAGCAACAAGCATTCATGAAATAATGTTATAGTGATGATGAGGCGGTACGACCTACAGCAAGTAGGGGATAGCACCTTGGTGTCCACACCTGATGTCTCCTCAACATTTCCCCTCTTCTGTCTGTGAAGGGTGTCACTGTTGCCGGAGCCTGCGTGTCGAAGACCCTGGCCAAGGCATCCGTGGCTCCCATCGCGGAGACTAGCTGGGGCTACATGGGCGCTCTGTGGTACGTCGGGCTCTGGCAAGTGCTGTCTCTTCTGGCGGGACTGATTTACGTCAGGTAAGATTTCTGCTATTTACAGCTGCAATCATCACTCTTGGCGATGTGGCCGATTGCTCAAGAGGTTTCCTGTAGTTTCCATCTAACGGCGGTGTCGAGGGGGTGGGGGGGTGTTTTGTGCTGGGATTTCTCCTTCTTGGCGTACTTTCCGTCGTTTTAGGTTCGCTAGCTACTGTTGTCGACACCGCCGAAACCTCGGATGCACTCGTGTTGCACCGGAAAATGAGACGCTGGGCGGCGAGCATAACAAAATGCTGACTGCCACCTCGTAAATAGCTCATTCAGTGATGGTGTGTCTCTACCATATATTACCCCTCCACCCGCGCCCCGTCCCGGCATTACAGGGATGCGAGGGTCTATGATCATACGACCACGGACATGCATGACACGAGTACACCCCCTACTCCCCCACCATGCATTGCAACTATTTCACCCTGATTTTTTGTTCTGCTGCCACCCTTTCCCCCTTCTCTCTCCCCTCTACCAGAATAGCGAAATCGGCACATAGACGCGTCGGTATGCAGATGGATGACGCGATCGAGCACAAGGACTTGCGCCCCCGGTCGCTGTTGGTGGCCTTGAAGCGGTCCACGCTGTCCTTCTGGCTCGTGGCGATTCTGCACACGCTGTTCATGCTGGTGTACCACCTGTTCTCGAACTACTCGGGACACTTTCTCTTCGAGGTGAGTCGGGGCGTGCTGCAGTACTGCAGGTATTGGGGGGTTGACACGTTCTTATGATAGGGGTACGAACCAAATTTTGTTTTTTGCCTTCTGAGGCGAATAATAATATTTTTTGGCTGATGGGCCTTCTCGACTGATGAACTACCCAATAAGGCATGACTTATCGCCCAATAAGGCATGACTTATCACCGAATAAGGCATGCCTTATCTTTAGGGCTGGGCACTGGCTAACTCAGTCAGTATCGATTGTACTGTGGTAAAAATCAATCAGTATCGTACTGGACTGCAGCAGTTTACTGACCTAGCGAAGGCGGTCGAGCGTAGCTCGGTCAACAGCCCCCCCCCCCCGACTTGTGAGGGGGCCCCGCTGGAGGCGCCGTCGGAGGCCCAAAAAGCACGCATTTTCGCTTCATTCATTTCCCATCACAATCGGGGCTCAAAAATGTATTGGCCGGGGGTGGTTGCGGTCATCTGCGCAGAAAAAGAAACAAGAAAAAGTCCAGAAAAAACATGCAAAGTGTGGCAATGATGTGACGTTCTTGGTGTTGTTGGTGTTCGCTCAGATGCAATCTAAATCGTTCTGACGTATCATATTTAATATTTGATGTTACTCCATCGCTCCTACCATCGGGGCAGAGGGTATGATAGAAGGCTCACACCAGCAAAAACGAAACACAAGAAAGCACAGACAGAAAAATGTACAAGAATAAAAACGAAGAACAATGAAACGAAAAGAAAAAACGAAGGAACGCTCGTACATGTAACCGGCATCAGGTAATAGCGGGTACTCGACGCAGAGAAAAGAGACCAAGCATAAAAAAAAAGCGGAAGGAAGGAAGGAACGCGTGAAAAAATCAGCAGCCGGGGGTTTGCGGAAATGTTTAGCGTACAAAAAGGAAACAGGCGAAAGGAAGAAAAGCGTGAAAAAAGCAACAGCCGGGGGGGTGACAGATATCTTTTAGCGAAGGCCGAAAAACAAATCATACGCCTGAAAAGGTACAAGCGAACAACGAAGAAAGAAGGAAATTAAACAGAGTTGACAAAATGACGACATAGCAATATAGACGAGCAGCTATACGATACGCCGCGATTCCGTATCATACACCTGGTACCTCAAACAACAACAAAATTACACGTACGTCTATAAAAAAAGAGGAGAACACCCAGAGAGGAAGGGAGAGAGGAGAGGAAGGAGGGTGGGGGGGTCGGAGAACTCGTACTGTAGCTTAATTCGCCGTCAAAATGTACCAGGTATCAGGTATAGATCATCGAGTGCCCTCAGTGCTCTTCGTATTTTCTTGTCTCTCGTCTCTCCTCTCTCCTATCTTTTCCCGAAAAGCGTTTGGTGGGTTTCCGTCCCCAATAATATGGCGTGTTTATTGGACGTACGGAATATAAAAAATACTGGAATATTTAGGTTTTTGTGTTTGTGATGGGGGTCCTGATTACTCTAGTCGTGCCGACTCGCAGCTCCCGCTAAAAGGGGTTAGGCCTGCCACTATCATTCCGTTCCACCTTAGTCGAAGCATCATGCCCCTCCCCGCCCGCCCTCAACCATGCCTCTGCCCTCGACCACCCACTCCTCTGCCCTGAAGCTCCCAAGTAGTTGAAGCAATGTCAAGCTCATTCTGTTCCACGTTAAGCATCGTGCTCTTGCCCTCATCATGAATCTGCCCTCGATCATAAAACATATACATCCGGTGCATTCATCGCTGATTTCACATTTGTTTTGGTTGGTTTGAGGTGTGCGATGTGCTTCAGGTATATTTATGATGTATGCTGTTTTGTATTATTTTTGTTTTGTTTATTTTGCCCGGGGTGTTTTTCCACTCTACGAAGTGGAGCTTTGTCCTGTGCCCGCGGAATCTGGATTGTTTGGCAATGAGGTGATGTGAACACGACAACAGCAACAACAACATGCCCCTGCCCTGTGCCCCCGTCAAAATTCGTCGAATTCCCGTCGCTCTTGCAGAACTACGAGGTGTCCCCCGTGCTCGCCGGGTACATATCTGCGCTCATGCCTCTGGTGGTGGTGCTCTGCGCGCCGATCGCGGGGCTAATATTAGACCGATGGGGGCGACAGCTGTTCGTCCTGCTCGTGGCCAACGCGGTCACAATCTTCGCCTACTTTCTGCTCATTCAGGTGATTTTCGATTTTTGTTTGCGCGGGATTTAATTGAATCGGTTCACTCCGTATATTTGCGTACGTACTGCAAAAGCATTGGACGCTAATCGTAGTTTCATGTGTTTTTATCCCTGTTTTTTTTTGTTTTTCCAGTTGTTCGTCCTGCTTATGACAGCTAACTAACACCGTGACGGCCTTCGCCTGCATTCCTCTCAAAATGACCGTGGACGCTACAATAATTTCATGGGTTTTGTCCCTGTTTTTTTTTTGCAGTTGTTCGTCCTGCTCATGACGGCTAACACCGTCACGATGTTCGCCTACACGCGTACATTCCTCTCATTCTGGGCGCGGCCGGGGCTGGGAAAAGTTACGGCTAGATGGGTGCTACGATAAGGATTTCCCTTTTTGGCCAAACTACTCAATCTCAGTTGTGTTTTGCTGTATTTTTCGATGTAAACATGAGATGCTCATCGGGTTTCAAGAGTTCGTTTTTTTTTTTCAAAGCCGTTTTTGGGTGATTTATGGAGCTCAAGTGAGGAGCATCAGGAAAATAGCATGTACACCTCTACCATACCGTGCGTCGCTATTACGCTCGAACCTATGTACAACTCGTAGTAGCTGAGAGAACACCGTAATCTCATGGCCTGCGCCTCCGCCCGCGTCTGCGCCCGCACCTGGCGGCGAATATGCCAGGAGGCAGCTCCTCCCCTCTTTCAGCAGACAGCAATTTCCCCTTGATTGACCTTCACGGACGCCAAAGTACCTACAGTATGTATACTATAACGGAGGACCATAGTAAATAGGACCTACGGTATATACAAAAACCTATATATCTACCTTTTTTACCGACAATATTTGGTTCTATTTACTATGGTCCTCCGCAATAAGGCGACAATAAAAAATACACCAGCAAATACGCGCACGGTTTATTTGCAACCATAAACTCACACTCGTAGTTTCCCTGCGGAAATAAGTTTATGGTAATATTACGACACCCGGCCCCCGTTTGGTAAATTCACGTAAGCTTACGATACAACGCCATTTTTTTAATTAATTCATACTAATTCAAGTAATTAATTAGTTTTCACCTTCGAAGGACACGATATCAGGAACGTTTAGTGTTGATCTTGAGGCGGAAATGGTACTTACATTTACGTCGAGGGGGGTTAGTTTTTTTTAGTGGTGGAACGTTCGACCTTACGCCCTCATCCGACGTGTTTGCTGGTATGTTTTTGCCTGGAGGTGCTTCGGCTGAATAGCACCGCCGCTGGCGGTAGTAGTAGTTGTTGATGTTTCTTAAACATCAGCTGTGAGATCGAGAATTTCGTCGAAACTCTCATCTTTTGCAAGCTTTGATGAATTTCGACGAAGCTCCTAGATCTCACAGGTGTTGTTTTTACTTTTCATGGTACAATGCGTACTGCAGTACGGATTTTAGGGCCCGTTTTAACGAAGAACAAAAAAATTAAATTTGAAAAAATATATATTCAAATCCCCTTTTCATTGGTCAGCACACGCACCACCAAAGATTAGGATCTTGGGGCATAACATTTGGTGCTGGTGCGTGTGTTGACCAATGGCAAGCGAATTTGAATTTTATTTTTTCCAAATTGAATTTATTTTATACTCGTTAATTCGGGCCCTTATATGACCTCATCAAGGTAGGATATATACACTCAGCTACTGTAGCAAAGATGAGTTTTGACGCAATCCTCGATCTCACAGCTGTGTTTTTATTTTATTTTATTTAAATATATAGTCCCTTATTGAGGGGAACCTAAATCTGAAGCTGCAGAATTCAGGGAGTGAGTGTGTGTGTGTAGAGAAATCCCAGCCTCAAGGAGGCATTCCACTGTAGGGGTAGGTAGGGGTAACACTTTTTTTGCCTTACGAGGCTAATACTTCTTTACGTCTGACTGGTGGGGGCTCCACTCCACTGAGGAAACTACCCAACATTTTTTTTTCGTTTCTACAATCGTTTTCGATCAAGACCGTATATATATAGGCAGTGGAATTAAATTGCTCGGGTTCATTAAGCGCACACTTTTCATAAACAGGCGTTTTTTGGGTGATACAAAAGGGCTCCTCAAGTGCGGAGCTCTAGAAAATGGTAGGTGCTCCCCTGTCGGCGGCGTCGGTGATGCCTGTTTTTACATTTTTTTTCTCTCAATTCCAACCCCAAGACTGACCCCCCCCCCTGCAAGTCCGCCTCACAAGCGGTTCTTATTAGGATGCAGCTCACCCTTCATTCGACTCGCCCAACACCTCACGGCGCTTCGCGCTTGGTGCTAGCATTGTCTGCCTGGTCGGTGAAAACCCGACATGCTCCGTCCCGAGGGATGCGAGGGTCTATGGTCATACGACTACGGCCATGCATGAAAATGAAGTACCCCCCCCCCCGGGCCGTGGTTTGCATCGTCATGTTGGCGCTGTGCGAGTCCTTCGTCCCCACGATTCTGCTCAGCGCACTCCCGTTAACGGTGCACCCTTCAGTCTATGGAGCCGCCTTTGGTGTGGCCGAGGTGCGTTTAGTTTGTGCTTTCAGTTTTTTTTTTTTCCGATGCTCCCGGTGCTCGACATTGCTGTTATGGGCGCTCCTGATGCCATCTCCCCGTCTTTTCCCGCCTCTTAGGGTCTTGTTTGTCTACTCATTAACGACATTGCTGTTTTGGGCGCTCCTGTCGTCCTCCCCCTCTCTCTAACCGCTTCTTGGGGTCTTGTTTGTCGACTCGTTAACCCCTCAATAACTGGTTCCCCGTTTTTGGGGACAAACTACTTGAAATTAGTGTGGGATACGTTTTTTTCAGTTCTGAATGGGTTACTCAAGTGAACGAGCGAGGGAGAGAGAGAAAGCATGTACGAGTGGCGTTTTTTTTTAATTCTACGTCCGGCGGATTAGTAGAAACAAAATCTTAAGCTGTGTTTGCAGGGCTCTTTTCTCTCTCTTTAGTTTTTTGGCGTTCTCATGTCAGCGCTAACGCGCCCGCGAGAGGTGTATGTATAGCATCAGCTTTTTTTTCTGTTGGCATCGGGAGCGACGGGTTAAGTTGAACACACGACACGTATTTTTTAACACTCTGGGCGGAAATTTAAGGACCAATCGCAATTTAATATGAGTACCAAACGGTCCTTATATTTATGTCCAGAAAGGTATGTGGAAACGTGGTGAGCTGAACCTTTTGTTTTTACCAACTCGCCATAGCATTAAAAAAAATGAAGAAAAAAAAAAAGAAGCGAAAGGCGTGTGTCCACTGTATTATACTCAGCGCGGACCGGCTGGGTTGAGGTGGATCGTCGGCTTCTGAGCACGACGCGCGTGGGTTCGATTCCCAGCATGGCCACTTTTTCCAGAGCATGGTACGAGTAACCCGCACCTGAAGTAACAGCTTACCAGTAAATGACTCGTTTTCAGCTACATCTGTCTACCGTTTTGTGATGTAGCGTGAACATTTCAGGAGAGTTTCCATTTAATAGTCAGGCGTCTTTACCCCGAGGATAGGGGACAAGCGACATACCACAGGTGTAAAACAGCCCAGGATTTTAGTGGTATCCACACGGCAGATTCGTAACCGGTTATCACCTGTACCCAGGTTACTATTATTATCGTGCCTGCTTTTTCTGGTGCGTAAACGGGCTCGAAGGCTCTTGATTTCCCAGAGCATTAGCGGGTGGCGAAGGGAAGAGAAGACATATTCCTGATCTGTGTGATGTAGCTCTGATGTTGCCGGGTGGGAGCCGTAAATCTGCATGATCTTAGTGCATACTTCCTGGGTTAGACTTGCACTATATATATACAGATCTTGCATAACATCTCATAACGGCAGGTAAGGATCTTGATTACCTATCTACTAGTAGATCGTGATCTGTTCGAGCTGTGGAGTATTCGTCCAAAATGTTGATCTTGCCAACATACGATGTGGGATCTTTGACCAAAATGTTGATCTTGCCAACATACAGATCCTGCACAACATATCTTAGCGACAGATGAGGATCTACTGTAGATGATCTATGTACGTATGCTAGTAAAATAGTGATATACTCCGTTGTGTGCGATTTTTTCGTTCAAAATGTTGACCTTGCAAATAAATCAAAAGCGCGTTTTTTTACTCAGCCAAATATTATTAACCATAACGCCGAATTCTCTCTACGACAACAAACTGCGAATTATTATCATATCGGTTCCCAATCACGAAATATCTAGCCCAGCAACCGCTGGCCAGCTACAAAAGCGGCAGCCCTGTCTGTTCGCGTATTCTACCAGTCTACCAGCACTGTTCCGTGCTGTACCCACTTGGTATTATAACTCACACGATCAACCAAACAGTTCCTCGTTGCTGTTCTTTCAGCCACGAATATGAACCAAACGCCTAATTATCTCTAGAACAACAAACAACAGATTATTCTTGGAGCGGTTCCCGATCTCTAAATAATCTTCTCCTTTTTTTTACTCAGCCACATAAGGTGAACCGTAACGCCGAATTCTCTCTACGGCAACAAACTGCAGATTATTCTCATATCGGTTCCCGATTTCTACTCATCTTTTCCTTCTTTTTTTTGCGCGGGGGGGGGGGGGGGGGCAGGTTTTGAGCGCTGCGGCTTCGATCGTGTCCACCGTGTTCTTCGGCTACTCGAGGGACAAGACCGCCTCCTACAAGCAAGACCTGACCTCTCTTTTGGTGCTCGGCTTCGTGTGTATGGCGCTAACCTTGTTCCTCACGTTCTGGGACGCACGGCGTGGTTGGTCGGTACTAAACCGTCCAGGAAACATGTCCGGCTCCGAGGCAATGCGAGGGCGCTAGCTAGGGACTGGAGAAGTTGTTGCGTGCGGGTTGCGCGGGTGGGGGGGGGGGGGGGGGGGGGGGGGGGGGGGGGGGGGGGGGGGGGGGGGGGGGGGGGGGGGGGGGGGTCGCGGGTGCTGTAAGACGTTAGGTGCTGCATGATATGTAGTTGGTGCGCGTTTTCCTTTTCTTTTTGTAAGTTCCAGATACCTGACTGGGTGTTTACTTTTTGTAAGTTCCAGATACCTGTACCTGACTGGGTGTTTAATCGGGTACCTGGGTATTTAGTCGGGTACCTGGGTATTTTGCCGGGTACCTGGATATTTTGGTCAGGTACCTGAGTGTGGTCGATCGGGTAGTTGGTTGGGTATTTTTGTAAGGGTATTTTTGTTTTGTTTATTCCGTGCCGTCCTATTAATAGCGGAGGGAAGAAGGAAACTGCTTGCACCCGGAAACGGTGTAAGAAGGGGAGAGGGAGGAGGGGAGGAGGGGGGGGGGGGGCGAGAAATTTGTGGGAGCCTTGCGGCTTTATTTCTTGCCTGTTTATGCTTTTTGTGGGACCGATCGAGACGAGGCGAAATAAAACCGAAGTTAGGGTCGAACGAATCGACGCGTTTAGATTTTCCTCAGCGCCTGCCCGGAATGACAGCCGCGCCTCGGGAATCCGGACGTGCTTTTTTGGGGCGCGTGATAACGTTTCGACGAATACGGACGGGCATGACGTTTTTTTGTCATGCGTGTTTTTGGTGTTCGGATGTCTTTGCTTGTACGCTGGCAATTTCGGGGTGTTGTTGGTGCGCCGTGCGTGGGCTTATATAGCCCCCGCGCGGCTAAGAAGGTGGACCTTGTTGTGTGTGTTTGTTTTTATTCTATATTTAATGCGCCTCTCGTTTGGCGCGAAAAAGGAAAATTAGTAGAACGGCGTGCTTGTACTGTACAACACGCTACAGTCAGGGCATCGGCGGCGGTGGCGGTAGTGGCGGCGGTCACCGGCAGTGTGCGGCAGTTCTCGGAGCCTTTCGCGAATTTTCGCAAGTTCAGTTGTGCTTGCAGCCCGCATGCACCGCAAACTGGAAAATTCTGTGTGGTTTGTAGGTCAGCTCTTTTTTGCTATGATAGCTCCGTCAAAGCATGTTCTGGATGGAAATCCGGTGTTTTTTTGTCGGAGCTGTCGCGCGCAACGCCCCCTCTTGAACTGCCCGCCAGCACCACCGCCCCTGGCTTCGGGAAACGGCTAATGTACAAGGAGGGGGTTTTTACGCCACTCCTTGTAGGCTGTTCCTTCCCTCCGGAGATTGCGTCTGATTTTCGGCTTACGCGCTCATGCACGGATTCTGGACTTTTTTTGTTTCTTCTCCCGGCGGCGGGTTGGAGAAGGGGCTGTCGTTTCATGATTGCCGTTTTGGCGTTTGTGTCGGGAGCGGGTTTGCTCCCGGTTATACTATCCCCATGAAGTACGTTTGGCTGTGTGTGTGGCGATCGTTTTGTCGTAAGGTTGGGTTGTCCCCATGGAGCGCGTTTTGCTGTGTGGGTACTTTTGTTGTTGTTGTTGTTGTTGTTGTTGTCGTAACGTGCTTGTTTTCGTCGGGGAGGATGAAAATTTGTCGGCATCACCGAGCGCTGCGTGTCGTTGTTTTTGCCGCACCTCGAGCAGATCATGATCTATCTATCTACAGATAGATCATCTAGTTGGTCACCTACCCGCCGTTTGCCGTTGCGAGAGCTTGTGCAGGATCTGCGTAGTGTACAGATCCAACCCAGGAAACATGTCCTGCAGATCATGCAGATCATACGAGTCCCACCCAGAAACATGAGCTGTAGATCATACAGATCATACAACATCGGAAATGGGTGATCTGTCCGTGTTGTTTTTCAAGAGGGGCGTGCTTGGGCGTTCCATCGGGGAGGGATTTTTGCGCTCACGTCGCGCTTTGAGCATGAAATACGCCAATACGCTTACAGTATGCGACAGCACTTCATAATTTGGTAGTTAAGAACTTCCAGTCTCGAATTTTGGACGAAGATCATAATGTGGCCATTTCTATGCTGAAATGAGAGAGTAGCACACGCCCTGCCTCAACTAAGAACTCGAGCCTGACTCGAAATAATAAATGCTTAAGTGGTGTCGCATACTAACTGTCTGTATCTGCATCAAAAACACGTTTTTCTGTGTGAGTTTTGAGGAGGTGGAACAATACGCGCAAAAAAAGAGTTGTGCAGACATTCGCGTTTGATTGGTGAAGGGTTTGTGTTGCCTTGCAGATCGGTACTACGTAGTGCCGGTGCTCAAATCAATTGATTGGTTAAGCAGGTTGATGGAGTTCATTGATCGCCTGGATTCCGAAAGGATTGCAGGAAAGTACGCACACACATGAAACTTGAGCTTCAGACAAGCAGTGGTTCGTGGTTCATCTACGAAAGCATAGTAGAGTGGTGCATGAGTTCGGTACCAGCGCCGCATGCATCTCCCCCCCCCAATAAAAAGCTGGTTTCACGCCGTTGTATCAATTGTGTTAGTATCGCAATCGAATGAGTAACATTCGCGTTGCTAGTCTCCGGTCTTCCCCTTAACTTAAAAAAAAGGTGTTGAGAAAGGGCCGCATTATGATCGACCAAGTAGTAAGTGTTGTCCAATGTGTTACCAGTAGTATCGCAATCGATTGAGTATCATCCGCGTTGCTTGTCTCCAGTCTCAATCTATCGTAAGAGAAGATTGTTGTTAATCAGAGTGTTGGAGGTGCTGATCGCGGTTCAAGCGGGAGCTGTATGATATGGAGGATGTCCCGTTTACTCTAAATGTGCGCATGCTAAAGGCCGCGAGGTGATGGAGACACTGCTGTACAGACAGGTGTGTGACGTGGACCCTTGTCCAGGAGCACTTTGCTGAGCTCCGAACGGCACACCACAACTTCCTCATACGTACGGACCATTAGTTTCCATCGCCGACAACGCATCGACCATCTTATCATGTCGTCCGCCAAGGCTCTCAAGAAGGCACAATGCGTGAGCGTTGAGATGACCATCCGCAAACGACGCCTCCTCTTTGCGGTGTTCGTCAGCTCCAAGCAAGATGATAGTCAAAACACACCCAGAGACAAGCGATGGTTTGATGATTCAAGTCGTTTATTAGGGGTACGAATAGCAGGAAGTGACAGCAGTGTGCGTCGTCACATATATATGCACCCAGTCGTCAAGATCCACATAATCCTCAACACATAAAATCCTGAATCGTCATGTGTAACTGTTAAACCTGGTTAAACTGAAGAGGCATCACGAACATGAGAAGGCCGTACAGCGCACGACCAATGAGCGGCTGGGGAGGGTGTGAAAATGATAGTTGGGAAATGAAATCACTTGCATTTTGGGTGGGCGGTCCGGACCGTATGATCCGAAAAAAATAATACGTGCAATCAAAGTGATCCGCACGCACAATGAACAAACATACGTACGCACCTGGAAAATCTGCCAAACACGTAAAATAATCTCTCGGATACGCTGTACGCAGATACGGTACGCAGATAGATGCAGTGCGATAAAATACCAGGTGCGTATAAAGTAGCGGTGCCATCATCAGGCATGAGCTTTGCTCGTCAGATAGGCTCTCTCGGAGGGTGGATGTCACATGCACGCGGGAGGAGAGAACACTCAGCACAGCGACTGACTTCTTGACGTGGGTCAAGCTTTTGTGTTTTTATCGGGGGAGGTGTGGTTATTACCGCAGCCATTCCTACTACTATGCACGTTGTATTTGGAGGTGATGCGGTGTCTGATTCTTCCTTGTCTCTACGCTCTTCTTGGTACCACTCCGTCCCGAAATATAAGAAATGTATTGAAATTAATACGTAACTACATTAAAAAGTTCCTATATTACGGGACAGAGCTGTATGTGCAATGCAGCAGCTATGATACCGAGCGGTCTGGATACCTGCCCTCTACCTGCCTCTACTGCTCATTCATTGTTGTTGGCATAAAATAAGCAGCGTTTGAACTGCCTCAGGTATTGGTATGCTCTGCCTGTGTCTGTGTGCTATACGCCAGCGCCAAACTACAGCCGGTATAACCCAAGCGTCGGAAGCCACGCTGGCTGCCTCTGGTCTGGCGGCGACGCGCCGAGTGCGCTCGAGTCGACCTGTCTTGGTATTATTTTGAAATTTGACACAAAATAAAAAGCTGGTTTCACGCCGTTGTATCAATTCGGACACAAAAGAGGTTTTGGATATGAACTCACACATCGAACAGATCGCGATCTACCGGGTACAGATAGATAATCTACAGATAGGTCATCTAGATCCTAACCTGCCGTTGTGAGATGCTGTGCAGGGTCTGTACACTACAGATCCAACCCAGGAAACCTGTTCTAGATCATGCAGATGGCAATGCTTCCACCCGGCAACGTGTGTTAGATCATACCAGATCATACAGATCATACAGATCAGGATTACGTCGGCCCTGAAATATCTAGATCGTGAGGTGGGGATCAGTGATTTGTCCGATGTGTCGTACAATAATTGGTTGGTGAATTGGGTGTAAAGATGGACGAGTGGTGCACGGAGTTTGCACAGCACATGCACCCGCCCCCCTCCCCACAGGTGCGCTCCCCAGCGATGACACCTGCGCGAGCTACGAGTACTCGCATGCATGTGATTTTCGGCGGTATGCGTGACGACAACGAACGAATACATATCACAGCTAATAAGGTGGTTTTGTTTTGTACTACAAAGCTCAAATATATGCGTGAAATATTTGGCGTCACATCAGAGTGCAGTATTCGCTCCCCGGAAAGTCGCAAAGCAGACCCATTATTCCCCCGAGTATGTTTACATCGATTGCCGGCCGGTACAAACGACCCATTTAAAGAAAAATATCGTGCGAAAGAAAGAATGGGCAAGTCAAGTTTCCATCAATGAGGTGCAAAGATGACGACACGCGTACGTACATAAGAGTGTGCCCGTTTCGCTGTCTCATCTTTAACCCCCCGCCATAAAATACATGGAACAAAAAAAAATGTGCATCCACAGAAAAGGGCCGCTTCGAAGCCCCAAAACCACAAACCAACAAAAACAAAAACAAAAAATCTAGCAGAGACTGTATCACACCATCAGTGTGGTACCTACCCGACCACGACAAAAATAGTGACCTGCTCCACACGCATTTGGCTCTTCCAGTGCTTCGGCTGCACATCATGGTTGAGAAGAGAACTCCTCAAAAACGTAGCAGCATCGACACCAAAACCAAGATCATAACACGCCGAAGTTTGCTCGGGAAATCGGCGCTCACAAGCCCGAAAAACCAAACGTAGCAGCAGCAGCATCAACACCAGCTCCGAAGTGTTGCCGCCCGGAGATCGGGTCTTCAACTCCGCAAAAAAAAAAAACGCAGCAGCAACCCCCGAACCAATACAGTACAAGCCGAAGCTTTTTTCCGCGGCACCCGTCCCCAAGTCTGCCTTAGTACTCGCACTGCATGCCATGCAGGCACCGTAGGCGAACACCAAACCATGTCTTCTACAGGTCGACCAAGCTTTGATCCCTGTCCGGCAAGGACCTAAAACACTAAGTCTCGCTCGAGCGCGTGCGGGCCGAATTTCGGGGCCTTTTAAAACCGGCGGCGGAATTAAAAAATGAGCAGCAATTATCGCGTGCGAAACGTTGGGGGTCAAAAGCCACTTACGTCTATGGATCGCTCTCGGGCGTGCAAAAACACGATCTTCTGCTCTCGGGCGTGCAAAAACATGAGCTTCTGCGGTAAATGTCAACTAAAGACGGGATCGCCTTGATACACGCAAGGGTGTTACAACAATAACCCACCCGAATGCTCGCCGGCGCCAGAAACGGTGAACGGTTCGTTCCCTCTCGCATTGACGGCATCGTTATGGGTTCGACCTCCACCTCCAAAAATACGTCAAAACGGTGATACCATGAAAAAATCACACGACCACCGCCAAGGGCAAGGGTTTAAACGGCCCGTCGATTTTGTTTCAACGCTGCATCTTCTTCCTCGCACTCAAACGCAGCCCTTTGATTTATGTAAGCCTGAATCAGCTGGACCTCAGCTATTAGCTAGGGCAGAAAATAACCCCATTGAGATAAGCTTAGAACACCAGATGGAGATGATTTAACGCTCCACCTTCTTCGCTGCATTCGAAAGCGGTTCTTTGATTATACAAAGCCTTATTAGCCGCATCTTAGCTGCTGCCTCTTAGGGCAGTAGTCTATTGAGCCAACCGTAGGACACCTGTGATAGCCCCACCCCCCCCTTCCTCTGCCTGGTCGGTGAAAACCCGACGTACTCCGTCCCGGCATTGTAGGGATGCGAGGGTCTATGGTCATACAACTACGGCCACGCATGACATGGGTACGCACGCCCCCCCCATCCACCTTTTGGTCGAGATATAACGATGGGTGGGCAAAAAATATACCTGCAAAAAACGCAATCCTTGACAGAAAAAAAATACAAAAATATGGCAAAAATAACTTCCTCGTTTCTGTCTTCCAACCCCCAGCCATAAGTCATCCAAGAAAAAACCTTACGGTCCATCTCGGCCGTCTCTCACTCCTCCCGACAGCGAAAAAAAACATCAGAGACGAAGGAGGAATCACGCTTTCTGATGTAACGCTTGTCCCCTCCCTCCCCCGTTCATTCCACGCTGTCACCCATCCATACGCAAGAAAGTCCGCCTCACAAGCGGTTCCTACTAGGATGCAGCTCGACCTTTCATGCGACTCACCCAGCACCATCACGGCGGTTTGGTCTTTTTGGTGTAAGCAATCAAGGCCTTCTGCCTGGTCGGTGAAAAACCGACGTGCTCCGTCCCGGCATTTTAGGGACACGAGGGTCTATGGTCATACCGCTACGGCCATGCATGACACGGGAGCACTACCACCCTCCTCCCTCCCCATCTCCCCTACTCCCGCCGACTCAATCGACACCACCACGCGACCAAAAAGCCGAAAAAAGCGGTGCAACGCGGATCAATCGCGCGCGGCAAAGGGGTCCAGCCACCGTATAACAGGGCAAAGGGCGTCCCCCCCCCCCCGCGAAAACGTTTTAGGCGTAAGGGGGGTCCATGACGCCTTCTGCCGGTTCGGCACCCATGACCTCGGCGTACTCGTGAGCCGACCTGGAGGCATTCGAGTGATCTTGGTCCTTGATGTCGACGTCCTCGTTCCCGAGCTGAAGGTTACGGATTTTCGGAGATCCGTCGTGCGGTACAAGAGTCACTG
>MEHQ01001161.1:0-34900 GCA_008828725.1 Saccharina japonica
TGCGCGAAGGAGAACACGACCAACGTCCCATCCCATGCCAAAACCAAACGCAACATGGACAAAATAATTATTGCTCCGTGTCCCATCAATACGCTGCAGTAGTTCATAGACACGAGACACGAAGTACTGTTGTCTACTATTAATAGTAACAATACTTCGTACCTGGTATATTATTTCATACTATTAATATGAATTACTGCTTCAAAAACTTTCCCATTCCGTTGCTGCTACAACGTACTGCTTTTTTATTTCCTCGTTCATACACCCCAAGGTACAACGTATTGTTGTCTACTATTAATAGCAATAATACTTCGTACCTGGTATACTATTTCATAGTATGAATATTGTTTCAACATACTTTCCTATTCCGTCGTTGTTGCCGTTTTTTTATTTCCTTCTCTGACTGGGCTGGCTTTCAGTACTCTTGGCCGTATCCTTGGCGCTTTTCGAGAGTTCCGCGTCGGCAGCAACATGTTCGCCGGCGTCGACGGGTATGGCCACGGGGACATCGGGAGGGAAACCCTCGACAAGATCTACGCTCAGCTTTTCGGCGGGGAGGCCGCCTTGGTGAGCTCGGCCAGTCCCCCCAAAGTGGCCACGCCAGAAAACAAAGCAATGAATTCGAAGCTGTCATCCATGTGCAAGTCCGCCCCAACAAGCGGTTGTTGGTAGGATGCAGCTCACCCTTCATGCGACTCGCCCAACACCTCACGGGCGCTTCGCGAATGGTGCAACCGATGTATGCCTGGTCGGCGAAAACCCCGATGTGCTCCGTCCCGGCATTGTAGGGATGCGAGGGTCTATGGTCATACGACTACGGCCATCCATGCCATGGGTAGAACCCCCCCCCCTGCCATGGCAGTACGTAGCGTTTACAGCTTGATCCAGCTTCGTTCGACAAAATGGTTGATGTTCCACACTAACTCCTCATTACATGTTCATTCCGGGAAATTTCCTGGGCCGTTGGGAATAGGGTTGGGGTTAGGGTTTGGAGTTGAGATCGCGCTGTGGCCCGCTGCAGCAGAACAAGGTGGGGCAAGTAGGATATAATTTCAAGCACAGCAGTATCGGCCCACTCATAAGAAAAACAGACTTTTGATAAATCTAGCCTAGAAAATAAAAATGGAAGAAATAATGTATCCTAGAGGCGCTCGACGTGCACGTATAATTGTAAAGAAATCTGAATATTCCCCCTTCACACTCCAGCAGAATACGGGGATGAGGATGTTAGCCTAACATCTGATTTCCGGTTTCTTATGAGAGCGCCGGTATTGTAAATTTCACCAGTTTTGTGGAAGCCGGGTCAAGGTCTGCATAGCCCTCCCCCACTTGGGCCCTCCCGACCTCGTACCGGCACGATGCGGTGGAACAGCAACAACACCTATTAATAGCGCAGAGCCATGTCGCGGGTAAGAGGGGGTACATTACCTTGTTTTGTCGGGTTTCTAACATAAGAAGCTTCTATCATACACCTCACTCACGGGCCCCCCCCCCCCCCCCCCCCCGTACAATACCCCCAACCCCTATATCTCCCCCTGAAACCCGAGCATGTTTTGCTCACTTTCTTGACGGCGCTGCGAGCACGGCCAGGTCGCCGCCCACGCAAAAGGGTTGATGGTATTTGCACGGTTGGCTGGACACCAGCCGTCGAGCACGAGATAGGAGAGTGAAAGCGTAAATTATGGTGTAGTACAGCAGCTCTCCAATGTCACCATAAGCGGAACGAAGAAAGCTCATAATGCGAAATGCTAAATGCTAAAATCGATGAACCTTGTTCCGAGTACAATCTAGAGCTCTGAACCTGTTTTTTTTCCAGTTGACGCGTTTTGGTTTGCGGTTGATGGAGCACAAAAACAAAACAAAAGCGAAATCTAACCTAAACGGTGTTTTGTTTTTTTTTAACCTTTTTTTTTTGTGTTTGTGGTTGATTTTGCACAAAACGAAACAAATAAAAAACGAAAATCGATACGTAGTAGTCCCCGAGTACATACCTAAGCACTTTGTCTTGACGTTTTTTTATACTTTGGTTGATCTCGCAGGTGAGAGTGCAGTGCTTCAGCGGGACGCACGCCATCACGTGCGCCCTGTTCGGCGTCCTCAGACCGGGCGACACCATGCTGGCGTGCAGCGGGCCGCCGTACGACACTCTCGACGAGGTCATCGGCACCCGAGCACCGATGACTGTAAGTCTCCGCGCGAGCGAGAAGGTTAAGGTTGGCCCGAGGGTCATTTTTTGCAGCGCCATAGGCAGGCCTGCATATCGAAGTATCGCACACAGCTTACAAGAGGATGAGTTTCTCGACGAAATGGTCGATCTCACAGCTGATATGTCTCTTTTTTTATGTTTTTAGGAATGTATAGCAGTACGTACCCATGCGCCACGAGGGTACCAGCCTGTTTTGTGGGAGATTCCCGGCGAGTGAGAGGGTTGGGCCGAGGGTCAATAGTGTTGCGTCACATAAGAGTCATATAGCAGGAATGCATATATTGATGGGAGTACGTACTCATGCGCCACGGACGCGTGCTACGATAGAGAGGTAGCACTTTTTGGCTGATTTTGTTTCTGAAGGACCTATTAAAGTATTAATGGCTCCTTACCCCAAAATCGTCCGAATTTCACTCTTGTGTTGCAGACCGTTTCCTTTTATTCTTAGGGCATGGTATTGTTCATCGGGTATATCGAGGGTGGTCGATTTTTTTTTTTTCGACATCTCACAGAATTTTTTGTTCGTTAGGGGGGGGGTTACTAAAACCAAGTGAAAGAAAATGAAAATAAGGATAATTTTTTTTCCCGTTTTCTTATTTCATCATGTGATCACAACGGTGCAACGGTTTTCTATTCCGACCTCTGGGGGTGTGGTGTGTCGTTTTCTCTTTTTTCTGGACGCCCTTGGGTTATTGTTGTTGTTGTTGTTGTTGTTGTTGTCTTCACATTATAGCACTTTTATTTCGGTGATACATAGAGCTCCTCATGTGGCCACCTCTACCGTAGCACGCGTCCACGAAGATGCCAGCCAGTCTGTGCGGGTGGTTCTTTGAGTCACGTGCGGGTGCCAGTAGGTGATTTTTCCGAGGTATGATTGTCACAAACCCATCAACCACTGCGACTGTGTACCCAAAGCGTGGGAGCAGTTCCATCCCACATCATATTTTAAGGTAGCTTGTATACAGCCGAACCGTGTGTGCAGGCAGTGCTGAATGTGGTGCTGAATGTGGTGAATGAACCACGGACGACCGTCGACACATCCGCGCTCGTACACCTCTTGCCGCCATGATCTCGCGCAGGACGAGTACGCGGACGAGAGCGACCCGCTGCCGGAGGGTCTAATCGGCAACCTCAAGGAGTTCCACATTTCCTACACGGAGGTACGCGTAGGGGCGCGTACGGTTTAAGGGTTAGAGGCGGGCAGGTATCATAAGCAAGCTTTCAAGGTCCTGTAGGTAGAGGGGGGGGGGGTGCAGCACTGAAATATTCGTGAGTCTCCACTTTTGAGGAGCTCTCTATCTCGGCCCCAACGCTGAGCATATGACATAAACCAAGATGTGCAATGCCAAGGCCTAGTGTGTACAGCGAACCATATTGTCAAGCGTGTATGGCATTATGACGATAAGGCATGCCTTCTAAGGCAAATGCCTTATTGGGTAGTTCTTCACTTGAGCAGTATACTAGTAGTCAGCAGTAGTCACAGATAGTCACTAATAGTCAGTAATAGTCTAACCAGTAGTCAGTCCTAAACGTATTCGCAAATGTCTTATTGGGTAACCCTTCAGTAATAGTCACTGATAGTCACTGATAGTCACTAATAGTCACTAATAGTCACTAATAGTCACTAATAGTCACTAATAGTCAGTCGTATCTTGGCCTCAAAGTGCTACCGCTATCGTCGCACGGACCATCGGACTACAGGGATTGGTGGGATGTAGGCGTTCGTGTTGCACGTTTCGGTTCGAGTACCTGCTCAATCTCACTCCATTGCTTCAAACCCCTCTATCAATGTTCGGAGTTGAAACTCGTCCGTGGTCGTCGCCCTCGTCTGCGATTATCTTGTATCCCGCTTGGGAGAAGGTTGACCTCGGAGCGCAAGGCGGGTTCAATCTGGAAGCGATCGACGAGGCGATCGAGGCAGACCCCGCGGTGAAACTTCTCCACGTGCAACGGTCCTGTGGCTACCGATGGCGCCCTTCCCTTTCAATCCAAGAAATAGAAAGGTATACAGTGCCCGTGAGAAATTATTATTTTTGGCTTGGGATCGATATTGCCGCTATATGTAGGAGTTATAGTGGCGTTTCATGATAGCATAAATTATTACTATTAATAGCTGCAAATTCTTCAATTATATATTAAAAAAAACTTAGCCTGAAATTATTAGCTCCCTAACTCATAACACATGTCGCATACTGTAGTAAAAGCTTCCTGCCCTTATGTGTGTTAAGATAACCTACGTCGAGTTTATGTCCATACGTGCTTCGTGATGGGGCTCCTGTGGCTACCACCGGCGCCCGGCCGTTTCAATTCAATACATCGAAACACGTTATCAAGGCGGCACAGCTGCCATTAGGAACGCGTGCAGCAGAATAACCCCCCCCACAAGGGAATGATCGTATCACGTAGTGTGTACCAGGTATATGGTAAGGCATCCACGAGGCAGATACGTAGTGATACCCATTGTTGTCTCTGAAAGTGCCCACACCAGAAAGTAAACCAATTCATTGGAGGCTGTCGTCCATATGCAAGTCCGCCTCACAAGCGGTTCTTAGCAGGATGCAGCTCACCCTCCATGCGACTCGCCCAATACCTCACGGCGCTTCGCGCTTTGTGCAAGCAATGTCTGCCTGGTTGGTGAAAACCCAACGTGCTCCGTCCCGGCATTGTAGGGATGCGAGGGTCTATGGTCATAGACTACGGCCATGCAACACATGAGTACCCCCCCCCCCCCTCTCTCTCTCGGTGCTACGTCTCGAAAGGGATGCGTGGTCAAATGGTCAAATGGCTTAGGCAAGTAACAAATGAGTACTCCCCCCCCCCCCCCCCCCCCCACACACACGCACGCACACGACTTGACAATGGTCTCCAGACTGTGTTCGCACGTGAAGACGCGTTGGGTAGATCGCGACTTGGTGGTGTTCGTTGACAACTGCTACGGCGAGTTCGTGGAAGACAGGGAGCCTTGCCACGTGGGGGCAGACCTCATTGCGGGGTCTCTCATCAAGAACCCCGGAGGGACGGTCGTCAAGTCCGGTGAGAAACGATATTTTTGTAAAGTGTTTTTTGCTATTCCGGAAGTGGTTCGGTAGAAGGAGTGTTGATCATTTTGCAATTTTGGAAGGCGTGTTGATAAAAATAGTTGTGGCCAAAAAGCTGAAAACGAGCGAAAGTCGCTTGGAGCCTTGCCACCACGCGGAGGCAAGTTTCATGGCGGGGTCTCTCGTCAAGAACCCCGGAGGGACGGTCGTCAAGTTCGGTGAGAAACGACATTTTTGTAACTGTTTTTGCGATTTTGAAAGCGTTTCGATGGAAATTGTACGTGTTGGCCAGGAAAGTGAAAAGTGGGCGCAGTTGCTTCACCCCTTTGCATCTAACTACCTGCACTCACCATTGTTTGGGACAAAACACTTATAATGAGTGTGGTATATTGTTTGCAGTATATTATTGAGTTCACAACTGCTTCTAGGGACAACCCACTTGAAATACGCAGGATGCCGGAGCACAGACGCTCGTTTTCCCGTTGCCTGCGCCATCAGGTACCCCCCCTGAGTTCACTTCCAAGTCGGTCAACCTTTTTTTCATGGCTTTCACGCCTCCAAATTCGACAACCTACGTACTCTGCAGTAGTTTTTTTCTTGGCCTCCATGCCTCCAACTTAGCCAAACCTGGTTTTCTTGACCTTCACGTCACCGAGTTCACCAACCTTTGTTTCTTGGCCTTCAAGCCTTCAAGTTCTTGGCCTTCACGCCTCAATCTTATCCAACTTATTATTCTTGTCCTTCACGCTTCGAAACTTTTAGCCTTCACGCCTCCAACTTCGCGGACCAACCTGTCTTGAAGTCCAAGCCTCCGAAATCGTCACCCTATTTTTCTTGGAGTCCACGCTTCCAACTTTGCCAACCAATGTTTCTTGGCGCTCACCTCTAAGTTCGCCAGCCTGTTTCTGTTGAAGTTAACGCGTCTTAAGTTCGCCACTCTATTCCTCTTGCACGCCTCTTAAGTTCGCCAACCAATATTTCTTGGCGTTCATCTCTAAGCTCGCCAAGATTTGTTTCTTGAAGTTCACGCCTCCAAGTATGCCAACCTATGTATTTAGCTTGTAGTTCAGGTCTCCAACTTCGCCCGCCAACATGTTTTTCTTGCGCGTGTTGTCTTTTTTTTTTCTTTTTTTTTGTGACATAGGTGGATATGTCGTGGGCAAGAAACGTTTAGTACGGGCGGCAGCAAACCGTCTCGCCGCGCCGGGGGTGGCCGGAGGGGCGACGTTAGGGCAAAACCAGAACTTATACCAGGTGCGACTTTGACGTTTCCCCGCCCTCGGTCTCGAACAGACACTGTATAGACACCGTACGTAGGACGCATGCTACGATAGGGGTGCCTCGTGATTTTTCTGAGCTCTTCACTTGAGAAGCTCCGTACGCCACCAAAAAATAGGTTTTGGGGGAAATTGAAAGTGATATGTACCCGATGGACACCTCCATGAGCTGAGTCTACTATTGAAAATATTGCGACACAAGACTCAAAGTAGGACGATTTTGGGGTAAGGGCCCGAATTAACGAGTATAAAATAAATTCAATTTGGAAAAAATAAAATTCAAATTCGCTTTACATTGGTCAACACACGCACCAGCACCAAATATTATGCCCCAAGATCCTAATCTTCGGTGCTGGTGCGTGTGTTGACCAATGAAAAGCGGATTTGAATATCTTTTTTTTCCAAATTGAATTTGTTTCCTTCTTCGTTAAAACGGGCCCTTAAGGAGACCGATCGTCCAGAAAACGTTTCAGCCAAAAAAAGGTATACCTCTGCCTCTATCGTAGCACGCGTCGTAGGCAGGTGCATTTGTCGTCCCTACAGGGGTAAAACAAACACCTTTGAGCAGGTGTAATTTTTAATTTCCGTCCCTCGGGGGTCAAATAGGCACCTTAACGCTGGATGATTTTTATCGTAAGAGGTTGTCCCAGCTTGTTTGTTGTTGTAATTCTCGTGGTTTTTTTTGTTACGTGCGAAAACGATCCGAGTCTGTTTTCCCGAGTTTTGTTGTTTACCCTCGAAATACGGTTGCAGTTCTTAACCCAAATTCGGCGTTGAAGATAGGGACCAAACTACGAGCTATTCTATGTATTTTGTGATTTATGAACCATCTGTGAGCATAGCGTGAGCGCTCAACAGTACGTACGGGAGTGACGCGTGCTACGATAGAGATACACGGTATACCTTATTTTGGCTGAAACGTTATACGGTATACCTTATTTTGGCTGAAACGTTATACGGTATACCTTATTTTGGCGGAAATATTTTCTGAATGATCGGGCTCCTTAGCCCCAAATCGTCGGACTTTCAATGCTATGCTGCTCGGAACAGTTTCTGCGTTCGGGTTAATTTCATGGTACCCGTGCGAAGGATGTCACTCGTCGAAAAAAATCGCGGATATAGGAGGAGAGGGGGACACAGGTCAGGGGGACCAATTGTATCTCCATGCGCAGTTTTGTTTGTTTGTTTGTTATCGACGGCGTCTCACCGAGAGAAACTTCGTCATAAGTTTTGCAAATATGAGTGTCACGGCATTTTTTGCACGCCCTAACCGGGCCCAAAGACGAAGATGAACAGCGCTGGTGCCCACGCACACGCACACACAAAAAAAAACGGACTTCCGTGCCTGTACCCTCACAGCACCCTCGCCTTCTCAATTACAGTACTGCTGCATGCTTGAAAGCATACATTCACAGCATCCGGCTGATCAATTTGACAAATCCCACCCTAACGCCGCCTGTGCCCACCACCCCCATCCTTGTTCCCGTGGCCGCGTTCGACCGACCCCCCCCTCGGCGACGCAGGGCTTATTCCTAGCGCCAACCATTGTTGGGGAGAGCCTGAAGGGCGCGTTTCTATTGGCCGAGGTTTTCGGCGGCACTTTCGGACTCCCGACCAATCCGCCACCACCGACGATCCACCTCCCGGCCGCCCTGGGTGGCGATGATGGTGATTTAGACACTTTGTTAGGAGCAGGGGCAGCGCCGGGCGTAGGGGGGGTCGGGGGGGGAAGTACAAGTGGTGGGGTGGAGTCAGCGCCGGGCGTAGGGGGGATCGGGGCGGCAAGTAGAAGTGGTGGGGTGGGGGGGCGCACTGATATTGTGCAGGCCCTGGAGCTCGGAGATCGGGACAGACTGGTGAAGTTCTGCGAAGCGGTGCAGCTTTTCAGCCCCGTCAACGCCTACGTGCGACCGGGTGAGGATACGTGTTGTTGTCTTTTTCCTTTTGATGGGTTTTCATTCAAGTCGTGAAACGTCCGTACTTAGAATAGGGCACTTGGTTTGTTTCTTCTGTGTGCGATTTTCTGCAATTATTGTGTTGTACTATTTTTATGTTTTCTTTGTTTGTTTGCTCTTCCCCTCCAGAATGGTTCGAGCCTGTCCTGTGAGCACTAACTAGACCATGACAACGACAACATCAACAACAACAGCAACAACAATAGCAACAATGGCAACAACAGGAAATAGTCATCTTACCGGCGCCTGGTATATCGCAACAACAACGATGACTGCAGCAACAACAACGTACGTATACGGATACGTAAGCCGGTCGGCGCTTAAACTTTCCCCCTGTTTTTGCAGCCCCCCAAACAGGAACTACTAACACCCTCGGTATGCACTGCTGCAGCGTACAGCAGTAGTGACACACCTTCGCTCTCCATCTATCTGTGCTGATCCCCTCTTCCCGCTTTTCAAACGCACGTCTGTCTGTGAATTGACTTGTCGTGCTTGCGTCACCCACAGTGCCAGGCGTGACACCCGGCTACGGGGATGAGGTGATATTCGCCGACGGTACCTTCGTCGACGGCAGCACGCTCGAGCTCAGCGCGGACGGCCCCCTCCGACCGCCGTTCAACGTCTTCGCGCAGGGATGCACGCATTGGACACACTGGGCGCTGATCATAGAACAGGCCTTGTTGGACATGAGTTTGGTTGAGTCGTGATGGAAGAGATAACTCGTTGACTCACCCCGCAGTAGGGGGTTGATGCAGTTAGTATTTGCCTTCTAAGGCAGTATTTTTTTGTCGGGGTTGAGCTCTCCAAGTGGGCAACACTACCGGTTGGTACGATACTTTTACTATCGTACTTATATTTATTTTAAATTTTGCACATCGATGATATTGAGATCCTCACGTGAGGAGCTCAAAAAAATAAAATAAAATAAAATAGAATAATAATAAGCCACCACCCCTGGTTCTACTATTAATAGTGAAACCACATCCCTACGATCACGTCGTTCCATTTGGTTGACTCCCGATTTTACTACTTACATTTAGTTTAATTTTTGCGCATGGAAATGTTGGTCGTGCTGCGCGAACAAACTTCTTCGAAGCCGTGTTTCGGGCGAGACAGTGTGAGCTCCTCCTCATGCGAGGAGCTAAAAAAATAAGCCGCCACCCCTGTAAGGCGGCATTGCTCAGTTGTACGGTGTCGGACAGGTCATGCAGATCACACAGGTCGTATGTTATACAATATCAGAGTACACACATTGTGCTTACAAACCAGGGCCCACGCATGACAAAAATGACAGCATCCTGTCGACCACTACTTACTAACTGCGGAAACACACAAATCACTCAGATCCTGAAGATCAATCAGCCCGTGGATACTTGTACAGATGATGCAGTTCCGTGAAAATTGATCTGTGTTAAGCTGTACAGTGATCTGATCTACTGCCCGATGCATGGAAAAAATATATATATGTCTTGGAAGCACTGTGTGCCCGATCGTGCTGTGGGTACACTTTCAATAGTAGTCGTTTCTCGCGTGACCAGTGGCTGCAAAATGGTAAAGGTACCAGGTGTACCTGATGGGTGTCATCTCTCTGCCATTCCCCGATGAGGTTTATTTTATTTTATTTTGTATCCTCCGGCAGATGGGTAAAAACAAAGCTTAGGCTTGGCTTTTTATTGCCGCCGTTTGTTCACGATGTTCGTGTGCTGGAGACATAATCCTCAGCATTGTTTCCGGGTGCTCGCTGATTTACGTCGTTCTAAGGCTGCGCGCTACTGTATAGTAGTCCCCGTGAACTTTCGGTGACGGTCAAGCCAAAATCAGCTGTGTTAGCCAATAGAGACCGCAGTTAAATGCGAAAATTGCAGCGCCAAAATAACGTTATCGACGTGCTGTTGCCTAGTGTACCAGGTACCGCCTTCTGTTTTAGGTTGGACCGTAGGACGCAGCACTTCCCACAATTTCAGCAACAACGCAACTCCTACCGTACTCTACGAACCTATTCCCTAGGCCTACCTAGGGTCCTTAGAACGGAAGAGTCCAAACTCGTCCGATCGAAAACTGTCGGGTCGAAAACTGTCTTGAATGAAAACTGTCGCTTAATTAATGCGTGTGCTTGAACACAAAGTTATAGTGAAATCGTGGCTGAGTGCACAAATTGTATACTCAAAATATGAAAGCCCTAAAATAAGTTAAAATCATAACACAACAAGATGTTTACGAGCCGCGAAGCCGAGATACTCGCCCCTTGGCAACCGCTCTTTCGATTCAATCGGGACCAAGCGCCCCACCGAGCTCTCGCAACACTCGTTTGACGACCACATGCTAACTATTAATACGAGTGCGATGTAACATGATCGAAAAAGCGGCCAAACGCAGGCAGGCTCTCTTCGACCGTCGTTTGTGCGATGCTCCCCCCTCGGCGACCGCGCGCCAGCCAGGCGCGAGACCACGCACCCAGAACCTTGCGTCCCTCCCTGTCCCCGCGAAAACCCGCGGAGGCAATACACTTTCCCGTGCTGGCGCGCGATGGGGCGCTAGACGAATGCGTCAAGCCGTATGTTTTAGCGCAATTTTCGGAGGTGCGCCGGGGCGCGGTGCGAGACGACGCTTTTTCACCCGCTTGCGCTACGAATTAACATCGCATAGCCGTTTCCCCTGAACTTTAAGCTAGAGGTGATTTATTTTGAGCTCGTTAGAGTGTGGACGGCAATGAGGTGGAGCGCCCACTATGAGGTCTAGAATTTTGCCTCCGCCGACGCTCGCTAACATAATTGCCGCTGTTGCTGTTACTGCTGTTGTTGATGTTATCAAGGCTGCCGCTGAGGCGTCGGTGGAGGCCTCCCGATTGGCCTTGCGGGGCTCGGTCAGCCTGATCGAATTTAGTCGCCGAATAAGGAATAAGGCCCTCTGGCGTAGCGCATGCTGCATTGTTCGTCTGCGTGGCTATCAACCTGCGGTTGTCGATGCCGCCGGCTGCCCCAGATAGAACTAGAGCTGCGCCGGAGCACTCACCGAGTCAGGCTCGCCGAGTCGTCCTCGAAAATGGATTGATGTTTTTGGCTTTCGCAGCCGACTTTTGTCCTCGAAAACGGATTTATGGTTTTTGCTTTTGCAGCCGACCTTTTATGGCGGCTGTTGAGTTGGGTGATGACACACACCTAGATTTGCTGCATCACTTCACGACACTGCATTTCACTGCGGACGTAGAGCCTTCCACGCACGACATAATACATATACAGTACTTTACCCCACCACTAAATCTAGCCACCTCTGCCTGTGCGCTACACTCCAATGGTGAGAGCTGTGCACGGCTGAACCTGAAATAACTCTAGAACCATATCGCTTAGCGGTTACATCTGCCTCAAAAAGTGGTCTCGAATCTCCGCTTCAGATCTCCTCTAGGAGTGGGGTCGTCTAATGTGTGAACCTTTCTGCCCTGTCTCGTTGTCCGCCCTCACACGTACCAGTGTACGCCCGAATCGTGGCGACATCAAAAACCCCGAATGCCTCGCTGCGCACCGCACCGTAAAAACGATTCAGCGTTACAGCAAAGACAGCAGACCCCCCGTATAATCAAAACCACCGGCTCGGCTCCCCCATGTAGAAAGCAGACACCATCGACAGGGACAGGACATGGAAGGCATGGGGGGGAAACATGCACGTCTGTCTCCCCAGGAACTTATCTCACCCGGTCGCTGTATACCTCTACTGCACGCAACAGCAAGCAGCGGTAAATGTTCACCAAAACATCTGTGGCTGAAACATCGAGACGCGAACGAATTCCCAAGCGCTCCTATCGACCGAGAGCTTAAAAACAAAGTCCAAGATGTGCATCTACACATCTACAACACCATTACCCCCCCCCCCCGGAAAGCCTACGAGGTGCCGTTGTCCAATAGAAAAGCGGGATTCCCGCTCTCCAAGTCCAGCATTCGTTCCTCGTCACCCAATACTCGGGGGGAGCCTCCAGCCTGGCATGGAAGGCGAGTCGTTCGGCGACGAGTGGGGAGGATAAAGGGAGTGCTGTTATGACACGGGCATGAAACGTCATGTAGGCCCTTCGCCACTCTTCTACTGCGCGTGCAAGGCCGTGGAAGGGCTCCGGGGAGGAGGGGAGGGGGCGGGGGCAGTACTTTTTCGAGCATCGATTCCAGGAAAGCGTCGAGATAAACCCCCGGCCAGGCCTGAAACAAAATTAATTTTGGTTTTGCAACACACGGTGCACACAAAATCACTGTTCCATGGTTATTGCATTCACACTGCGATGGACAATTGAGTTGGCAATCTCGGCTGCCGGCGATGGCATGCATCTGTGCACTTTATAAAAACTAAAGATTGCGTCAGCTGTGAACCCTCCCGATACGTCAATGCTCAGCTTTGCAATCTGCGTGGTGTGCACGGCATGCACCTCTTCCCACCTTGTGAAAGCGGGTGCACCTGAGCCCCCTACCAAAAAAACTACTGTCACAATTATTCTCTTGCCTGTTCCCGAACCTCACTGTCTATAGAGGTACTTCACCCAACACGACACCTTCTAAAAAACGGTCGCCGTACCAAGCACTAGAAAATCCCGCCCCTCGGAGTTGAAGGCATGGCAAAAATGCAACACACCTTACTCGTAGTGCAGTGAATACTCCACCTCCTAGGCGGTCAAGACACCACACGCTAGGAGCGCCCCCCCGCCCCTCGAATTACCCTTTAGGCATGGCAAAAAACGACGCACCTTAGTGTAGTAAATCAGCTTGACCTCGCCCGCGGTTGGCGTTCTCCCCGTCTTCAAACACGACTCGTACAGCCCCTCCGGCAGGGCCTTTTCTGCCTCAGCCGCCGCCTCCATCACCTCCTCGTTGTTCACATACGCGCTGCCGCTGCTGCTGCTGACATCGTGGTCAGCGCACCATGACCAAAAACAAAAAATCGCGGGGAGGAAAAAGCAGAGCTCAGAAAGAGAGAGAGCCGTGCGTACGACTTGGCCCAGCTTCGAACAACAATGGTTGGGATATACGTGACTCTAAACCCTAACCTTAACTCCAACCCCGACCGCCTCAAGCCTCCGACCTCATCGCATCCTCATTGCCAACCTACTCGCCACCGCTGCGGCGGCGGCCATGATGAGCGCCACGTGGTCAACGCACCAGCGATGCGGGTACACAAAAAAAGGGAGGTCGGAAAAGCCGTCCAGAGGCAGATTGATAGGCGAATTTTCTAAAGCGAGGTAGTTTCCACGTTTTTAAACGTGACTGGGGGGAGCAACGATCATACCCTGACCGCCAAAAAACCTGCGCCGGGCGTCCATAGGGATAACAAGAGCCCCGCACAAGCTCCATCCAAATATTGATCCCTGTAGGGCTACACCGGCGTTTTTTGGGGACAACATACTAGGAAATAGTATGGGATGGAACTGCACGCACGTTTCGGGTAGGCTGCTTGGAAATAAAGTGGGACATTTTTAAGTTTGCAGCTGAAAATAAATAAACTTCAAGACGGACCGGACCCATACTCGCTTCATCCCAAGGGCCGAATAACCTACCCAACAACATTGAAACCCCTTCGGACCTGGTACACACTCTTTGGGGGGGGTTAACTACTTGAAAATAGTGTGGGACAAGTTTGCAGCTGAAAAATGAACAAAACAAACGTAGGGCAGGCTTATACTCGCCGCGCCCCCAAAACGCCGACTAAACCTACCTGAAACCCCTCTCGAGCAAAACCCCTTTCGAAGCGTACCCACGGTTTGGCGACAACACGCTTGGAAACAGTGTCAGACAACGACTGCAGTTGTAACAAAAAAAAAAAACCTTGGTTCGTAACCGTGGCTTATACATGCTCGCTGCACTCCAACCCAAAAAAAATCAAGCGCGACGCCTGACGGCTGACCTGCTCGGAGAGGCGTCGCCCTCCTCGTCGGCATCGGCGCAAGCCGGGGCCGGGTAGAATCGCAGCAGCAGTGCCAAAAGCTCCGCCGAGTCTCCCTTGAGGTGGTAGATGACAGCGTTAGGCCCCGCGTCGAAAGTGTAAGCCGCGCGAACCTCTCCGTGGAAGGCGTTGTAAGCGTGAACGATTCGAATGATCGACCTTGACCGCGTCACATAAGTCGAAGAGATCAGGATCACACAAGGGACAATAGGCCGGCCAGCCGGGCAGGAGCGGGGGGCGGGGGGTGGGGGGGGTGCTCATTCCTTGCTTGCCTTAGTCATTTGACCATTGACCACGCATCCCTTACGAGACAGGCAGGACGGGGGGGGAGGCGAGTAGCTAATCACGAGTCACAAACACGCATACTGTTATGCGGGGGGTGGCAGCGGGAGGGGGGGGGGGGGTCGCGGGATGGCCTATGCCGGATAGCGTGATAAGTTTACGTGTATCCTATCTACGTTAAGGGTGAAGACGCGTCGATACGCTTGTGACATTCTGCCAAGTTATCACCACACGTTCCGGCACGCGCACGGTACTGTAGACTTGCCCGCACCTGATGGGTAGATAGATACATCGCAGCACCCTGACATGCTACGCGTGCGATCGTTCTACGGGCAATCCGCCCTGCCTCGTCCTGACAGTACGCTAGAAACGTCACAACGATAATCGCTTTCTCTTAAGATTGTCTCAACGCCCAATACATTCCAGCTGTCACAAATCCCAAACTTCGGCCCCCCTCTTTAAAACCTCCCCCTCCTTCTTTCCGGCGGCGGCGGCGGTGGCGGCGGCATCTTTTCTACGAAAAAAAATCACCTGCTGACGTCATTCATGTAAAAAATAGGAGGGTATGTGTCCAGACAGGTGGCGTGGAACTGGTTGCTGTCCTGCATAGTGAGCTTGCCGAAAGCCTCGAAGTCCTTCTCAAGGTACGCCTTTTCCATTTCCGCCAACCGAGGCTCCACAACCTTCATATAACGGGAAGGAGGGAAGCAGACCACATTGCGAATCAAGACGGAGGGAGAGGGTGCGAGCGCAGGAAGGCAAGAACTCCCGATGAATGACGAAGAGTAGCGAGAGGGGTATCAGACACTCGGGACCAGCCTGTAAACCGTTTGATGCCCAGGTATATATACCGAGAAAAACAGCGACAATCCTCAACTCGGCTGGGAACCCCAATCCAGACGTATGCGCACTCGTATAGTGTTTTCTTTGTGCAACGCCCATTAATCGTTTGTTTCGCTGTTTCATGTTCTGCATGCTTAACTGCCGCCGACAAGTTGTCTTGTACTCAGCTCTGCCGATCAGCAATCTCATTATGAAGGGCTCAGGTCCGGGTGGGCCACCGGTGTGCCAATGACAAACGGGAGCAGGGGGTGCGGTCCAGGAGTAGCAGACGAAACAACGACAAGCTGAAACGTGACAAGTGAGGGCCATATCAACCAAACCATCCAAAAAGAGTGTGGGCAAGCAGCAGTACGAGTAGTATCATGCTGAGAGCGCGTATCATACAACTCCTACGTAGTTCGGGCACTAAAGCTACCAGGGCTATCCACCGGGCAGACTAAACCTCGTGGGTCAGGTCAGGTCGGGTAACCGTGACCGAACCAGATATGATAATTTCAAACCCTCCTGACCCGATCCAACCCGACGCAACCCAACCCAACCCGCAAAAATTTGAAAACTTCCTAACTTGACCCGCGGGTTGGAAGCCATAACCCATGGAGAGCCCTGAAACTGACCACCCCCTACCTCAGGGCTGCTGTGTGTGGCAGGTGCTGTACGAATCATCGCTTGTTCGCATATTGTGGATGTCCGTGGTCACGCCCACATAGGAAACCCGGGGTTATACCCCAGGCATTCCCTGCCGACCACATGCCGCCAGAAATCAGCCCATTTCTTCGGTGTGCGGCATGAGTAATTATGTTGGCCTCAATGGAATTGCAATAGTCTTCCTTTGTGTGTGTTCATTATCTTAACTCTTTGTTTTCGTCACGTTTTTCCCTCTCAAGTTTTAAAATGGTTATTTAGCATTTGTCTTACAAGGCGCGCCAAAACTCCGCAGGCGAGTGAGTAATGGCATAGACTGCAGCAGCGCTCACCTCCCTTGCCCTGAACCCTAGCAACGGGCTAGTCTTCACGCTCGTTGACATTCCTGCACGCGCGGATTGACGTGCAGGGCGTAGAGGCAGAGCCAAGGAAAGGGGCGGGTGGGACACATATGTACGAAAGGAATTAAGGAATGCCGTGCGTAGCGTGGTGCACCCACCGACTAACCAATGGCTTCGTAGCGTCAGCGTCAGTAACAAAGCGCATCAATGCCGTACTAGCGCAAAAAATAACAGGAGGGACAGGGGTATCATATGGACTACGGTACATCTGCTGGGCTGACAGCCGGCGCTCTACATGCCGAATCCATGCGAAGCGTGTTGCACGGTTGCATATCTCGCTCCTCATCGCAGCTAGCCCACCACACGCCGCCTCCCCCCGCCATGGCAGACATGACATGGTGCCAGGAAAACCGTGATAGCGGTTAAGCTCAACGCTACTCGAAACGAAAACGAAAGCACCGAAGACGCAACGATTTGTTTTTCGTTCAGAGTTACTCCCTTCTGCCACTTGAACGAACCTCACACCGTGGACAGCATGCTTGCTTCCACAACGCTTCTTAGCCTAAAAATTAGATCGCACCGTAGAAAAAATCACAGCAGTGTCATACGTCGTCTTGCTCCGGAGGAATCAATACGCCACGCGCGAGGGAAAAACGTGAACTCCGGCTCCACTGCCTGGCCAGGTACAATACCGGTAAAAATACCAGAATCGTGTAATACCGGGCGTGCATCGAAGGGATCTATCGACGCGAGTCGACGAGGGAAGCAAGGGCTGAGATATTCTCGCGATTAAAAAAGCAAGGCACGAGTCGTAGTAGGGAGGGGGGAGAAGAGCCTGCTGTATGACCCCGGATGTGAGTTACAACTACAGTAGCTGACTCTTCTCTTAGAGCAACGGAAATAAATGGGATGGACAAGAACAAAATCCATATCCATATCCATGTGTTTTTACCTGCCGTGCTGGAGGTATCTTTCTTATCCGCGGACACCACCAGGATGAGCGCCCGCATCTCTGGCCAGTGGTGCTCGTCCGCCACCTTGAGAGAAGCGCAACGTCACCGCGGTTTACGGTCATTTCGAGGTAATAATAATGTTGCATTTAAGTATGATATGGGTTGTACAAGGTGGGAAAAAACGACACCGCCGCGGTTTAAGGCGATTTCGAGTTACAGTATTAAGAATTGAAGTATACCAGGTATACGATAATATGGGTCGGACAAGGTACCAATCGCCTGCTTTGATTATGCCGGGAAGGGGAACACAAATACCGCGCGAGGAACGACAGCATTCGGCTAATTAAAACAACAAACAGCGCCGAGCGTCATCGAGTTGTCAACGCGTTTGACACGAACAACGAAGAAAACCGACAGGATTGGTGCCCCACCGTACATTTCGTAGACGTTGTTTGTTAGAACGAACCATTAGTCTACTGGGTTATTTAGTCAGCAAGCGCTCACCAAGTAGCGCGACAGGTAGCAGTTCTCGTAACAAGCAGGATGATAAGCACCCGCAGTACATAGCAGCACATCACATCTGCAGGCCTAGAGAACATTCGGCAGACTAGCACAGCAACCGTTGGAGGCGCAGGCAGGACGCCGAGACATACCCCAAAACAAACCTTAGCGCGTGTACTGCGATGAACGCCCCTTTCACTTCCAGAACATATACTATTGCACTATTGCACTTGTTGAGCTATGTTGTCAGCTCTGGGGAGAAGTCAAACGGATACTTTCTCTAACGAACAAACTATATCCGTGGGGACTCGAAGCACCAATCCTGACAGCAGTCTCTGGCACACACCCCTTGCCACGGTGTTCCAAGCCAGTGGCAGAGACCTCGTGAACCAACCAACTTCTCACTTGCTCCACAAGAGTCAATTAACGCCATTCTTGGACGAAAAAATCAAAAATGTTCATACCCTCGTGGCGCCGTCGTGTCTCACCTGGATGGCGATGCTATCCCGTGCGTCCTCCCTCTCGCCCTTCTGCCACTTCACGAAACCGCCGTACAGACTTCGCCATCCCAGCCAATCACAAGAGGGCATCGTTTACAATTATTAGTTTATGGCTCGTTCGGGAAAACGATGAGTAGCGCAGGATGGGGGATTAACAAGCTTAAGCTTCACCCGTCTTCTGCAGGTTTTTGTTTTGCATGCGCTGGGTTCAGCAGGTGTAGTGTTTACTACTGTACGTCCTCCAAAAACAAGCACCACGGCACCGGGTTATGTTGACGAAAGCACCCCAAGGCTCTGAACCGAGCTCTTCGTACTCCTTTCGGAGGCGCACCCCCAAAATGGACGAACCACAAACAGCCGCACGGCAAATGCGTCCCTTGAATCGATAGTGAGCCCGTGCAAAAGCGGCACACGATGGGCATATTTTTCCATTTAAACCCGTTCAGAACTGCACACACGTTTAGAGAACACTTGAAGAAATTTGAATTGGGCACAGACAGGGGTGTTCTTGCGAAAATCGCGAGGAAACGAAACACGTGCAACGGGGCCACAACTTGTGCGTGCCAAGTCCTGCTCCGTTCCCATCTACGATATATACACATACAACAAGGCCCTCTGGACCTTGGAACCCATCCGTACCTCCTGCACGCGCTTCCCGAACCCTGCCTCGCGATGGCGGAGAGCTCCCCGTCGAACGTTTCTTTGGCGTTGAACAGCTTCGAAAGCGAGAAAGCTGGCAAACAGCAGGCAGCAACAACAGCGGTATCGGGTGAGGCCAAGGTAACATCGTCAAACACAACAACAACAACAACAACAACAACAACAACAACGACAACAATAATAACAACAAAGTTGATGTCGCGAAACATCAACAAAATTCAGCACGTGGTGACTCGCAATTCAAAATTGAATGCTCGCTACCGCTACTCGTATGCATAGCACACGCGTTGTGCGCCGATACAAGCACGAGGAGCAAGGGCGGCAATGACAGAGAGCACGACCACCCTAACAGGAGTAGAAAGATGCCCTCGCGCGGCAGTTGCAAACGGGGGGTAAACTTGGCGCTTGCGCTGATAGCATAATCAAAGTCTCGGTGAAATCATCGGAACCTTAACCTTTTCCTTCCACTTTTGATGGGATCGACCTTCCCACGAGAACCATGAAAAACGCCACTTGACGCCTAGCAGCGGTGTCAAAACATAAAAACAAAAACTGGTACCCGTGGTACTTGGTATCGGCCAATCACTTCAAGCGCCCGCGAGTGTCGCCCTAACTTTGGTGCAGTTCTTTGTCGGCTAAGCCGGCGGCACAGACCTACGCCACATCCCATTTTCAACCGCAGTACCGGCCTTCATTATGCAACAGCCAACCATCCACCAGACTAAGTGCAGCTGCACGCAGTCCACCCACCAACAAGCACAAATAAGAACCAGCACGTACCCCCAAAAAAAAACAAAAATCTACTCCAAAGAGCAGCTGCACGCGGCCCAGCCGGAACAACTCAAAAACACGGACAACTACCCTATTAGGCGAAGGTATGTACTCACTGAGACACGCAAGCCCGGCAGCGGAAGAGGCGAGGCCCGCAGCCGTCGGGAAAGTGTTTCTCGAAACGATGCGCACCCTGTACCCATCCCAGTCTTCGGAGGCAACGACGACCTCGCCGGTCTCTTCGTCCGTCTGAAAAAAAACGGACGACAACCACGCATGACAAGTTCACACAGAGAACGAAGTACCAGGGGCGCCTAAAATAACAGTATTCGAGTCCGTGCTGCCAAATGCGCTTCACCCCGCTGCCATGACTTTCACGACAACGAGAACGGGGCTGGGGGGCTGGAGACAGGCAAGGCGCTCACCTCTAACGCAAAGCTGGGGTACAAGCGAGAGTCCCACTCGGCGCACACGCGAGGGAAGCTTGTTCACAGCGAGCAGCAGCGATTAGCCCGTCTACTACGGCAAGAGCTATCCTAGTCTAATTGCAAGTGATTTTACGCCCAAACATTTGGGTGCAGTTCTAATGGGGTAAATTATTTAGCAGAGCGCCCTACAGGGCAACGCCTTCAACTACGGTAAAAGTTATCACAGTCTTATAGTCTTATTCCAGGTGATTTCGGCCCAAAAATAGGGGTGCAGTTCTAAAGGGTTTAGTAAAACGCCCGAACAGGCCATCACTATGTACAGCGAGTGTATCACCTTATCCGTGGCTAGAGCCCGCACTTCTCGGATGACGGCCTGAAAGCGCTTGTTCTTGCTGACGTCTTCTTCGCTGTAACGGTGAAAAACAAAAAACGCGGCGCAAAACCGTACCGGCACAAGAAGCATGAAGCCTTTCGAGACCCACCAGGTACGATAGCTGCCTAAAAAGCGACAAGTACTGCCGTCTTATCAACCTTGTAGGAAGTGCGTGCAGCAACAAGCATCTGCATGCTTGTGCGCGTGTCAGGCTACATCTCATTCGGATACATGCCCAACCCCAGCACCCCGCTCAGCTCCGTTTGGCCGATGCTGTGGTATCCCTAGTACACAGTAGTAGTCGTCATTATTTTTCGACACTTTTCCCCCCTTAAGGCATGCCTCCACGTTCCAACCGGGTTAGTACAAGTAGTCAGCCACTAAACGGATGGGCGGGGGCGCGGGGTGTACAGCAGTACGGCGCGGCTCGGACCGGGCAAACGTGGAGGCGGTGCGGTAGGCCGGCGCCAAAACAATCGGAAGGTTCAGCGCGGGAATACTGCCAGTAGCCTCGAAACTCAAGTTAGCTGTAGAGCAGCGTCAACGATATGCGTTGCCCTGCTGTTCCCTAGGTGTCATTTTTTAGGGTTTGGGGGAGGTATGGATTGGAAGTTTCTAGGACTTTTCGGGCTTCAAAGGAGGGAAGCGGCCAAAAACAGATACCAGGTATCAAATACTCGTAGTACCAGTACGTGCTTGAACCCCCGAACGGGTACAGTTTGGATAGATAAGAAGGGTTGAAAAACACATAGCACCAGCAGGGACGAAAATACATGAAAACTTGGGGTACACGCTCCGTCGTCACCAAAGCCGATTTCGTGCCCCCGACAACCACTCACCTTTACACGTACCAGCAGCAGCAGCAGCAGCAGCGGCAGCAGCGGCAGCTAATGTGTCGACTCTATTTCCAGTCTACTGCTTTACCATGAAGCACCCAATCAATTACATTGGCGCGCGATTCCCCAGGGCACTGCATTATCTGGAATTTTTTAGGTTTCTGCACGGTTGTACATACGAGCGGCTTCCCATATTTTTCAGAAGCAGTACTATACCGTGTGTGTTCCAAGTGAGACCGAGGGACGGGTCTCAGTCTATTTGTTACTGACGTGATCCCACCTTACGGTACCATAGCGTGTCGCGCACTATCCCGAGGCCTGGGAGCGCATTATCCTACCGGTTGCTTGGCAGACTGCCACTACATATTCGTGGCTGCCAGGCAGTGGCTTTTCTGTCCGACCCAGCCCTCTGACGGGCAACCTGACGCGAACGCTACTGCTGTACTTAGTTATAACCCTGCTCCAAGCTTTCCCAAGTGCACTACGGCCGCCGTCCACCCACGGCCCGTTCATTTACGGCGCATTCTCACGTTCCGTTGAGCCAAAGCTGGTCCTTCTCGAAGCTCTTGCTTGCAGCCACGGTCGTGATGGCCCTCAGGTCATCCTGCTCGAGGACGGACACATACGACAATGAACCATACGGAAGGCACACGGTCGGAAATAGAAGGACGAGGCAATCAATCGCGTACGCTCGGCATGCACGTGGCGAGGGTGACGAAACAAACAAACAAAAACAAACAAAACGTCCATGCATGCATATTATAAATATATTACTAGTAGTGGTGTGTTCACTTTTGGATCCATTATTGTGCCCAGCAGCTTGGGAACGGTAGCCACAGCCACAACATACAGCGCAATGTACACTTGCTTGGCGAGCCAAAGCCGAAAGAGGACACGTCGAACGCGCCAACCTCAAACAGCAACACCCCCCTCGCCAAGAAGCAACGCTCGAGGGGAGGCGGACGAAGGGTCAATGTGCCCAGCGAGGCCCACCCTTGACTCTGGCGGGGACCCCTAAACTCCACCCCTGGCTCTAGCGGGGGGCCTAGCTACGGTCCTTATATTTCCGACCAGGGTGGGATCATACAGAACAGGACCTTTGCAATGCATTTACCAGGAGACATGTAACACCTAGGGAACAGCAGGGCAACGCATATCATTGTCGTGTTCTACATTAACCCATTTATGTATCTACGTACATAGCAGGAAACACAAATGCCGATGACCTCGGTTTGAGAGCTAGCTTCAGCGTAACGACCCCTGAAGTCATGATTCCCTTGCTAACCTCAGGCTGGCTTTAGGTCTCGCTTTCTCAAGCATTGCTTGGCAGTGAGTGCCCTGCACTTGGCCCTTGACGTATCGTACCTGGCAGAGCGTGACGCTGGCAGAGGAGTTGATGGGGGTGTTCAGGGCTATGCTGTCCTTGCCCCAGTACTTGATCACCGCGATGTTTGTCGGGGCCGAGCACGTGACGCAGAGCCGGGGGTCGATGACAGGACCCATCACAAAGGCGGCCTCCTCTCCTTCTTGGCTCCTACTAAATTCCACAGCAGTTTCACTGGTTGTATCTGTCGAGACAAGCGCCGGGCGGACATACATCGCGGCCCGTCGTTGACAATAGGAACTACAGCAGCAGCAGTGCACACCAGCAGCTATACCGGTATACGGCTTCCAATGTGATGCCGGTACAAGACATCTGTAGCAGGTCTACCAGCCAGGCGTTATATCAGGTAGATTGTTTCCCGTGTGCCCTTGGGCAAGGGCGTGCCGTGGCGGCGGTGGGGGCGGCAGCAATCAACAGAAGCAACAGAAGCAGCAGCAGCAGCAGCAGCAGCAAAATGTGGTACCCTGCATTGACGTCACTTGCTTGCGGGGTGCACGCGTTCAATGGAAGCCCCGTTTGAATAGTTTGCGTCTAATCGAATACGTTGTGATGGTGATCACGATACATAGTCGATATCAGGTACAATGCTTACGTATACCAAGCAGTACGCGGCACATTCCTACACACGGCTGTACAGCACCTATATATACCGGCACGAAGTACTTGTATTACGGCTGGTACTCCTGCCATGTACGTAGTAGTTGCGGTCTTGAACCGTGTCTGGTGCGTACACGTACTGCTTGCTGTACACACATTGGGTGCTTTACTCACAAACCGGTATATGAACGTGGTTATCTAATCTACAGTCTACAGCAGGCGACGCGCACAGGGGCCAATATATAGAAAACAAAACTCCGTGCCTGCTGGGAAAGCACCTACCCGAGGGTACACTACGGCTGTACTCTGTACCAATGTCCTCTATAAGAGAGAGGCCGGGACACAAACATGTCAAGTCAGGAGAGAGCAAGTTCACCCCTTGACTGACACCAAACTACTACGACTGTTTGTAGGTGTTAGTGCGTAACACTCGACCCTACACCCTTTGACAACGCATGTTTTGCCTTGCTTGACATGTCTACTACTGCTGTACCACTGCAGCTGTACTGAGACATATTTGCCGGGGGCATGTCGGTCGCGTTCGCGTCACGGTCTCGTCATGGTGCGCCTCCTTTTCTGGTGAACTGCAGCCCCTACGTACTCCAACAACTAAAATAACTGCTGCTGGGCGATAGGATGATAGGATAGTAGGCATCACTTGGAATCCTATATTGGTAGGGCACGATCTGAGCGACAATACTCATGGTGGTATCAAGGACAACAATAGTAGTCCCGCGATATACTCTGATTATGAACAACGCACGCGCTGTTCCGCGATGGCGATGACATGAGACAGCTTTTTCAACATGATTGCGCTTGCTGCACGTTGCTCGTTGCGTTGCCTGTTACACTTTTATAAAATACTTTATCGCCGTCAAATCCCGCCGCCTTTTTTATACGTAAAAAGTGCTGATTTTCTCACCACATATTCTACAGCAGCAGTTGGGATGGTAACGCTACTGAACACGGACCGAACAAGAGGGGCGCCGTTCTGGTGTCAAGGAGAATGCCGCCGACGCCCCAAATGTGAAGCAATGCAGATGCCGGCGCTGTGTGAAGTGGAAACGGAAGCTCAATTTGGTCAATTTCGTTGCCTTGTCACCGTCAATCGCACCGCCTTTTCCCACGAAGACACTGCTGCTGTCACGCTGTCACACAGAGTACTCGTATAAATTATGATACTACGTAATGCCGTGCTGAGGACCTCAGTAGCGACCCCTCTAGAAGTGATAGCCACCGTCGCAGCAGACCCCGACGCCCTGGCTGCATCGAGGAAAGGTCATACTCGCGTAGTCCTCGGCTATTATTGAGTCAATTGCCTCACAACCGTCGTTTGTCGCGCGATATACAAGCAGGCATGTCGTGGTGGTTGGGTTGCTGCTGCTATACAACAAATTGCTCATGCCGGACCTCTGCCGCGAAATACGATACTACAACTGAGGCAACATAGGCGCACGGTGTCCATAGCTGAGACGACAGCTTAACCCAATGACAAGAACGTCAAGGGCAGTCGAGGAACACGCAGGCTCCGTGAGAGGCAATTCGTGATCCAGGACCCAGGACAGAACAAATCAAGAACTGTTTTTGGAACACTTTTTTCAAAGGCTAGCTTGCAAAGTCACACGGTCACCCCACAAGCACACCTGATCCTGGTCCAGTCCGAGCTAGCTAGACAGTAGCCTAACCTGTTTACCGCCAGGCTGTCGGCTTATCCACCCACCTTGGCACTGTGCGTGCTGAGGTTAGAATGCTTCAAAGGGTCTCGTCTTCAATACAATGCTTCGTCTGCTTTGTGTACGAGTCGCCATCGCCGCACGGGGTCGGTTAAGTGCAAACCCCGGTTTCCATTAAAAGTGGCCGTACTAGTTTGTCGGCCGTTGGCGATATTTTTTCTCGACCAAAGTCATTCTCTCGACACAGGTCTAGCTCGCGACGCCTGCGTGCCTCGCGAGGAGGAGGATGGAGGTCGTGGACGAAAATGCGATGCGGGCCGAGGGATCACCACCGGTAAGCCTCCTTGGTTCTCATTTTGCTCACCGTGGAGTAGTTGGCGAGGTTCACGTCTCGATAAATGTCAAACTTTCAACTTTTCCCTGGGAGACATCACACGGCAGTCAGAGTCAACAGCCAACAACGGAGCGTAGCTCTGTCGCTGTCGCCGCCTGTATCCGCCCTTGCACGTCTGTAGCTTATGTTGCGCTCTTCCCCATGTCAGTGAGACCACTGCCCCTTCTCCCGTGGGTACCAAGGCCGCCAGTCTGTCTCAGGTTAGAACACGCCAGACGTTAGTTTTGCGTCTATTCCCATTCTTGCTGTTTTTGATGCCCTGTTTTGCGTATTCGCGAGAGGGTGGCGCCTCGCTCCCTCTGCTAATTCGAGCACCACCCTGCTGTGTAGCACACGCTGTATCTAAACTGCCTGCTTGCTTTGGTTGGGCACAGGCGAGAGGGAAGGCGACCCGCCGAGGTTCCAACGTTTCCCCCCTGGCGGAGCTAGCTCGCGATGCTCAAGGACTGGAGTCACCTCGTGGGCAGGTGGGGTGCTGTTTGTAAATTCAAGACGTAAAAATGCAAATATCACTGCTGCCACCAGCTCGTACATTCTGGTACATCTGTTGCTTGCAGCATGCTGGAGGCGTCGAAGTGTGTTGTTGATGCAACCATGCGGGTGCTGGCATGCGGCTGCTCTGCTGCTGTGGCCGGTCGAGACCGTACACGGTTGACCCGGCCGTGTACAAGTTTCGCAACAACAGCAGCAGTATACTTACCTCGCTTTGTAGTTTTGATGCCTGTACTCGTAGGTCAAATGAAATCGGCCCGCAACGGCGGTACGTACGAGGTACCTGGATTTTTTATTTGGTTACGTATTTGGCACCGGTATTTGCTGTTGCGACGCCGTCGCGGATGCGGGTGGATGCTGGGTGTATACGTATATACGCAACCGCAGTAAACGTGCGTTTTGCATGTTACAGCAGAGGCAGTTGCTGCTGTATATGATATAGCTGCGGTATGCCCCCGCTTCTAATGCAAAGTGCTCTCACCACAGAGGCAACACCTGCAGTATAGAGTACCAGAGTGCAACGTTTTACATGTATTATACTTGCACGTGTATGTTCAGTCTACGTGTAGCTTTTTAACGCACGATACCCAAACCCGTTGGAGTACGAGTATAAACTGAGTCGGACTGAGTACATTCATAGTGTTGGTGGCGATCCTGTCCACTCGACAACATGCGGCGAGCGTGACAAGCCCAAGCGTTTGTTGCTGCTTGTTGGCCGGCCTTCCATTCGTTCCCTCGTGAATGATGTTGATGATGTAGACGACGATGATTATACGTAGGATGTCCCTGCGGATCGGCCGTTTCGATTTTGGCCGTTTCGTCTCCTTTTTTCGGCGTGGATCGGCCGGGAGTCAGGAAGGTGGAGGTGGGTATGATCACAACCGACGAAACGCGTCGCCGCGCGCCGATGCCGTCCCGCGCTCGGTGCGGCACGAGCTTATCAACTGGAGGTGCGACCTTAATTATTTTTTCAGGTAGCTGTACTCTTATTTTACGAAACACGAAACAGACAAATGATATCCTACTCGTACGAGTAAATAATACCGGTATTTATATATACACCGCGGTTCTTGTTGTCGGTGCCTATGCTGACGCGAAACGCCTGCTGTCTACGAGTACTGCTGCTGTACTGCTGTAGTACCAGGTGTATTATACTGCTGCTGTACTGGTAGACTGATAGTACCTGTACTGGTGTCAACCCTATAACCCGTAACCTCATCCAAACCGAAACCGTCGTCTGGCACGCAGGCTGTTTCTGCACGTGGGAAAAAGAGTATTGACAGCGGCAGCGATGCGCACGGGCGGTCGCCGGCGGGGAAGAAAGGCGCGTCGAAGCGCGCGAAGCTTGCCGCTGGGGCGAGGACAACGTCGAGCACGGACGGGAGGTCCCGCAAGGGGGGCAATGCCTCGCGCAGGTGCGTTTTGAGGTTGTATTTGCTTTTCTTACGAGTGGTAAATAGTAGTACCGATATGTATGATGCCGATATTTTAGGACACCGCCATTTATTGTCTTGAGAGTATACTTCGTAGTACGTTAGGTTCGATGCGATGATTGCTTTCATTATTGTAAAGTGTGCCCTTGCGTTGCTGTGTTATCGCCTTCGCAGACAAGACGATGCCCGCGCCACTGTTCCATGGTATGTATCATATGAACTACCTAGGTAAATATTAACAGAGCAGTTGCTTGTCAATCACTGGCCGTTCATTCGCGCAGGTTAACGGCAGACACGATGGCGCTGGCCGACGTGCTGCAAAGCCTGGCCTCGCCAGAGGGAAGCAAGCGGGCGGGGGGCAAAGAGCTTGCCGAAGAACCGGCGTCCCCCTCGGCAAAAAACGAACAGAAACGCGGGCACAAGCGCCGGGATACGGCTGACTTCTCGACCATCCACTCTCTCCTCGACGAGAGCATGGCGAGCAGTACCAGTATGGATGCTGACACCGACAGGAAACTGCTTCACGACGCCGCCGCCCCCTTAACTATGGCTCGGAACGGTGGTACCACGGGCGCGCCGGCCATCGCCGTTTCCTCCCCCGCAGTCGCCGATGAGGACCGACAAGGCGACGAAACCGCCGATTTTTCGTCGCTCATGATGCTGGTGGAGAATGACGCGGCGGAGAACGATACGCCTCCTCGGGATGACGGTGCGGACATCCCCGCCCGTCCCAGGGCTCGGCGCCACAGCAGCCAGAAGTCCGGGCGCGACGGCAAGGGGCCTCGGCTTTCGGCGCCCCCGTCGGTCCCGCTTGGCGGCCCCGCTAGGGTTGGTGAGGGCGGTTCCACTGGTGGCGGTGGTGGTGGGAAGGTGTCTAGGCCCGTGAGCGCTAAGCCGAAGCCTCCTGCGCGGAGACCCCGGCGGTCGATTAATCTTGACCCGTCGAGGACGCCTGCTGCTTCTTGGGAGGATTATGCGGCACCCACACCTGAGGCGGTAAGAAACTAGTCTGTGATGTGTTCAATGGTCGTACTGTACAACAGTGGAGGACACCCAATAAGAAAAAAACAAGCAATAAGAAAGGCAGGCTGAGATTTTCGGGAACGGTAATAAATTCTGGAGTCGTTGTACTGAAGTTAGTGTAGAACGCACCCATTCTCAGATAGGAAATCCGGCTTAGACCAGCTTTCCTGTTTCATGTTGGGCGTCCTGTAGTGTATTGGTGCTGTGTTGAGGTTTCCGCGACTTTTTGTTGTTGGTGTGTTTTTTTTCGGCGGTGTGCCTGGTGGGGTCATCGTGTTTTTGTCGTCGTTCTTGGCGGTGCTCGTACCGCGAAGATGGCGCGCCTTTAGTTTTGGGTTGTTGATTTAGGTACAGTGAGCCTGTGAGTAGTGCTTTCGACGACACGTTACAAGAAACAACCGCCTTCTCGACACATGGTGAAGTTTGAGTTTGGGTATAATACCGACATCTTCATGAAAGTTAACATGTGCACATACAAAAACGGCCTCGACCGTAGTATTGCTCAGGTCCCGGCGAGATCACGAAAGTTAGGAATCATACACGCATAAAAGGCTCGGCGTATCATTGTCTTACAAGTAGTTCGAAGAACGCACTCGGGTCCCGTGGTACGGCGTTGTGCGCGCCAATGGTACGATAGTAGTGCTCCAGATTGTAAGCAGCTGCGATCTCGACGCAACTGGTGTGGTGCGCGCGAATTTTCGTGACGTTTTTCGGGGTTTTCCTACGCACGCCGTAAAGCTCGACAAGAGGAGCTTCGTTTCCACCGTTTTTTGTTGTTGTTGTTGTTGTTGTTGTTTGTCATGACGAGTTTTCCTCTAACGCTGTCTCCATTACGGGGGACCATGGTAAATATTTAGGACCTACAACAAAAAAAAAAAAATGGTAAATATTTAGCACCTACGGTACACACCAAAGCCTATATATATTCATCTTTTTTTTTTACCAACACATTTTGGTCCTATTTACTATGGTCCTCCGTATTAACACTATGGGATATATACGATAAAGGGCCGCGCTCCCGTTTTGGAGACATATTACTTGAAATTAGAGTTGCTGTAGTTATTTGTTCATGTACTGCAGTGACAGGTAGTAGTGCCGTTCTATACATGTTTCGACGAAGTCCTCGAGCTCACAGCTGTTGTTTTGTGATTTTGATAATTATGAAAGGGTTTGATATTGATGAACCCTCTGTCGTGGTGGTGCTTGTGTTGTTGCGCTCTCCTCATTTTTTCGTTTGTGTTTCCTCATTTTTTTTTCATGGGCGCCAACAAACAGATTCCTCTGAAGGGCCTCGTGCCTCCCGAGCAGCCCTCCTCACAGCCAACGAGCCACGCAGCAGCAGCATCAGCAGCAGCAGCAGGCACCTCTTTTGGAAAGGGTGCCCGTGAAAGCTCTGGTGGTGACGATGGTGAAGGGGGGGAGACGGGTGACGTTGGCGACCTGCTGGCGGAGCTGTCTGTCAACGACAGCCTTGGTGCCATTAGCAGTCGTGGCGGTGGCGGTGAGGTTCAACGCGGTAGTGCCGGAGATGAAAGGCAAGATGAGGGGGCCGAGATGGGCGAAGCGGTGGTCAAGCTCGGGGGCGGCGGCGGTGGTGGTGGCGGTGGCAAGGCTATGGGTAGCAAAGAGCGGTCGAGCAGAAGGTTGACCGCCGAGAAGCTGACGGTTGAGTCCCTGCTTGGGTCTCTGGACAGCCCGTCGCCCGTGATGACTGCCACTGAGATCGGCGAGGCTGCCTCTGGGTGTGGGGGGGGGGGCGACGGCGAGGCCTCCAGCGAACAGCGCGACGACAGCGACACCGATGAGGATAGCGATGACAGCGGAGAAGGCGGAAATGGCGCTCGTTTTGCTGGACATGACGCCCGGTGGGATGGGGAGGAACGGGCGGGAGGACAGGTGAGGTTACGCACGTTATGATACACCTTTGGAAACGTTGGTCGATGCTCGACGCCTTAGCGTGCTCGAGTCGCTCGAAGTGGTGCTCGGCGGAAACCTCGATTGGTTGGTGTTGAGAGAAGCTTGTTTTTTTTTGTCGTCGCGGTTTTGCTGTTGGCCTGCTTCACGACCAGCAATCTGTTCAGCCTTGAAGCATATGGCGCTACTGCCGTTGCGCGTCAGCAATATATTGTAGGCTGCTGTGTGGTTAATTCCCCTTCAAATTTATCCCAGGGGTGTGTTACATGTTTTATGGCGCCCTTGCCCTTCGGTCGACTGCAGACAGTTGTATACGTTACATTCCAATCCTCACCGGAAAGGTATGCGGTCGAACTCATGACCGCCGTGCCCAACGATGTTGCGAAATATCCGTCGAGAACGCCTTACGTATTCTTGCGACTTGGAAGCAGGGTTCGATAAATTTCCACATGTTTCTGAAGTATTCGTACTACGTAGCAGGGGCATGGTCGGACCGTTCACGCTGTCCTTTTTACCCTCTCGTCCCGTCGCGCCCTCCATGATTTCTCGTGCATGTCTTCTCCCGTCCCGGCTTCGATGATAAGGCCGCCCGGATGCTCGACGCCGACGAAACGCCCGAATCTTCCGCTCGAAAGAAGCTGAAGCGCTCCTCTCGTCGCGACACCGCCGACTTCACCGACTTCCAGGACCTGCTCAACACCCCGGAGTCGGCGACGCCTCCCACGACCGCTACCTCCCGCGATGTCGACATCAAAGGAGCCAAGCGTGGCGCTTCTGGGGTCGAGCCCGCCGGGAAGGGTTCCTCGGGGCCCCACGCCTCAGAGCAGTCCCCGACGCTCGGCGGTGGTGGTGGTCGGAGGGGTGGTGGTGGCGGTACCGCCGTGCCTCGCGAGGGTTCTCATGACCTAGACGAGCGTAGGGACAGCGGGGAGACCGCGAGCGTTCCGGACCTGCTGGGCCTGTTCGAGCGTGGTTCCGAGGACAGTTCCGCGCGCTATGAAGCTGACGGGTCGGCGCTTTGTGCGGAGGGTCGGGCGTCTTCCCCTCGCGGTGGTGGTGGTGGCGGGGATGGGGGGCGGAACTGGGACGGGAGGGAGAGCGTGGGGACGGCGAGCGTCGGGTCTGTGCTCGGGCTGCTGGATTGCACGCCGTCTCCTGGGGGGGGGTTGGACCAGTCGGTCGCTGATGGTTCGGCGCTGAGGGGTAAAAGCCTTGCCCGGCTGTACGAAGATGCCGATGCGACCGACTCCGACTCGCCAGCTCAAGGGGTGAGAACACGCGTGCTACATGTAATACAATAGGGGTGTATGTGTCTCGTGGCAGTACTGTTTTTGTTGATTAGAAGGGATTATTAATCGCTGGACTAAGCAGAGTAGTAAGGTATTCCTTGTAACCAACAGTTTTTGGCCTAGCAAATTCTTGCTTAAGTTATCCCTTGTAATCATTTGCCCAAACACTGATTGTGACTGAAGAACTAGCCAATATCGTTAATTCCATTTTCTTTTACGTTGATATTTTTTTTCTTTTTCGAGTAATACCTACGATAGGCCGAGCTTAAGCGTCTATTTTGTTTTTCTCTAAAGGTGTTTTTTTACTCACTAATAGTATGGAGCTTCTCAAGTGAGGAATAAGCCTGAGAAATATACTATTAATAGTACTTGGTATGGTGCTACCGCCACCGTGCGTATCATAGCACACGTCAGAAGACTCTATTTATTGATATTGATAGTGCTATTCACAGCACTTTTATTTACTGTAGTGGCATTACTAGGTATGTCAATTGTGCTGTGATTGGTGTTAATAGTTAATACTTTTATTATCACGGGGGACCCTAGTAAATAGGACCTACCTTGTACACAAAATCCTACACATTTACCAATTTTTAATAACATTATTTGGTCCCATTTACTATGGTCCTCCGTAATAATAGTTACTGTAGGTCAATAATTCTATTATACGTGGTATAAGTGCTGATAGTGCTATTGATGGTGCTGTTATTAGGTACTTGTGCTATTAATAGGGGTATTCGTATTTGTAGAGTGTTTTTATGGTGGTGCCTATGGCGACGGTTTGGTTTGGGCGGGTCTGCGTTTCCTTCGTTGCTTTCAATAAACCCCTTCGGAGCTAAGCCAATTGCCTGCTAATGGGTATGATTGTGGTTCCATGAGTTTTGCACTGCGATTGTAGGGGGAAAAAAACGTGTCTCGTCTTTCTTGGCTCCCCTTTTGGTGTTTATCTTGTGTGTCATCTTGTGTCTCGTGTCTTGCCCTGTGTGTCATCTTGTGCCTCGTCTTGGATCTCGTCTGGCGCCTCATCTCGTCTCTTATCTCTCGCGTCTTGCATGTTATATCGTATTGTGTCTCGGTTTGTATCACCCTGCGTCTTGCCTTCTGTCCCGTCTCGTCTCTCGTCGTTGTTTTTCATCCCCCCCCCGCCTTGTGTCTTGTCTCGTGTCTGGTATTATGGTATCTTGTCTTGTGACTCATCTCGTGTCTCTAAATGGCCTTTCTCGTGTCGCCGCCGGATGAAATGGCGTGATCCACAGCGCCGCCTCACGTGCGACCGCCAAGACTTCGAAAACGTCATCGGAGACTTGGCCTCCCCTTCCGCTCCCTCTTCTGCCGACTCCGAGGACAACGACGGCCCCGGTATGGGCGGCTCGGACGCGGAGGACTCCCATATGGGCGAAGGCGGTGAAGGCAGGCTGTCCCCGCCGCCAAGGGAAGAGGGGTCGGATGCCTCATCTACGCCTGCCTCGATGACCTCCAGGTGACGTGGCTGCGAGTCCTGCTGTCTTTTTGGTGCTCAAGCAGGCGGCTCAAGCTGTTTTTTGTTTGTTTTTGTGAATACAGTTATATATGTATGATATTTATATGTACTCGTAGTATTGTTGTATGATAGTACTTCGTACGGATAATTCGGGAACCGAACTGCACACCGGGACTGCAAACACGTCTCTGCACGCCCCCGAGGAATCGGATCGATTCCTTAAAAGGTGCCGATTTTTCCCTAGAATATGATTATTGTTGGTGTTATTCAGCCAGCCAGTCCGTACGGTACGAACTCTTCCAATGATGATGGCACACCGGAGCAGCCAATACCAACTACGTTTTGTTAGCGAGGGCTGCGCGGAAAATTAACCCCGTCCCCCGCCCTCCGCCTCCGATTGTTCGCGCATACAGCCGCGGCTCTTCGCCGTTTTCCGCGACCTCTTCGATCGACCAACGAACTCCGGAGCAAGGGGACGCCGTGGCATCGACTGCTGCTGCTGCTGCTGCCAAGGCCGACGAGTTTGTGTTCTCCTCCCCAAGCAAGGAGGCGACTAAGGCGAGGAAGGACAACAGGCGCTCCACGGCGTCTCCTTCTACTCTGGACATGCTCATGCGGGACCTGTACGAAGACGATAGCGAGATGGAGGTGGGTGGGAGTTGGCAGGCGAAGGAGGGGGGTGATTGGGACGGGGAGGGGGAGGGGTGCTCGTGTAGTCATGTCACTAGTGGGCGTAGTCTTATGACCGTACACCCTTGTATGCCTGCAATGGGGGGACGGACCACGTCGGGTTTGCATCGACCAGGAGGACATTGGAGGGGGGTGATTAGGATGGGGGGGAGGGTGCACCTATGTAGAGGCGGGTGGGATTTGGCACGCGAAGGAGAGGGAAGGGGGGGAGGGATTGATTTTGGGGGGGAGGGGGGTGGAGGACGTGCCATGGTTAGATGCATCGTCGGTGCGATAGTTGGTTGATGGTAATTGGTGGGTTTGGTTGGTGTGCGTTGGTTGAAGAAATATTGGGTGTTTTTGTTTTCAACTTTCTTAGGAAAGTGTTTCAGTGGCGCTGAGTGGGAAATTGGTATATTTTTATACCTGGTGTACTATCAATAGTACGAGAACATCAATAGGGCATTGTCTACTTTTGTTATTCCACGCTTTTTCACATCCCTGAGTTGGTTTGTTGCTTCCCCCCCCCCCGCCCCCAGTGTGGTACACTAGATAGTAGCGATAAAACGATCGTTATCCTAGGAGATAGATGGTGGCCACAGACGGCGAAACAGGGAGGAGACAAGATAAGCAAAAAACACATATTGATATGTAATATATGGAAACAACGTAACGAGTGCCCCAACTGTTGGAGGCGTCTCTATTAGGAGTAGGGACCGTGCTCCGTTTCGAAAGGGACGCGTGGTCAATGGTCAAATGCAACAAATGAGTACTCCCCCCGCTCTCTCCCTTTCTCTCGGTGCTTACGCTGCTGGCGTGGCGTCAGGCGGAGGATGGGCAGGACAGGCGAGGCACGGCAGGGTCGTTGGAAGTGCAGGCCCCTTCCTCTGGTGACAGCGATGCACCTTCCCCCATCGACGGTGAGCTACCGTATCACTCGTGTGATAAGATATAATATAAGCCCCCGGGGGGGCTGGTCAATGGTCAAATGACTAAGGCAAGCAACAAATGAGTACGCCACCCCCCCCCC
>MEHQ01001161.1:34924-202373 GCA_008828725.1 Saccharina japonica
GCGCGCCGGACTACAGTGCTTTAAGGGGACCGATGCCGGCCGCAGCCTCCTGCACGATGAGGTCCGCCGCCGCCAAGGGTTCCCCAGTGCATGTGCCCGGTTTTGGTCACGCGAAGCCATCCAAACCCGCCTTCGGCGACCCGCACAGACGGCGCGCCAGCGACGGCAAGACCCGCCGTTGCACGGCTTCCGCGACCAGCACTCCGAAAGGCGCCCCTCCGCCGAACGTCAGCGCGGGCATGCGCCCGATTCGCCATCGTCGAGCGTTCCGGCAATCGGACACGGCGCATGGGCTTGCGGTCGCGTCAGGGCGCCCGCCCACGTATTCGGGATATTAAAGACGGCGCACGCACGCGTTCGGTCTGACTAGCCGCGCGCGCCAACTGGCCGGCCCTCCGTGCCTCGATAATCGCGATCGACACCGACCAGGATCTTCTCGCCGCGCCAAGAAAGCCGCGGGGTCCCGTCGATGCGGGTGCGACCACGGAACCGTGCGTGCGCGTGGCCGTCCCTTGCTGCGCGGCCGCTTCTCGCGCTCCCCGACAGCATGCCGCTAACGCTCGGACGCGCGCGCAGAGCCGGCCGCGTTGATGAAGCAATCGATGCCCGCGAGTGGTCGGCGTCGCGACACCGTGCGAGCCGTCGTCCTTTCTGCCACTTGGCGCACATCGCCCCGGAAAATGTGCCGCGAGCGCGGACCGCGCCGGCCGTCGGCGCGCAGCCGCGATCAGCGCGCGTCTTCTGCAAGGGATCGGCGTGTCAGCGACCACGATGGTCTATTTCCGTCAATCATCACGCGGCGCGCGTCCACGTGTTAGAGCCCAGCGGCGCATCGCGCCGCCGAACACGCCGGTCGAACACTGGTCGCGAGTTCGCCGGCGATGGTGATCTCGGCGACGGGCCTGCACGATCTCGCCATTCTCGAACAGAAGCCGCCCGCGCCAACGGGCTGTAGTTGCCAGTTGACGATAGTTGGCGCCCCATGCGATGAGGGTCGGTCACCAGAAGGCGCTCCCCGCATCCGCCATCAGCGAGGCCGAGATCGCCCGCACCGCCGTTGCGACGACACGTTGGTCGGCGAACGCGCGGGAAGACCCTGCTGCCCGCCCGCGCGCGGCGTTGCCGTGAGGCCCGAGTTTGCCGGCGCGGGCACTGAAGCGTCGAGGATGTAATCGGTCAGGACGCCGTCCTGCACGACTGTCAGATCGCGGCAGCGGCCACGAGCCCTCCCCGTCGAACGGGCGGGCGCCTGGCGCGTCCGCCACCAGCGGATCGTCTGCGCCACGTGATCCCCTGCCGGAATTACACCTGCTGGCCGTCTTGCCCGCGCAGGAAGGAACGAACGTGCGCGCCACGGCGGGCCCGAAATCGCGCTGAGGAGATGGCCGCACGAAGCGGTCGCGTTGCGCGCGGATCGAACACGATGCGGCCGCGGCTGCGGGTGGACAGCGCTCGGCCTCCAGCCGAGCGCACGCCGTGCGCTCGCCCGCGAGACGACGCCGACCTCGTCCACCGGCGCCAAAGGGTCGGCCAACGATTGGCGGCGGCGAGGAATACCAGTGGTCCCGCTCCATCCGTGTGCCCGTCGCGGCAATGGCGTTCGCGCCGCGAATGGGCTGCTCGGTGGCGTGGCCCCGTGACGAAACCCTGGTTGTCGCCATCGCGCGCCGTCCGCCGTGGACGCCGAAGCGGACACCCGCCCAATTGGTCTACGCCCGGAACGTGCTTCCATCGCGGCTTCAGCGCGCGGGCCCGTTCGAATCAGCGCAGACGTCCATGGCGGACTGGGCGGACGGATCGTTGATGTCGAGATCGGCGAAAGCGTCGCTCGCCAGCAGGTCGCCGCCGGCGATTGCCCTGCCGTAGTACCGTCCTCCCGGCGCGGCACGGGCCATTGCGATCCGGCGCGGGCCGCCGCCTCGGCGATGATCTGGCGCAGCGGCGACCGACGACGGCGGACGCGCGCGCCCACGAAAACGGCGGCACGGCCCCGGACGTCGGTCCCTCCTACTGTTCGGCTTCCTCGATGGCCGCCGCTCTTGCGGATGTCGCCGAACAGCTTGCGCCCGACAGGACGACGGCGTCGGCCGCTATCGGCCGCCCGCTTTGGTCGCGGGCCGTCGAGCGCCCGGCGGCGACGTGTTGCGACGCGGCCGTAAGGCTCCAGCAGGATTCGGTATGGCTGTCGGTCATCGCGGTTATCTTTAGAACCCTTAACGCTGATGACAAGTAATCGCGAGAAGCAAATAAAACCGGCGATCGCCCGATCCCAGCGCATTCCGCGGGTGCGGTCAGTTTCCTGCGTATAAAAAAAAGGTTTATTAATGCGCCCGCTTCCGATTGTGCCGCCCTCGATTAGCGGCGGGCGCAAACGGACGGGGTAGTGTCTGGTCTATGACGAGCACGCCTTCGGCGGAGCCCTTTCCATATACGCAGCCGCTCTTCCAACGCCGCCATTGCCATGCCGTATACAATGCAAGGCATCCGGTCATGACTTCGCCCGCTGCCGCCGCTGTTCCTTCCGGCAACGATGCGATCCCCCTTCCGGCAGGCGTCCGCAGGCTGTCGCCAGCGCCGGTGCCCGCGCCGACGGCGCCGCGAAAGCGAAGCTGGAAGTGCCCGCCCCATCGCAGGATCCCTTCCACCATTGCCTCGCCCGGCTGCTCCTGTCGGCCCGGCGACGATGCCGCTTTCCACTTACCGCGGACATCGCGGTCACGACGGCGCGGGGCGACGGCCCGAAACCCCTGCTTCCAGCTGACGCTTCAGCGACGAGACGACGCGCATCGCGTCCCCCTCGCCCTCCGGCACCGACGTCGCGGGTGATCGCCGCGCAATGGCTAGGCCTGGGCGAAAGGCCGCTGTCGCCTGCCGCGTGATCGCCATCGACGCTGACGGCAGCGTCCACGCCGAGCTGAACCGCGCTCGCTGTGCTCCTTGCGAGCATCCGTCGCCGCGCCGCCTGCGCGCCTCGCCGCTGGTCGGCGCCGCTCGCGCCTATGGCCGCCGCCGCGCGGCGTGCCGCCCTGCCCTTCACGATGGCCAACGCCCCGCCGCTATCGCCGAGCAGCGCGATTTATCATCGCGCCGGCACCTGAGGCAGCGCCTCAGAACATTTTTTTGTTCCCTTTCTTTTAACCTTGCGTTTTAGAGCACCCCCCCTATTTTTTTTCGCTTGGTCGCGGGGGAGTGGGTCGGGGTGCGTGGCGGGCGGGGGGGGGGGGGGGGGGGTGTACTCATGTGTTGCACGGGCCGTAGTCATAGACATAGACCCTCGCATCCCTACAATGCCGGGAGCGGAGGCGACGTTGGGTGTTTTCACCAACCAGGCAGACATGCTTGCACAAGCGCGAACGCCGTCGAGCGGGCCTGAGGTATTGGGCGAGTCGCATGGAGGGTGAGCTGCATCCTGCTAAGAACCGCCTCTGAGGCGGACTTGCATATGGACGACAGCTTCAATGAGTTAATTTAATTTCTGGTGTGGCCACTTCCGGAGACAGCAATGGGCTTTACTATGTAACTGCCTCGCGGACGCCTTACCATATTAACACTACGTGAAACGACCATTCCCCTTGTGCGGAACAAAGGTTTTCCACCCCGCACCAATGATCTACTCGACCGCCAGCTTTGGTGACCGCCAAAAAAAAATACCAAAAAAAAAGGGCACCCTGGTTGTCTAGCTCACGCAGCGAGTGGCGTGTTTTACAGCGTCGTTGCCAACCGACGCCAACCCAACCTATAAATATATCATATATTTATCATATATTTATAGGGGGGTGTGGGGGCAAATTTTAGGGCCTGTTTTCTCCAAAATTCCATGCCATAAAGGGGCCATGGCTTTTATTAATAGAGGGCACACACAACGAAAACGGTGGCGTATATAGATCTTCGGCGAGATTTTTGCCGTAGATGCGTCTCTCGGCAGTATTTTATTGGCGTTTACACTTTCCAGGTTCTCGAGAAAGTCAATGGAAAAAATCGTCCCGAGACGGTGTGTTATCTTGATTTATGGTACTATGCAGCATGCGTCTGCTGCCGGCTCTGGGTGTTTATTGCGGGAGAGCATACCAGGTAGTGAATAGGACCTATGGTACACACTGTAACCTATATATTTACCCATTTTTACTAACAATATTTGGTCCTATTCACTACGGCCCCACGTTTTAGTGCTGCTTGTACTCCGTACGTATATATATATATACATAGGAAATTGTCAGAAATATATCCCCGTTCTTTCTCCGCCATAGTAAGGATACAAGGATCTTAGCCTGGCATCTGATTTCAGGCTTCTTACGAGAAGGCCGAGACTGCTGTACCAGTAGTATTAATACGTCTTGGTTCCCTTGCGTGTGATCCTCCCCGTCCCCTTGCCCGTTGCCCCGCTCCCACCAGCCCCCGCGGAAACCCCGTCGCCGGTGATGTCGACGCCTTCGCCACCGGTGGCGCGCCGGACGCGCTCGAAGAGCCCGCTGTCTGCACCGAAGGAGAACGCCAGACAGAAACCCGAAGATAAGGATAAGGTGGAAGTGGGATTCGGGTCTCCTCGGGCAGCTCCGAAGAGGAGGGCATCCGAATCCGTGGCCATGTCGCCCGATCCCAAGGTGAGCCAACCGCCCTGGCTAGGTGGCTATTTATCTTGTATTCGTTTGCGTGTTGACTTGTACCGTTGGCTCGGTATCGTAGTGTCTTTGGAAGTATGTTACCGTTGGCTGTACTACTGTATATTTTTGCAGTAGAACGATCGCTATCCTATTAATAGGAGATCGATGGTGGCCACAGGCGGCGGAACAGGAAGGAGGTATAAGGTTAACGAAAACAAATGTATGGGATGCGTATATGGAAACAACGAAATGAGCGCCCAACTACTGTTGGAGGTGTATTTTGCTAGGAGTAGAAACGGCGCCCCGTCTCGAAAGGGATGCGTGCGTGGTCAATGGTCAAATGACTAAGACAACCAGCAAACGAGCACCCCCCCCACCCCACCTCGTCCTCGTTATCCTTGACCCCCCTTTTCTCCAGGTACGCACCACATCCCGCCCGGCCCCCGAGTCCGCGCGCGGCCGCCTCAAAAGCTGCCTCAGCTCCAAGAAGCGACTTCGTGGCGTCGACGGTGGTGCTGGTGCTGGTGGTGGATCGTCTGCGGCGTCAGACGGGACATCTCTGTCTTCCCCGAGCACCACACACGGTGGCGGTGGTGACGGTGGAGGCCCCTCGGAGAGCCGAGCGAACAGGTGGCATTCGCCGCCCTCCAGGCTGGCCGCGCGCCCGTCGTCGAGTGCTGCGGGGGTTGAGACTCCGGGCGCGGCAGGGGGGGTGGGGTCGGCGGGCGGGGCCGGAGCAGGTGGCGGGGGGGGGTTGGGGTAGCGGTGGGCTCGAGACCCCGCGCCGTGTTGAGTTGGGCCGCCGGATGGCTGCGCGAAGACAACCATTCGAGTCGCTTTCCAACACAGCTCGCTAACGCCCATGCCCTAGCCGGGTGCTCGAGGTGGTGGTGTTTTGTAAGGGCCCTTAGGGGAGGGGGGGGGGTGCGGAAGTGTTACATCATTTACCCGTGAAAACCGGCCTACTTAAGGGCCCGTATTTAACGAGTATGAAATAAATTCAATTTGGAAAAAATAAAATTCAAATACGCTTTTATTGGTCAACACACGCACCAGCATCAAAGATTAGGATCTTGGGGTCTAATCAATTTGAATTGGACGAAAAAACCAAGAAGGTCCCAGGACCTTCTTTTCCAAAGAATTCAAATCAAATTGAGGAGTTGGCCCGACTTGGACCGGCATGTCCACGGTGGGCAAACGCCCCCGGTACAATCTGGTAATTTCTTGGTGGTATCGATGACCACGACCGAGGCGACAACACGTGAACCACAACCCGAGGCCACCGGGACAACAGCCGCGCCCACGCCTATAGACAATAGCACAGCGTACCCCGGCGGTGGCGCCTCAAAACCAATCATGGCGGTCGCAATCCCAACTTTTCAACCAGCTCGATGCTCCAACCCGATAAAAAACCGAGCGATCGGACCCATAAACAGACATGATACGCTCAAGACTTCGATAACACCATCGCCGCCCCTGTCTCGCCCGTGGCGTTCCAGGGATCCCTACGCCCACCCAGGAGACCCTGAGAGCGATAGCTTCCTAGCCTGGGCGGTCAAAAGAAAAAGTATGCTGGCGGCGGCGCGCACGCGTCGACGCATGCTTTCCCTCTCGTCTCCTCTCGTCGATTTTTTTCACCTGGGCGCTGTGACGCATGCTGCGTTTTTTCGATTTCATAAATATTTGAACGAGCAATTCACTATTCCCCATAGGACGCAAACCAGTTTTTTTTTGCGAAATCACATTCAAATAGGATTTTATTTTCCAAATTGAATTTTTGCTGTCTTCGTTAAGATGGGCCCTTACACACACAGATAAAGCCTAAAATTATATCTCATCTATTGATTTTACTAACAATGTTGGTTCCGTAATTTATTTGTGGTTTCGACTGTAACTAAGTGAACTAGTGGATGGCTGCCTCTTGGAAGTAAAAGGGGGGTGGGGGCTTGGTGTTTTTTTTTCGGTATCATGAGTGTTGTGTTGACATGTGGTGGGCTTGGTTTGTTCGTTGTCGCCCCTGAGGGTGCTTGACAAGGCTGTTACTAAGGTTGCGAGTGACTTTGACGACGCTCGAAACTGTCAATGTCCTGACATCCTTGGTTCCATGTCATGTCGTTGACTGTTCCCCGTGACTTTCGTTGTGCCGTGCGTCTATAACATCTACCTTGTGCGGCCTGCTTTTGTGTACAGAGCTCGTGCGTTTTCGTTGTTCCTGTTTGCTATCGTTGGCGTGGTGGTCGTTGGCCGTTGGTGTTGGTTCTGGTGTTTTTTATTATTTATTTTTTGGGGCTGTTGTCGTCCTTCGGGCCTCTAACCAACCGTTCCCCGTTTTTTCTTTGTTCTTGGTTCATTGTTGCCCCGTGTTTTTTCTTTTTGTCTTTCTCTTTTTGTCTTTTTTTTCTTTTTTCTCGGGTCCGCCGTGTGTGCGTCACGGTAAAAAAAATAAAAATAAATGCAGAGCTTGTTCCCGCTGGAAAAAGGTCCGGAGGAGGAGACGGACGAGGACGAGGATACCGCGGCCAACAGCGCGCAGCTCGCCGAGTGGGACGGCGTTGCTCCCGCGCTCGGCGACGGAGGGTACGATGGCTTCGACAGCTTCAACGACTCTGATGAGGAGGAGGACCGCCATGATGCTGCTGTCGTGGTGGAAGAGAAGAAAGAGGGGCAGAAGAAGGGAGGGGGGGGCAAGGGCGCGTCGTCTAAAGCGGCTTTCGCTAGGTGAGCGTCGTGAGGGTTGTTGGTTCAGGGATGCGGTGCGGTACTGTGCTGGTCTTGGGTTGGCTGGGCTGGATTCGGCTGGAGGCTGGGGTCGTGCTGTTTCGACTTTTGCTGTTCGGTGATGTGCAGTGGGGTTCTGGGCTGCGCTTTTCCGTGCTGTGCGGTAGGGTGCCGGGCTAGGCTGCGCTGTTCCGTGCTGTGTTGTGCCAGGCTGGGCCAGGCCGTGTCTATATATATGAATAGTTGGTGGTCAGGGGTTGCTGCCGTGTGGTGTGCTTCTGGGTGTCATCGGTCAGCGCGGCTTGGAGGAGGCGCTGCAGAACAGCCCGCTTTTTCACGAGTGCGCTTGTTCGTTTTCGGTGTTTTCTGTTATGGTTAGGTGTTACCCTGTGGAAGGCAGTATTGGAAAGTAACCATCTTGTGTGCGCGAGCTCCGCTATACATCCGCACGCTGTTTTACCCATGCCCCCCGCCTCCTCCTCCTCCTCCTTTTTTTTTCTCTTTTTTTCACCCCTCCGCCCCTCTCTTTGCCTTTCTCTGTGCTACGTTCTGGTCGACGGGAGCAGCCCTTCGCGCAACCGCCGCCGCGATAGCCTCGCCCTCAAGAGCCATATCCGCCGGAGCATCGAAGGTAATTAATTACTCGTAACTGTCTGGGGGGGGCAGGTGTAGCGAACCGATAACAAAAACGGAGAAGAAGGGCGGTCTTGTCGTATGGACAGTCCCCAGGGGGAGGAAGAAGAGGCAGCAGCAGCAGCAGCACGACCGTCATTGTTCTACGCGCCCATGCCGTATACAGATCTCCCTGTGTTGCTGCACGGCGTGCACGTTGCTTATTCAGCAGTGGGGCCTGTACAAGGCAGCACGAATAAGGCGTCCGCTCGATATAAGCCGGTCAGAATCGTCGGTCCTGACTGGACAATTGCACTCACATGATGGAATGAGTAAGGCGGGCGCCCTATGACTACACCCATGCACGACATGAGTACAACCCCCCCACCCCCCCTCCCCGCCCTGCCTTCCCCTTCCATCCCTCGGTTCTCCTACTCCCTCGACCCCGTGTTCTTGTTTTGTGGATTTTTGTCGTGTTTTTTCTCTTCCAAGGCGTTCGTGGCGAGGGGGGAGACATGTACCCTTCCTCCTACGACTCAGACGACGACCCGGCCTCCCGTGCCATCGACAACCTTAACGCCAGTATTTCGGGGCCGGCGGGTAGGGGTAGCGCTGCTGCTGCTACGCCCGCTGGGGCTGGGGACCTCCAGAACCTGTCCTTCTCCGTGAGTGCGCTGTATTTTTGTTTGTGTGGAAGGTTTATATTAAAAGTAGATGTGTTGGCCTGATGAGGCAGGGGGTGCACCTAGGACCTGTATTTATGTATTTTTCCGTCACTTCGCCATTTTGTTTCGTGTGTCGGAGGAGGTTTCTAGTGATTTTATTGGCCTGCTAGTTCGGGGGTGCCCAGAACCTGCGTTTCTCCATGAGTGCGCTATACAGCAGTACCGGCCCGCTCATAAGAAAGGAACTCACAAGAAATTCATCCTGAGAAATTGAAAAAAAATAAGAAAGCTCTCAGCCTCGTCAGTGCATAATAATTAAGCTGTAAGAAAGTGACTCCTTCCTGTGACTGGCCTTGGCCCAAGCCACCATTCATTGTACAGTACTAGGGAAAACGTCTTCTCGGGGACCAAAATAAGAAAGCGTAGCATAAGAAAGTGTACCTTCGCGCGCGCCAAGAATAAGAAAGCCGGCCTGAGCCCGATTGAAGGTTTCTTGTGTGAGCGGGCCGGTACTGTATATACTCGAGCTCACAGCTGTTGTTGGTGTTGGTGTTGTTGTTGTTGTTGTTGTTGTTTTTTTTTCAAACATATATTGTGTCGAGGGTTTCTTGGTTTGCTTGATTGGCTTGTGCTTGGTCTGGATGGTATGGTGAGGGGCGTATGCTTGCCGTACTTTCGTTTTTTTTTTTTTTTTTTTCCGAAAGGAAGCTACCCGGTCGAAAATGTTTTGTGTGCCCCTTTCTGCTTTGCAGAGACGTTTTGAAACTTTTGTTTTTGCCTTGGTGCAGGGCAGGGCGGGGCACGGTTGCGACTCAACACACCCCCCTTGTCTCACACGCACGTTGATATCCAGATCAACACCCGCCAGATGCACGGAGGATTGGAGGACTCTGATTCTTCCATGGAGCTCACCGGGAACTTCTGCTTCAATCCTCAGCCAGTGAGCGATCGCGCTGTCACCGGCGACGCTACTGCCGCCGAGACTGCGGCTGGCAGCGGCAGCCCGACCCCCCTGCCGATACCCGCGGCTGGTGCTGAAACCCACGACGAGGAGGGTGGAAAGGAGGATGGTCGGGACGACGGAAACGACAAGGATGACGACAGGTGATGGCTGATTGTTATTGCGTTGAGTGGGAGTTACGGGTGGCGTTTTGTGTACGGGGGTGTGGTCCGTGAGCCAACGTGGTGTGTATATCGAACCTACCAGGCACCAATACAGCTGTTCCAGACTATTACGGGGGACCATAGTAAACACTAGTAAATAGGACCTAAGGTATACACAAAAACCTATATATTTACCTATTTTTAGTCACGATATTTGGTCCTATTTACTATGGCCGCCTGTAATAGTTTACAGTAGAACTGCGACCACCCCGTTTGTTGGCGCATTGCTTCGAATGAGAGTGGGGTGTTTTTGCAGGGTTAGAAGGGTTATCGCGGGCCGTACTTCAAATGCTATTGCGGCAACAGCATTTTCTATCTGGTTGTGTCCGCTTATTTTTTCGGTCAGAACAATCGAACCTTAACCTTCGTTTTATTACTATGTATGTATGTATGTATGCTGCGAAAAATGATCCGGTTGAACCCCCTAGTAATAGTAGCAATACTCCGACTCCCAATCGTGGGTGGAGTTCCATACCAACTTTTGATAGTGGTATGTACATGGTACACGATATTGGTAGCTAATGTGCCAATTGCGTGTACGAACCAAACACAAATTGGTTGCAGATTTAACAAAATTTATTTTGTTTTTTGCGGTAGGGAAAAATATTGGGGGAGTGGCGCCCCCCCCCCCCACCCGGGGGGAAAGCAGTCAGTGCGTATCGCCCCAGGTGTCTACTCATAGAAGTACTGCTGTTCTGTTCTCGTATTGTCGCGTAGCCTGTCATACTGCTGCACACGTGGACACTCCGCTATACCCTCTGACAGCCCTGTCGTGGTTCGATACCCTGTGGCGACCCTGCACAGGATGCTGAACCCTGCCAGGGTTGTGTTTTCACACCTTGTCAGGGTACCCCCCTTTGCCTCTGCCACCCCAACCGCGTTTCCCCGTGTGTTTCGCGCTCTCACTCTAACTCCGCCGTTTCCTGTATTGGTTTGGTTTGCTTGGCTTTGCTTGGTTTTTGTTTTTTATGTATGATGCCCGTCGTTCGTTTCGTCGTTCTTGTGACCCTAGCCGGATGGATCTGAATGACTCCAGTGAGCTGGCGTACACGCTCTGCGGCTCGTCCATCCGAGACGCGGTTTCCCCCGGCTCGAGGCGTGTCTCATCAGGGTCCCTTCTCGACGTCATGGACGAGGTGAGTCGTCCTGGTGTTTGGTTTTGATCGCTGGCGCAGCTGGTGTTGTTGTTGTGCTCATGAGATATTGGTGGACGTTTACCAGAGAGTGTTGTGTTTGTGGTTGGAGAGAGAATGGCATGATGGAGTTGTTCACACATTGGACAGATCATATACCCAGATCATTCCCAGTCCATGATCTAGATTTTTTCAGGGAAGATATATTCCTGATCTGTATGATCTGTATGATCTGTATGATCTGTATGACCTAGTTCATGTTGCCGGGTGGGAGCAGTGTATCCTGCACGATCTAAGACACCCTTCCTGGGTTGGATCTGTACTGTACAGACCCTTCACAGCAGTATCTTGTAACGGCAGGTTGGGGATCTAGATGATCTATCTGTAGATGATACGTCTGATTTGCCCGAGCTTTGGAGTTGTTGATATTCTCGCGTTAACGTATCGGCAGAATCTATAGCCCGTGGCGACAAGACAAGTAAACGACACTCATTTAATTTTTCGAGCAATACGGTTTTTCGCTCATTTCGTAGATAGGTGGATCTTGGTTAAGTTAACCGCGTTTTTTTTTCATTGTTCGCACGTCAGGTATACTCGTATAGGGCTCGTGTCCCGGTTTCGCGGCCAAAGCTGCCTGAACGTCTCTCTGTAGTGCCCTCGTCTGACCGCTTAATAACGCGATGCCCCACGCAAGCATACCGTTTGCGGCTAGGGCGATGAGTCTCGACGACCTCCTCTTCCCCCCCCCCCCTGTTCTGAATACTCGGACGTACGTACGTGCCTAACGTCTTATTGTCGCCGCTAGCCCACCGCCCCCCCTCCCTGTTTCGACTTAGGTGTCCCCCAATATGGCGGTGGCATGCCAAATCACTATGACCGCCTTGTAGAGAGAAGCCGTCTTATTCATTCCAGGTTATGAGAGCTATTTCCCAGTCGCATCAAGTCCTTGTAACCGCCTTGTATCGGGATACCGCCTTATTCAGCCCGCCTTGTATCGGGATACCGCTTTACTCAGACCCTTATATCGGGATACCGCCTTACTCAGACCGCATTATATCGGGATACCGCCTTATTAAGACCACCTTGTATCGGGATACCGCCTTACTCAGACCGCATTATATCGGGATACCGCCTTACTCAGACCGCATTATATCGGGATACCGCCTTATATCGGGAGACTGCTTTCCTCAGACCGCCTTATTGGGGGACCCCTACTGCTACAATGCCTCCTTACTCCCTGTTCTACGTTTGGTGGTGATCGTGTTTCTTTTGTTTTCACTTTTTTTTTTTTACGTTTCTAGGTCGGGGAGTACGAGAAAGAGGTTAGGTCGCAGGCGAAAGCTTCGCCGGAAGAGGAACGGCGGGCCGGCGGTGGCGAAGGTGAGGGTTCGGTCACCCCCCCCCCCGCAAGTATGCCTCACAAATTAGTTCGTCGTATGATAGGATGCAACTCACCACCCTTCATGCGACTCGCCCAACACCTTACGGCGCTTCGGGCTTGATGCAGGCGATGTCTGCCTGGTAGGTAAAAAGCAGACGTGCCCCGTCCCGGCATTGTGGGGATGCGAGGGTGTATGTTCTTAAAGACTACGGGTCATGCATGGCATGAATACACACGTAGGGGATGGGTGCAAGGATGTCTGGCTCTGCCTATGTGCGCTAGCCAGACGTTAAACACTATTTGTTAAGCCGCCGTGAAGCTTCACGCTCGAACGAAGCTCTGCGAGAAAACGCAGCATTTGACTCCCGAGTTATTTGTGTAATCGCATACTTCGTATATGTATGTAGCGTAGACAACTATCTGTGAAAGCGTAATGTATGAAGATAATAGCAGTGTTATCTTGTTTTGCGTGTGGCCCCTTGTTGGTGTTTATACTTCGTATGCACTTACTTTCGGTAAACGCATATACAGTGAGCAACTTAGGGTATATACCGACTGACTGCTGTCCGTGAGGTACACGAGACTGCGTACCGTGCATGACGCCCTGCTTTTCGCTCTCCCTCCCTCCCCCGCGAGGGTCTATCGCCATACCACTTCGGCCGTGCATGAATATGAAGTAAACCCCCCCTCCTCCATCCCTCATCTCTCCATTCCCCTCCCTCTCCCCTCTCGGAACGGCGATTACGAACAATCTACCCAACAATTTGTAGATGAGGATGGGGGTGTGCAGGTGGTTCTCTCCCCCTCGGCCTCAGGGGGTGTTGCACGCGAGGAGGCGTGTCACCCTGACCCTGCTGACGATGGCCATGACAGCGACAGTGCCGACGACGGTGCCGAGGTGTCTCGTGCGGCGGGGAATGCGCAGGCGCCGGTCTGGGCTCCCATGTTCGGACAGGTTGGTTTTTGTTTTGCATGCGTAGGCGTGTTTTTGGTTCCTTCCGCCCGACAGTAGAAATGCCATATTGTACTTCGAACAGATTGGTTTTTGTTGTTGTTGTTGTTGTTGTTTATGCGTAGGCGTGTTTTTTGTTTTTTGTTTCCTTCCGTCAGACAGTAGAGAATATATACCATATTATACTTCGGACAGGTTGTTTTTTTGTTGTTGGTGTGTATGCGTAGGCGTGTTTTTTGTTTTTTGTTTCCTTCCGTTGGACAGTAGAAATACCATACCAGGTATTTTATTCTTCGGGCAGGTTGGTTTTGTTGTTGTGTACGTATGCGCAGGTGTGTTTTTTTTTGTTTTTCCTCCCGTCAGACAGTAAAAATACCATATTAAACGTACTTCGTATGCGTTTCGCCGTGACTACTGCTGCGCGCTTAGCAGGATTGGTCGATGACCGGGTGTTCACGCTTCGTTTTACGTGTGTGTGTTCGTTTTCCGTGTGTGTGTTCCGCTGAGAGCGTGCCACTGGTAACAAGGTTAAATCGATGGAGTAGGAGTGGGGTGGGGACGGGGGGGGCTGTTGCCTGCTGTTTCTTCTTTCCCCCCGCGTTTTTCCCGTTTTTCATTCTATTTTTTTTTTTTTTCCTTTGCATTTTGTCCTTACTTTTGTTTTCCTTTGCATTTTGTCTTCTTTGCCGCCATCTTGTTCAGGGGGAAAGCGCACGCCTGGCGACTGTTCGGGAGGAGATGGTGAGTCTTTTTGTTTAGCGAGCGAGCCCCCGCCCCCGCGCGCGCTTGTGATTTGGTTGGCGGCGCCACGTGTCTTGCCTATTTCGCGACCGTGTGTGATATCCCATGTACGTATATACATACATACGTGTACTCGTGTAGGCTCGTACGAGTGCCGTGACTGTTGTTTCTGCAGTAACAGTATGAACACGTGAATTACATGCAGCGGCGTAACTTTCATTTCGGTTTCCGCCCGCACCGGTATCGCCTTTTGAGGGTTTCCGCTTTCCAATCCAATAAGTACATACTGTACGTGTATATGTACGATGATTAATTATTCATATTAATAGGGAGAGATGAGAAGAGGTCGTTACGTAGATGTTTAATATTGCTGTGCGGGTGATAGGGTTTTTATTTTCCGTGCTCTCACCTGATTCCTCTCTTGAACGCCCTCCCCCCAGATGTGTATAAGAGACAGCCGAAGCAGCTGCGGTCGCAGACGCGTCGGGGACAGAAGCCGGCGGCACGGAACCCGGCATTTCGGACGACAGCGACCGCCTCCCTCCCTCCCTCCCCACACCCTTACAGTCTCCCAGTGGGCGCTCTTGCCCCTCTCCCACGATGTCTCTCTCCGGAGGGCTCGACGACCTCAACGACGAAATGGCCGAGGCCGCTGAAAAGGCGGCTCCCGCCCGCCCCCCCACACCCTCCCCGTCTCCCAGCGGCCGCTCCTGCCCTTCCCCAACCATGGCTCTCGGCCAGGGGCTCAACGAGCTCCTCGACGAGGTCGCCGAGGTCGCCGAAAAGGCGGCTACCATGCGCGAGACTAGCCCCATCGAAACGCTCCGCGGCGGGGGCGGGGGGCGGGCGGTAGAGCGGCCTGGAAGCCTCCAAGGGAGCCCGACGGACCACACGGTCGAGTTTGGCGTCGACTTTGCCGAGGAGTTCGGTCGCTTTGGAGGGGGCCCGGACGGGGCTGGTGCGGAGGCGGGGACTGCTGGACTGGTTCCGTCATCTACTACACGGTTCCGCCCGCTTGTCTTGGAAAGAGTTGGTGGGGGGAAGCCGGTCAGCAGGCCGGTGGAGTCATCTCCCGCGTGCGCTGGCGTGGGGTGCGGTGGGAGTCGGGGCAGCGTTGGTGGTGGTGGTGGGGAAGGAGGAGGAGAAGGGGGTGTGGATGGTGTTGGTCGTGAGGGGCGTCGGGAACATGCGCGTGATGGGTTTCCATTGGATTCGGTTGCGTTGGCAGCGGCAGGAAAAGGGCGGGATGTGGGGCTGTACCGCGGCCGTCGGTCTTCGATTGCCGATGTGGAGATGGAGATAGAAGAGAGCGGTGACGCTGTCGTTGCCGAAACTGGCACCGACGACAACGATGGGGCGCCGGGCTCATCTGAGTCGGATGAGGAGATGGACGTGGAAAATTCCGAAGGGAGGCTTGCGGGTGAAAACATCGGGGGGTCTACTGCGGGAGCTAACTCGGGAGAAGGAGAGCAGGAGGTGTCCGCTGCGGCAGGAGCGATGGCGGTGGTGGAGGCGGCGGCGGCGGCGGCGGCTGTGACTCACGGGACAGACTCGCCACACGATGGCAGCGACGGCGCTCGTCCGCGTTCGGGTGTCGTCGAGCGGGAAGAAGACGCCCCCGTAGGAATTCCTGGCGATGCCGGACGGTCGCTGTCGTCCGAAATGCCGGGTTCCGTGCCGCCGGCTTCTGTCCCCGACGCGTCTGCGACCGCAGCTGCTTCGGTGCGCCCCCCCGCTTACCGCCGCGCCTCATCGTTCTCGACGCAAGGGAAACTCTCGAAGGGTGGTCGTCGCCGGGCTTCCTTGCAGTCCATGATGGGGACGGGACGGCAGGCGCTCACCACAAGATCAAATTCCGCCGCCGCTACCGCTACCACGACCACCGTCGTCGGTGGGGCGGATCAGGAGGAGGGGGACGAAGGCGCCGCCGTCGCTGCCGCAGTCACCGAAGGCGTTACCCAACCAGGGGACTCTTCTGCGCCGTCCCCCCCTTCGCAGCAGCTGCTGCCGGGTTCATCTTCATCTTCTTCGTCGTCTACGGCTGCTGCTGCTGCTCCTGGTGGTGGTGGTGGTGGTGGTGGTGCCCCGGTTTCTCGTCCCCCCTTGCACCGCATAAGCCGCCGGGCGTCTTCCTCGTCGTCGGCGTTTGGAAACGCCTCCGGGGAGGGAAAACGGCGGTCCTCTTTGCAGGAGGTCTTCGGGGTGCGGCCGCGCCGGGCGTCGATCGCCCCCCCCTGTGGGGAAGAAGGCCGGCCGCAGTCGGAAGCGAGCAGCTTGAGGAGGCGGCTTAGCGTAGAGGCAGTGTCGGCGGAGCCTGTGGCACAGGAGGCCGGGGCGGTGGAGATGGAAACTGTCGCGGTTGCCGTCCCTGAGGGGAACGGGAGCGGTTTGGTGGGTGTTGGTTCTCCAGCGGCGGCCCCGGGGGTTGTTGGGGAGGCGGAAGGGGGTAGGGGTGGAGGGGATGGAAAGGCTGGCGCTGGGGTGGAGGTGGAGGTGGGGGCGGAGCCGGAGCCGCAGCCGGCGCACGAGATGGGCGAAAGAGAGGACGAGGAGGAGGGTGAAGAAGAGGAGGAGGAGGATGAGGAGGATGCTCCTCTTGCGATGACCGTCGAGGTTGGTGTTGGGAGCGCGCGCGGCTGGGTAGTTGAGGTGGTTGTCTGTCGGGGGCAGTTTGTTGTGTGGCATGATACGATCGGGTGTCATGTGGTGCCATGTGTTGCTCTTATATATATATATATTTTTAGGGGGATGTTCGATGCTGGTATATAAAATGCGATGTTGATGGGGTTTGATGTGCTGTTGCTGATTTGCATTTTCCTGGGGGGGGGGGAGTTGTCTTCTTCTTCTTTGTACTCCTGGCACGTTGTATAAGGTGATCGTAGGAAACGCAGTCGTTGAAATGCCATGGCGTCTTTGCAAGAAAATCAAGCTGTACGAAGGGTAATGGTAGTGTCTCAAGCATCCTCTGCGACCTTGCCCTCTTCACCGTGAACTCACTGCAGGACCTCATGGCCTTCGTCGCGCCCGGTGTAGCCACCACGGAGGGCCAGACCATCTCCAGCATGGTCGTCAGCCGTGGGTGTCTGCTGTCGGGAGAGCGCTTGGGAGGCATGCCGGACGGCCTGGTTCGCGCGATGGCTGCGACCCTTGACGGTGCCGCCGCGGAGATGGAGGTGTGTGTTTAGTGTAGTGTCCGGCAGAGCCAGCTTATTTCCCACCCATCCGCCCATCCATTCCAGCACGATTGGAGCGACATCGCAGTAGCCTACACACCTGCCTTACGGTTATAAAGGGTTTAAAGGCTTCGTCGTCCGGAGGTTTTCCTTGATTTGTTTTTGCAAGAGTTTTTCGTGAAACTGATATATCAATGTCAAGCTGTTTTTGCAAGATTTTTTTTTCATACAACTGATATCAATGTTATGCTCCTCTACCTTCGAGCATTCTTGAGCATATTTTTTTTTGCTTGCGTGTATATCATATCATCGGGCGTTCGGAACTGGTGACTCTATTTTCATTTTTTTTGTTTTCATCAGGGACACAAAATGGTTGGAAACCTATGGATGGCCAACTTTTTTCGTTTTCCGGTTGTAACCTTTCGAAGTCCGTTCCCCCCCGTTACCTTTGCTGGTCGCGATTGTCCGCCGTCTGCCCGCGCGTCATATGTTGGGCTTTGATTTGTTGTGCGCTCATTTATTTCGATGTTAGTTCTTCATGCTGCTATTTTAGGTATGGGCAACTACAGTAGCACGAGCAGTGTTGAGCCGTCGAGTCACTGGCGCAATGCAGTACACAGATTGGTGGCGGAATTCAGCACACAAAAATGGTGATTGGGGCTTGCTTCGCCCTNTGCTGTGCTGTGCTGTGCTGTGCTGTGCTGTGCTGTGCTGTGCTGTGCTGTGCTGTGCTGTGCTGTGCTGTGCTGTGCTGTGCTGTGCTGTGCTGTGCTGTGCTGTGCTGTGCTGTGCTGTGCTGTGCTGTGCTGTGCTGTGCTGTGCTGTGCTGTGCTGTGCTGTGCTGTGCTGTGCTGTGCTGTGCTGTGCTGTGCTGTGCTGTGCTGTGCTGTGCTGTGCTGTGCTGTGCTGTGCTGTGCTGTGCTGTGCTGTGCTGTGCTGTGCTGTGCTGTGCTGTGCTGTGCTGTGCTGTGCTGTGCTGTGCTGTGCTGTGCTGTGCTGTGCTGTGCTGTGCTGTGCTGTGCTGTGCTGTGCTGTGCTGTGCTGTGCTGTGCTGTGCTGTGCTGTGCTGTGCTGTGCTGTGCTGTGCTGTGCTGTGCTGTGCTGTGCTGTGCTGTGCTGTGCTGTGCTGTGCTGTGCTGTGCTGTGCTGTGCTGTGCTGTGCTGGGCTGTGCTGTGCTGTGCTGTGCCGTGCCATGCTGTTCCGTGCTGTTCCGTGCTGTGCTAGTCTTTCATAGCTGAGGGTAACATTCGCCTGCCTGCTTGCTTGTGTCAGTCGCTCCAGCGGCGAACATTGGAAATTTTGTGGACACCTACGTAACCAAAATTCGATACCGTACACTACTACGTACATTCAGTGAAACAGCCTATTAATAGTGCCCTTTTCAATCCGCGAAGAAGAAATAAAGGGCGCACCCAATGTTGTTACACTTATGTTTTTTTTTCTGGTGGCTCCTATGATATATATCACCATGCCGTCGTTGCTGACCTTGATGATTTTTTTGTGTCGGTCGCGCTGCTTTCGGAACCGAAGATGGGATGCGATCCCGCGCTCGAGAGATGGCGGGCCTGATCAAAAGCGGGCTCGAGAGGGAGTGGGCGGCATGGGAGGTACAGGTGCTGGAACGCGTGGCTTGCGATGCCGTGGAGGTGAGGGAGGCTGCGCTTTTTTTTTTTTTCAGTGCAAAGGTTTGAAAAAGGCACCTTAGCCCATTCAGAACTGAAAAACAATACCCCTCACTAATTTCAAGTAGTTTGTCCCCAAGTTCGTGGGACCGGTTCTTAAGGGGTTAGAAGTGAGATCGGATGTTGTTGCTCGAAAACGCATGTTTGTGCACGCTTGCGTGTGGAGCTTCGATCGCGAGTGCCACGTATGGGGTGTACTTGTATAGCCGCGCGAAGGGTAGTATGTACCTGGTGCGCGTTGATAGCGCGTGTCACGGTGTGTATGACCTCGTGAAAAAGGATGTATACAAGATTTGGTTTTATTGTTGTTGTTGTTGTTGCGTTCGCCATTGGAGAATGTAAGGCGTGAGCGTCAGCGTTGATTACTCATAAACATGTACACTCCCAGAAAGCAGGAATCCAAGGGGGAAAAAAAGAAAAAGTATTTTGTCAAGTGCAGGTCCTGCGGGGTGTTATAATTATAACCTCGTCAAGGACCTATATATACAGCTAAACAAAAAAAAAATGTGTGTTGGCGTCGACTCCGCTAGAAACAAGCGGACAAACGTTATAGCTGAGCCGCGCGTCATCAGTGTTGTTTCGTGCTGTATTTTGTATCGCGAGAAGCGTGGNTTTTGTGGACACCTACGTAACCAAAATTCGATACCGTACACTACTACGTACATTCAGTGAAACAGCCTATTAATAGTGCGCTACGATCCGCGAAAAAGAAAAATATGACGCACCCAATGGCAATGTTGTTACACCAGTGTTTTTTATTGTGGCTCCTATGATATCACCATGCAGCCGTTGCTGACCTTGATGATTTTGTTGTTTCGGTCGCCTTGTTTTCGGAAATGAAGAGGGGATGCGGTCCCGCGCTCGAGAGATGGCGGGCCTGATCAAAAGCGGGCTCGAGAGGGAGTGGGCGGCGTGGGAGGTGCAGGTGCTGGAGCGCGTGGCTTGCGATGCCGAGGAGGTGAGGGATGCTGCGCTTTTTTGTTTTTTCAAGTGTGACAAATTGAAAAAGGCACCTTAGGAGTAACATCGATTTTGGTCGAGAATGCATATTTTTTTGCACGCTGCTTGTGGAGCTTCGATCGCGAGTGCCACGTATGGGGTGTATAGACGCGTGAAGGGTAGTATATACCTAGTACCTGGTACGCGTTGATAGCGCGTGTCACGGTGTGTATGACCTCGTGAAAAAGGATGTATACAAGATTTGTTTTTAGTGTTGTTGCGTTTGCCATTGGAGACTGTAAGGCGTGGGCGTCAACGTTGATCACTCATAAACATGTACACTCCCAGAAAGCAGGAATCCAAGGGGGGCGTGCACAGCATTCGTCAAGTGTAGGGTCCTCTGCTCCGTCTTGCGACAAGATCGAGAGCACAGCATCTTTGCACTGATCAGATTTTTACACCTCGGGCAGATCATGTACAGATAGATCAGATAGAGCAGATAGCTCATTCCCACTTCATGGTGTATATGTCATTCATGAAGTATGGTCTGCATGCTCTATTAATAGTTCACAACCTGCATGATCTACTGTAGGACATGTTTCAAAATGCAGGTTAGGATCTAGACGATCTAGATCATGATATATCTGTAGATTATCTGGACCGTGATCGACCTGTAGATGGTCTAGATCGTCATATATCCGTAGGAGATCTAGATCATTACCTATCTGTAGATGGTCTAGATCATGATTTATCTGTAGATGATCTAGATCATGATCTATATGTAGACGATCTAGATCATGATCTATATGTAGACGATCTAGATCATGATCTATCTGTAGATCATCTAGATCATGATCCATCTGTAGATGGTCTAGATCATGATCCATATGTAGATGATCTAGATCATGATCTATCTGTACATGATCTGGATCATGATCTATTTGTAGATGATCTAGATCATGATCTATCTGTAGATGATCTAGATCATGATCTGTCTGTAAATGATCTCGATATATCTGTAGACGATCTAGATCATGATATATCTGTAGATTATCTAGGTCATGATCTATTTGTAGATGATCTAGATCATGATATATCTGTAGATGATCTGTAGATAATATGTCTGATTTGCCCCGAGGTGTGTAAGTTTTGCGTCCCCTGCTTCAGCGGTAGGTAGGGTCGGTCGAGTGTTCGGTGGTTGGGCGGCAGGACGAAGGACTTTTTTTCCGACGCGGGATGCTAATGACCCGTGGAACAAGCAGAAACGGATGCAATGACTCAGAGGCCGCACGCAGTTTTGTTGTGGCCCTACGACGTACGAGCTGAAATTATGTTGGAGAAACTGCTGAACGCACACTTATTTTCGGTATACCTCTCTCTCTCGCTCTCTCTCTTTTTCATTTTCAGGTCCTCGCCCGGGTTTCCCGCAGTCGTGAGGCGTTTACGAAAAAGGGCGACGAGCTCGAGATAACGTTCGGAAATCTCCAGCTGGCGGAAAACAACATTAAGCGTCTCCACTCCAGGGCCGACGTGCGGTAAGCGGTCATCATGTTAGTAGTCGCTTCTTGGAACCATTCATGGAACTTTTCGGACCAAGGTATACCGTCGTGAAAAAAACGGGGATGCTTTTCGGACCGAGGTTTACCGACGTAAAAAACGGTGTCGGTCGGTCGGTGGTAAAACGGTCGTAAATCTCCGGCTGGCGGAAGACAACATGAAGCGTCTGCAGTCCAGGGCCGACGTGCGGTAAGCGGTCATCATGTTAGTAGTCGCTTCTCGGAACCATTCATGGAACTTTTTGGACCAAGGTGTACTTACAGCATCTGACAATGGCAAGGTAGAATCTGGGTAGTCTAGATCATGATATATCTGTCCGAGTTTTTTTAGTTTCCCCTTCGTACAACGTTTCAAAGGCCGAAAGTGTTATTTCGGGTGACCATAGTAAATACCTGGTAGGACCTAAGGTACATACGAAAAGCTGTAAATTTCCCTTTTTTTACTATTAAAAAAAGAAATAACACTATTTGGTTCTATTCACTATGGTCCCCCCTAATTGTAGGTACGACTACTCGTTTAACATCGCTTCTCAAGTTAAGTTAGGGCCCATATTAACGAGTACAAAATGAATTCAATTTGGAAAAAATAAAATTCAAATACGCTTTTCATTGGTCAACACACGCACCAGCACCAAAGATTAGGATCTTGGGGTATAATCGTGGGTGGTGGTGCGGGTTCTGATCAATGAAAAGCGGATTTGATTTTTTTTTTCATTGGAAATTTTGTGGACACCTACGTAACCAAAATTCGATACCGTACACTACTACGTACATTCAGTGAAACAGCCTATTAATAGTGCGCTACGATCCGCGAAAAAGAAAAATATGACGCACCCAATGGCAATGTTGTTACACCAGTGTTTTTTATTGTGGCTCCTATGATATCACCATGCAGCCGTTGCTGACCTTGATGATTTTGTTGTTTCGGTCGCCTTGTTTTCGGAAATGAAGAGGGGATGCGGTCCCGCGCTCGAGAGATGGCGGGCCTGATCAAAAGCGGGCTCGAGAGGGAGTGGGCGGCGTGGGAGGTGCAGGTGCTGGAGCGCGTGGCTTGCGATGCCGAGGAGGTGAGGGATGCTGCGCTTTTTTGTTTTTTCAAGTGTGACAAATTGAAAAAGGCACCTTAGGAGTAACATCGATTTTGGTCGAGAATGCATATTTTTTTGCACGCTGCTTGTGGAGCTTCGATCGCGAGTGCCACGTATGGGGTGTATAGACGCGTGAAGGGTAGTATATACCTAGTACCTGGTACGCGTTGATAGCGCGTGTCACGGTGTGTATGACCTCGTGAAAAAGGATGTATACAAGATTTGTTTTTAGTGTTGTTGCGTTTGCCATTGGAGACTGTAAGGCGTGGGCGTCAACGTTGATCACTCATAAACATGTACACTCCCAGAAAGCAGGAATCCAAGGGGGGCGTGCACAGCATTCGTCAAGTGTAGGGTCCTCTGCTCCGTCTTGCGACAAGATCGAGNTTCCAAATTGATTTTTTTTTCTTCTTCGTTAAAACGGGCTCTTACGTACTCGTAGAACTAAAGGGTTGGTTTCTATTGGCACTATAAATACGTAGCAACCAAAAAAAAAGGTTCCAACATGTCTGTATCGAAGTTCTTCGTCGCTTCACAGGAAGACTGGTGGTCTGAGGCAGTGCAGAGTTATTCGTCATTCGAGCTGAATGCATGCATGCGCGGCAAAATAAATTGTGAATGCTCATTGACACGGCACATACTCATGTTGACATGAACCATTGCTGACATGACCATGACCCTGTTGACATGACCATGCTTGACATGACCATGTTGACATGACCATGTTGACATGACCATGTTGACATGACCATGTTGACATGACCATGTTGACCGACACGGTTACACGTTAACCCCTGGCGGGTTGCAACCATGTTTTGGGTGTACTACTCGGAATTACGTACAGTAGTGCTGAACACTTTTCTTTTTTCAGTGGTGTGAGGGACAAGCGCCCAACCGAGACCCGGGCATGCACGTATGATGCATGCGCGACCCAATAACGTACTCGCTGAAACGGCACAGAGGAAAGTGTCCATTCACTGAACCGGTTATGGACGGTTACACGCCAACCGACACCCACACGGCGAACCGACACCCTGTCGTGCTTGCATCAAAGATGTCGGGAGACATGTCAAGCAAGGCAAAACATGCGCTGTCAAGGTTACAGGGACGAAGTGTTCCACACTAAAACCTATTAGTTGGGTGTCAGTCACGGCATGTCAAGGCAAAAAAGCTGCTGTCTGTCAAGGGTTGAAAGTCCTGTCTCCGGACATCTTTGGCTTGCATGCGCAGCGCAATGAAATGCCCACTGAAACGACACCGAGGAAAAAGGTTCACTGAAACAGCAGTTACACGTTTCACGCTGAAATAGCAGTCAGGCGTTTCACGCTGAAAAGGCAGTTACGAGACGTTTCACGCTGAAACAGCAGTTACACGTTAGACGCTTCACGCCAGCTGACACCCACACGCTCATTTTTATTTTGTTTTTACGTTTTATGTTATTTTTTAACTCAGGAGTCGCATGGAGGAGGGGAGTGAGAAGCTGAGGTCGATCAACTCGGAGGTTTCGGGAGCGGAGAAGGAGCTCGAGAGCCTCAAGCTGCAGCAAGAGGTGCGGCAAACGACACAGCATGAAAACACTAAATGGTGGCAAGAGGTTAAAGTTGTCCTAACCCTTACATAGGACTGGAGTCCCGTTTTGGGGACAAATTACTTACAATTAGAGTGGATTGTCCCGAAAACGGGTCTGCGGTCCTAAAAGGGCTAAGAAAGGGCGAAGCGCGCTCATCGACGCGTGCTGCGATAGAGGTAGCATTTTTCGGCTGTTTTTTTTTTTCTGAACGACCTAGCAAAGGCTCCCTCCTTAACCCAAAATCGTCGCCATTTTTGTCCATTGTTTTTGTTGCCATATGTTTCGTTGTCTCGTCAGGCTAAGCACAGCATCTTTGCACTGGTACGATTTTTACACCTCGGGCAGATCATGTACAGATAGATCAGATAGAGGAGATAGCTCATTAATTTCCACTTGATGGTCTATATGTCATTCAGGGAATATTTATCCCTGGTCTGTATGGTCTGCATGCTCTATCAATAGTTCACGTTGCCGGGCGGGAGACGTACAGTAGGACATGTTTCCTGAGTTGGATCTGTACTCCACAGATCCTGCACTATGTATCAAAATGCCGGATATGATCTAGATGATCTAGATCATGATCTATCTGTAGAGTATCTACTGTAGATGATGATCTATCTGTAGATGATGATCTATCTGTAGATGATGATCTATCTGTAGATGATATGTCTGATCTGCCCCCCGAGGTGTGTAAGTTTTGCGTCCTCTGCTTCAGCGGTAGGTAGGGTCGATCGAGCGTTCGGTGGTTGGGGCGTAAAGACGAAGGACTTTTTTTTCGACGCGGAATGCTAATGACCCGTGGAACAAGCAGAAACGGATGCAATGACTCAGAGGCCGAACGCAGTTTTGTTGTGGCCCTACGACGTACATGCTGAAATTATGTTGGAGAAACTGCTGAACGCACACTTATTTTTGGTATACCTCTCTCTCTCTCTCCCCCTTTTTTTTTCATTTTCAGGTCCTCGCCCGGGTTTCCCGCAGTCGTGAGGCGTTTACGAAAATTGGCGACGAGCTCGAGAAAACGTTCGTAAATCTCCAGCTGGCGGAAAACAACATTAAGCGTCTCCACTCCAGGGCCGACGTGCGGTAAGCGGTCATCATGTCAGTAGTCGCTTCTTGGAACCATTCATGGAACTTTTCGGACCAAGGTATACCGTCGTAAAAAAAACGGGGATGTTTTTCGGACCGAGGTTTACCGGCGTAAAAAACGGTTTCGGTCGGTCGGTCGGTCGGTGGTAAAACGTTCGTAAATCTCCAGCTGGCGGAAGACAACATGAAGCGTCTGCAGTCCAGGGCCGACGTGCGGTAAGCGGTCATCATGTTAGTTGTCGCTTCTTGGAACCATTCATGGAACTTTTTGGACCAAGGTGTACTTATAGCATCTGACAATGGCAAGGTAGAATCTGGGTAGTCTAGATCATGATCTATCTGTCCGAGTTTTTTTTTAGTTTCCCCTTCGTACAACGTTTCAAAGGCCGAAAGTGTTACTTCGGGTGACCATAGTAAATAGGACCTAAGGTACATACAAAAAACTGTAATTTTTCCTTTTTTTACTATTGAAAAAATAAATAACACGATTTGGTTCTATTCACTACGTATGGTCCCCCCTAATAGTAGCTACGACTGCTCGTTTAACGTCGCTTCTCAAGTTAAGTTACGTACTCGTAGAACTAAAGGGTTGGTTTCTATTGGCACTATAAATACGTAGCAACCAAAAAAAAAGGTTCCAACATGTCTGTACCGAAGTTCTTCGTCGCTCCACAGGGAGACTGGTGGTCTGAGGCAGTGCAGAGTTATTCGTCATTCGAGCTGAATGCATGCATGCGCGGCAAAATAAATTGTGAATGCTCATTGACACGGCACATGACCATGTTGACATGACCATGCTGACATGACCATGTTGACATGACCATGTTGACATGACCATGTTGACATGACCATGTTGACATGACCATGTTGACATGACCATGTTGACATGACCATGTTGACATGACCATGTTGACATGACCATGTTGACATGACCATGTTGACCGACACGGTTACACGTTAACCCCTGGCGGGTTGCAACCATGTTTTGGGTGTACTACTCGGAATTACGTACAGTAGTGCTGAACACTTTTCTTTTTTCAGTGGTGTGAGGGACAAGCGCCCAACCGAGACCCGGGCATGCACGTATGATGCATGCGCGACCCAATAACGTACTCGCTGAAACGGCACAGAGGAAAGTGTCCATTCACTGAACCGGTTATGGACGGTTACACGCCAACCGACACCCACACGGCGAACCGACACCCTGTCGTGCTTGCATCAAAGATGTCGGGAGACATGTCAAGCAAGGCAAAACATGCGCTGTCAAGGTTACAGGGACGAAGTGTTCCACACTAAAACCTATTAGTTTGGTGTCAGTCACGGCATGTCAAGGCAAAAAAGCTGCTGTCTGTCAAGGGTTGAAAGTCCTGTCTCCGGACATCTTTGGCTTGCATGCGCAGCGCAATGAAATGCCCACTGAAACGACACCGAGGAAAAAGGTTCACTGAAACAGCAGTTACACGTTTCACGCTGAAATAGCAGTCAGGCGTTTCACGCTGAAAAGGCAGTTACGAGACGTTTCACGCTGAAACAGCAGTTACACGTTAGACGCTTCACGCCAGCTGACACCCACACGCTCATTTTTATTTTGTTTTTACGTTTTATGTTATTTTTTAACTCAGGAGTCGCATGGAGGAGGGGAGTGAGAAGCTGAGGTCGATCAACTCGGAGGTTTCGGGAGCGGAGAAGGAGCTCGAGAGCCTCAAGCTGCAGCAAGAGGTGCGGCAAACGACACAGCATGAAAACACTAAATGGTGGCAAGAGGTTAAAGTTGTCCTAACCCTTACATAGGACTGGAGTCCCGTTTTGGGGACAAATTACTTACAATTAGAGTGGATTGTCCCGAAAACAGGTCTGCGGTCCTAAAAGGGCTAAGAAAGGGCGAAGCGCGCTCATCGACGCGTGCTGCGATAGAGGTAGCATTTTTCGGCTGTTTTTTTTTTTCTGAACGACCTAGCAAAGGCTCCCTCCTTAACCCAAAATCGTCGCCATTTTTGTCCATTGTTTTTGTTGCCATATGTTTCGTTGTCTCGTCAGGCTACGTATGGGATTGTTCTTTGGGTATATAGTATGTAGCGCTTTTGTTTCCCTCCAAAATCAGTTTTTGGGTGGGGTATAGAGCTCCTCTCTAAGCCACCACCCCCAGAAGGCAGAAAATGCATGGTGTACCTCTATCGTAAAAGGGCTACTAAGGAAGGACGATGTGCTACAATAGAGGTAGCATTTTTTGGCTGTTTTTTTTTCTGGACGACCTAGTAAAGCCTCCTTAACCCAAAATCGTCGGCATTTTTTTTCATTTTTTTCGTTGCCATATGTTTCGTTGTCTCGTTAGGCTATTTCTGGGATTGTTCTCCGGGTATATAGCATATAGCGCTTTTGTTCCCCTCCAAAATCAGTTTTTGGGTGGGTATAGAGCTCCTCTCTAAGCCACCACCCTCAGAAGGCAGAAACATGGTGCTTACACCTCTATCGTAAAAGGGCTAAGGAAAGACGATGTGCTACGATAGAGTTAGCATTTTTTGGCTGTTTTTTTTTTCTGGACGACCTAGTAAAGCCTCCTTAACCCAAAATGGTCGGCATTTTTGTCCATTTTTTTTGTTGCCTTATGTTGGTTGTCTCGTTAGGCTATTTATGGGATTGTTCATCGGGTATATAGTATATATATGTAGCGCTTTTTTTTCCCTCCAAAATCAGTTTTTGGGTGGGGTATAGAGCTCCTCTCTAAGCCACCACCCTCAGAAGGCAGAAAATGCATGGTGCACCTCTATTGTACCATGCATCCATCGTGATGTTAAAAACATCACTGGGTACCCGGACTTAGAAGAGGGGGCACGATAAGATATTAGGGCAGTACAGATAAGCCACATCGGCTGGACCCGCCTACTACTCTACGTAAAGCTGTTTTTTTTCTCTGTGTTCATATGTACCACCAGGGTGCTATTTTGCCAGTGCCACAACCCTGCCGACAGGGCAAGCAGTATAAAATACTGGCACAACAGTTGCCGCAAACCCTCCGCATCAACATAAGTGTACTGTTTACCTCAGGTAAAAAAACATTACTGGTATCATATTGCCTGAGACACCCGGTCCCCGTTTCACACATTCTCCAACGCCTGCGACCTACGACACAACTTTTTATTTATTTATTATTATCCTCCGGCGGATGCGTAAAAATAAAGCTTAGACCCTCCACACTTCCACGCCTCACTGCGTGTCGTGTGTCGTGTGTCAATTCACTCCATGTCCCCTCGGACGCAACGCCATTTTTTTCATTAATCCACACTAATTCAAGACATTAATTCATTAGTTTTCACATTCGAAGGAAAACGATATGAAAAAAAAAGACAAACAGCCCCCATCTTGATTATTCATTTATTAATTAGTTTTTCAGTTTCGAAGGATGGATAATGAATTCATTAATTTAGCGAAAGGGGGAGAAACATATACAAAATTGAAAAATAGCTATGATACGAGTACAAGCCTTGAAGTGCTCTTTCCGTGCCAGTATTATCTTGTGCTTTTATCATCTTTCTTTTTGACGATTTGTATTATCTGAATATGCATCCCTACTTTTGGCTGAGCAGGAGTTGTCTGCGAAGAAGGCCGCCTTGTTGGAGAGAAAGGCTGACAAGGAAGCGAAGGCCAAGGCGACGGCAAAACGCTCGGCTTCGGTCGTGCGTCTCATGGACCTGGAATCGAAGGGGATTCGCCTCGAGAGGGAGGCTTTGGTGAGTCACGCGGAACGAACGCCCCGCTGCTTTCTTGAGCAAAATATATTAAGTACATGGGGGGGGGGGCTTGGTGAGCTCTTGCCTGAACGCCCCGCTGCTTGCTTGAGGGGAAAAAAAAAAAAAAAACTATGATCGTATGAGGGAGGAGTGAGGGGGAGGCTTGTGATCTTGCGGAACTGCCCCGCTGCTTGCTGTGAGCAAATTATATAGTATGGGGGAGGCAGGGGGTGAGGGGGGGGGTGTACCCATGTCGTGCAAGGCCGGGGTCGTATGACCATAGACCCTCGTATCCCTACAATGCCGGGACGGAGCATGTTGGGTTTTCACCAACCAGGCAGGCATTTCTTGCGCCAAGCACGGGGGCTTGGTGAGTCTTGCGGAACGCCCCGCTGCTTTCTTGAGAGAGAAAAAAAGCTATATAGGGGGGATAAGGGGGGGGGGAGTGGTGATTTCTTGAAGAAACGTAAACGAGTTGGTGGAGGGCTATTGGGATCGAAAGGGGGGACTAGTCATATTTCAGATACTTGATTTGTTTTTCAGACTAGTGCAGTCGCTTTGTGTCGGGTTGTTTGTTTTGTTTCAGGTTACGTACGAGTTCGTAGTCGTTTTTGTTTCAGGCTATAGTCGTTTTGATGCCATGCTTTTTTTTGTGTTGTCTCGTTATATTTTAGGCCCGTCGTTTTGTTGCCAGGCCATTATTCGGCTTGATGTCATGCTATCCGTTTTGTTTTTCAGGCTCTTGGTCTAGATGTCGAAGTCATTCGTCTTGAAGTCAGGCCATTCGTTATTATGTTGCCAGGCCAATCGTTTTTTTTTATCGTTGTGTCCAGCCAATCAACTTAACCTTGTCTCCTCCGGGTATCCCCACCACTGTCGTGACGTTGCAGTGCTTGAAGGAGAAGCTGGACGTTCAGCTGGGTCTCAGGCTGTGCTGTCAACCCATCACGCTCCTCCCAGACAAGGTGGTGGTGGCTTTTGCCGCGCCTCACGACTGGACGCTCAAGCACGAGGTACGTCATAGTGTTACCTCGAGGTGTTGCGTTGGGTTGTTCGTTCGGCGAGGTCTTTAGCTAGCGCGAGCGGGAGGCGGGGGGGAGGCGGGTCTTCTCGTGCCGACAAGGCTATTGCACTATTTCCAGGGACCGAAAAAAAAAAAAACGTACGTACGTACGCACGCACGCACGTACGTATAAGATCAACATATTGTTAGTAAAAATATGTAAATATATAGGATTTAGTGTCTACCGTAGGTCCTGTTTGCTACGGTCCCCCGCAATAGCTGCATCGCACATGGGCCTGCTAAACGGGTGTCGCCGAGTTGTTTGCGCACAAATAGTGGGCCTCTACAGTTACTGTACTTGGAAATAGTGTGGAATGGTTTTGGCAGCGGTGACAAAGGTCAAGGCTTGTTTTTTGCATCAATTGGTAAACTGTCCGACCGTACGTAGTACGAGTAAAGTCTATAAATCGAACTCCACCTTTTTTTTTAATTGCTATCTGTTGTTTTTTTTTTCTTTTTCGGCTGGCCTCTCTCTGCAGCTGATGTTTGTGGTAGACGAGGCCTCTGGGGTGAGAGCGTCATCTTCTGAAGCGCGGGGGCAGAAGGGAGGCGTGTCTGTGCAAGAGGGGGCTATGGTAGCGGTTGGTGGCGAGGTGGGTGCATGCCGAAGTATATACCGGTACCTGGTATGTAAATACTGATTTTGAAATTATCGAAATATGCACACTTCGTCCAGGATTAGCTAATTCTGGCACGTGCGAGTGCTGATTTGTACTCGTACCGCAGTCTGGATTAATAGAATCAAAACTAGTGATAGTTTGTACTGTAGCGTTTGACGTCTGACACCACTCTGTCCGAAAAATTAAGGACCGGTTGGATATTCCCATTCATTTCCAAACGGTAATATCCAAACGGCCATATCCAAACGGTGCGATAGTGATATTATCTTTTACCATCCGACAATGTGCAGCTTAAGTCAACCGCAAAAAATAAAAGACAAAGAAACTGAAAGTTTAAAGAACACCACAAAAGCGGAAAAGCACGACATTCCAAACCGATTTTGCACAACAGAACGCCTTCTGAAACCTAAACGCCCCTGCATCTCATCCATCAAACAGCGACTGACCCCCGCGCCTGGTTGGTGAAAACCCAACGTGCTCCGCCCCGGCATTGTAGGGATGCGAGAGTCTATGGTCATACGAATACGACCATGCATGGAAATGAAGTACGCCCCCCCCCCCGCCTCCACGACATGAGTACATCTCCTCCTCTAAGCATTTCCAAGAAGCATCGACCAAACGGTACCGTTTTTTTCCCTTTTTTTACATTGCGGTCTTGCAGCCCACACCTCCTTTGCTGACGGTCACAATCGCCACCTATATATCACAACACACCCCATGGATGTCACATACCCATGTTTCATGAAACCCTTACGTATCATATTGTGCTAATGTTTTCACGTATGCCTTCCTACTCTGTACCGACCTGTAGGACTCGGCTTCCGGCCAGCTAAGCCGCCTCTTTTTTGAGGGCAAGGGGGGAATTTTCTCGACCGGGGCCGAAGTCGGCGCAGCTGTGTCCGGCCTGGCGGCGGTGAAGACTGTGGCCGACCTCAAGGCGGAGGTGCAGAAGGCGGAGTGGTTTGTCGGCCGCGCCTACGCCCTCCTTCAGGAGGTGAGACTGCTGTTTCCCGGGCTTTTTTTGGTCTGTCTTTGTTAATTGTACCTTCGACTTTTAGCTATTGCTACGATTAATACTACACACTACTACTATTAATACTACAGGACAGGATACCTAATGAGAAACAAGCCAATAAGAAAGCCAGACTGAGATTTAGAAGGAAATAAGAAATTCGGGAGTCGTTATATTGAAATTAGTGCAGAAAGCAAAGCACCCTCTCTCTCAGTTAAGAAATCCAGCCTGGACCTTATTTCCTATTCCTTTTTAGGTGTCCTGTACTGCTGTAGTACTGTTATGTACTACTTCTGCTGCTATCACCACACTACTAATAATGTACTGCTTTGCTCTCCTTCAGCATGTAAAACAGTGTACCCTGTCAAAATATAGTTGTACCTTAAGAATTTTGGTATACGTTTGCCCTCCTTCAGGTGGTAAGACTAACTCCATTATGATAACTCTATTATGATAACTCTGTTATGATAACTCTGTTATGATAACCCTGTTATCATAACTCTATTATGATAACTTTGTTATGACAACGTTCCTTTTACTTGCAACTTGATAGTTTTACTTTTCCCGATTGTAAGAAGACAAGTTTACGACTCTGTCCCTGTTATAATATTGCACCTTTTTTGAGAGTTTGATTTGCTCTCTCTTTCAGGAGGCGAGACAACTTCAGATTTTGCCATGATGTGTCGATATGAATGGTGCCCTTGCCCCTGCCCTCGCCTCCTTCAGAAGGCAAGACAACTCGTTTTCTGTCAATGTTGGCTGTACCCTATATGCGGAATTCGACGCGAGTAGACGAGGGAAGAAAGTTGCTGAAATCTTGTTGCGATAAAAATGCAAGGTACGTATAAGGAGAAGAGCCTGCTTAGTGACCCCGCATTCGAATTACGACTAGCGAGGGAGAGGGAGAAAAGAAGGGCGAAGAAAATAAATAGGATGGAAAAAACAAACAAACAAACAAAAACTAAATGTAGAGTTTAAACCGTTTTTGTTTGAACGTCCATTTTCTGTTCGCTACCCCTCCCCCAGATACACGAGGTCGAAAAAAACCACGCCTGCACGGTTACGCCTCACCACACCGGCGGGGGGGCAACTCTTTGTGTCGAGGTCGCCGATTGGAGAGCTAGGCGGACCTTGCGCCTCAAGTTCCGCGTGGCGCCCGCGTTCGCGTGCTGTGTTGGAGGGCCGATGGTGGAGGTGAGAAGCAAAATATGTCGGTTGACGGCTCTCTTTCCCTTTTTGACTGACAGCCGTCAAGGATTGACGGGTAGACGTCAAGGGTTGACGGGTAGACGTCAAGGGTTGACGGGTAGACGACAAGGGTTGACGGGTAGACGTCAAGGGTTGACGTGTTGACAGGTATCGTCAAAGGGTTGACCGTAAGCCGTCAAGGGAATTGACGGGTGAGTACCGTCAAGGGTTGACGGTGTAGATCGTCAAGAGTTGCACGGGTAGGGACGTCAAGGGCTGAACGTTAGATCGGTCAAGGGTTGCGGGTAGACGTGCAAGGGTTTTGAACGTGTAGACGTCAAGGGTTGACGTGTAGACGTCAAGGGTTGACGTGTAGACGTCAAGGGTTGACGTGTAGACGTCAAGGGTTGACGTGTAGACGTCAAGGGTTGACGGGAAGACGTCTAGGGTTGACGGGTAGACGTCTAGGGTTGACGGGTAGACGTCAACGGTTGACGGACAGCCGTCAAGGGTGTACCCTCATTGAACACAGTATGTATGTTATGTCTAAAAATGTATTGACGGGTCAAATATTTCGGTTGACAGCTTCCTTTCCCCTTTGACGGACGGTTTGACCACAATAAAGGTAGTATATTAAGTCTAAAGATAGAGTACAGATCCAACCCACGAAGCCTGTCCTAGATCATGCGGATTGTATGGCTCCCACCCGGCAGCATGAGCTAGATCATACAGATCATACAGATCATACAGATCAGGCAATAGGAATCGATTATTATGTCTGAGGTGTGTAAAAGACTCACGCCCCCCCCCCCGCCTCCCCGGCCCTAATCGCGTGAAGGTGGATGTTGGCAGCCTGGACGGCAGCGTGGTGGAAGACGCCATCCGTGTGGCGGGGGCGGGGCGCGCTGGTCTCACTTCGCTCACCAAGGCAGTTAGGGCCGCCGCCTCCTGTATCAGTGTCTARGCGATGGGGATGGTTGAGCGACGGGGCAGGCGCTTCTGGTAGTGATGGAGGCAGGCTACGTAACCCGACATTGTTCACAACTTGTTGCAGCACATCCAGAGTAGCAGTCTGAAGCTTTCGAGGGGTTTCCAGGTCAAAAGGGAGGCCCGTTATCCGTGTACAATTTATTTCTCGCGGCGCATACGTACAGTTTTCGGAGCTTTCAAAGGGTTGCCAGGTCAAAAATAGAGGCTCCGCATTTGTTTACAACTTCTTGCAAGCAACTTACATTAGTAGTCTGAGCTTTTTTTKAGGGGTTTCCAGATAAAAATGGAGGCGTTGACGTTGTGTACGATTTGTCTGCACCGCTTAGACGTTGGTCTGAGATTTCGAGAGGTTCCTGGGTCAACCAACGAGGCTGGCATTGTTTACAACTTGCAGCGCATACGTACAGATAATAGTCTGAGTTTCCGGAGGGTTTCCAAGTCAAAATAGAGCTCCGGGGATAGGAATTTGGGGCAACAACTGGGGGGGGGGGGTGTTGGGATAATATTATCGGGTTTAGTGCTTCGAATCTTTCGCCAGGAGGGGTGGGAGGGGCGCGAGGCAAAAATGGTGTAGGGGTCAGGGCTAATTTTCTCGAACCGGGAACGTAGGGTGCAAATCTGTATTTTGTTGAAAATGTTGTGTGCTCGTGGCGTCGCATTTTTTTTTTTGCTTTCTTTTTTTCACGTGTTTCGCGAATTTGCCGCCTTTAAGGAGATGAGGGTTAGGCGTTAGGTGCCTCTGTTTTTGTTTTCTCTTCCCAAGATTTTTTTCGTCGCGCTGCCGGGGGGGTATGAGTGCGATACGAGTACGTACGTAGCTCGGCCGGAAAAGTTGGAGATGTGTTTGTGGGCTACGAAGAGACCACATGGGAGGTATTTGCTTCCTGGTGATGATTTGGTACTGCACGGGGCGAGTGGACCGCGCCGGTGGGGTATTGTGTTGTTACGGTTCGTGCCTTGACGGTGACCTCCTCAAAAGGAGTGCATGACGGGGCTATATGGGTTCGCTAATGGGCACCATGTTACAGAATGTTAGGGGTTTAGTGTGGGGGGGTGTCTTTCTTTCGTGTGTACCATGTTGAGTCGCACTTAAACTTTCGGTTTTTTTTTCTTCTTGTTCTTTACTGTTTTTTTCCAATTTAGCGTATACCTCTGATATTATAGTAGCGACTCGGACACGCCTCGATCGTGCAGAGGGGGCGTCAAGTGTCTATTTGCCCTCTTCTTTTTATTTTATGGTGTACCAGGTATCGGTTTGGTGTAGAAAAGTGGCGAGCGGGGGATGGGGGGCGTATATACTCATTTGTTTCTTGCGTTAGTCATTTGACCATTGGCCACGCGTCCCTTTCGAGGCGGAGATGGGGGGGAGTTTTGGGTAGTTGCTGCCGACAGGTATTATGCCTTGCGAGAACACGCTGTTGAAATATACTCGCTGATCATGGTGATGCCTGAGGTCCGCCCCGTCCGACAAAAAAAAATGATTGTTTTTCTATTTCTTCCACCAGCGCACATGTTTGGCGACGGTTGCAAATGTACACCAGAGCGAGTTCTTGGCGAGAGTCTCGTACCCTGTTCGTGTCTCATTCACGAGAATCGGAAATACCTGTAGTAATGCGTCATATATACCACTATTCATACGTAGGGTTCACGACAATCGTAAATCCCTGTTCATGTGTCATATATACCACTACTACTACTGCTGTTTTCACGACAATCGAAAATCGTCAGAAGCGTAGACGGTGGGGCACCGGTAAACGACAGCGCGACACGACAGGCAAGAGTTGGATGAGAGTTGGATGCAATCGTGGCATCTGTGTATATACGGCGGTAGAGGTGCACCATGTTTTTTCTGCGGGTGGCCACTCGAGGAGCTCTATACATGACCAATAAATAAACTGATTTCGGAGCGAAATAAAAGTGACGCCGATGAGCAATGCCGTGGCCCAAGCATACAATGAAAAATATTGCCAAAAAATAATGAATTTTCCAAGGTCAGGTTCTGTAGGGTACCTACAGAACCATACGCGGGGTATTTACCCGGGAAGTACCCTACAGAGAACTTCTGTGAGTTCTGTAAGGGTTTTATACCCGTACCAACTTCTGTAAGTTCTGTACGACCTTCATACCCTACAGAGAACTTCTGTAAGTTCTGTACTCCCCGTTTCACAATACCCGGGGTACCGGTACAACGTGTTTGTACCTGCCCGGAACTTCTGTGAGTTCTGTACGCCCGTGCCACAATACCCGGAACTTCTGTGAGTTCTGTAAGGGTTTTATACCCTAACCCGGAACTTCTGTAAGTTCTGTAAGACATCCATACCCGTACCCGGAACTTCTGTAAGTTCTGTAACACCTTGGGCACAATACCCCGGGTAAGGGTATTCCCTCGGCACAATACCCTGTGTACCGGTACAGATTAGGGTATCGTTGAGGATGTCAGGAGACGGTCAGTCGAGGGAAAATGGGCATCGGTCAAGGGTGTGGATTCGAGTGTTCCACACTAAAACCTAGTATTTTGGCGTCAGTCAAGGATAAAAAATGAAAAATTGCCGTCAGTCAAGGGGTGAAAGTGCCGTCTCCTGACATCTTTTGAGGAGTGATGTTATGCATTCTGACGTCATGTCGCATCAGTGACACACACCAAAAACGAAATTACGAAATTAAATTACATTGTACAACCCACCTCGCTCACAACCACACATGAACCGAGCACACAAGTACGTGGATTTTGATTTGGGGGGTAAATCTATGACCACGGAAGTCATCCCCATGAAGTTGGAACGGTCCTTACCGTGAAAATCGTGAAACACAGCTATAACAGAAATTAGCTACAATGGTACATGCATGGTATATACGCGTTAGTACCGGTATAGTGTGTCATGTTTGAAGTACACCAATCGCAGTATTTCGAAATGCATTTTATGTATATTGTTTGAGGAGTACATTTGCAGTTTTTTCGCCACCTTGAGGTGGGTATTTACCAGGGTATCACCGGAACTTCTGTAAGTTCTGTACGCCCGTGCCTCAATCGGAACTTCTGTGAGTTCTGTACGCCCGGGCCACAATCGGAACTTCTATGAGTTATGTACGACCGGGCCACAATCGGAGCTTCTGTGAGTTCTGTACGCCCGTTCCACAGTAAATACCCGGAACTTCTGTAAGTTCTGTACGCCCGTGTCACAATACCCGGAATTTCTGTGAGTTCTGTGCGACCTTCATACCCGTACCCGGAACTTCTGTAAGTTCTGTGCGACCGAGCCACAATACCCGGGGTACCGGTACAACGTGTTTATACCTGCCTGGAACTTCTGTGAGTTCTGTACGCCCGTGCCACAATACCCGGAACTTCTGTGAGTTCTGTAAGGGTTTTATACCCGTACCCGGAACTTCTGTAAGTTCTGTGCGACCGAGCCACAATACCCGGGGTACCGGTACAACGTGTTTATACCTGCCTGGAACTTCTGTGAGTTCTGTACGCCCGTCCCACAATACCCGGAACTTCTGTGAGTTCTGTAAGGGTTTTATACCCGTACCCGGAACTTCTGTAAGTTCTGCACGACCTTCATACCCTACAGAGAACTTCTGTAAGTTCTGTACTCCCGGTTTCACAATACCCGGGGTACCGGTACAACGTGTTTGTACCTGTCCGGAACTTCTGTGAGTTCTGTATGCCCGTGCCACAATACCCGGAACTTCTGTGAGTTCTGTAAGGGTTTTATACCCTAACCCGGAACTTCTGTAAGTTCTGTAAGACACCCATACCCTGACCCTAAACCCACAAACCCTACAGAACCTGACCTTGGAATTTTTCGACGAATTTGAGTTTTATAAGGAGAGCTCCCTTAGCCCCGTCATTCAGAACATATTTTGGAGAAAAAGTGCTACCTCTCTCTATCGTAGCACACGCCACAGGAACGCGCCAAGTGAAAATATCAGAAACGCCGAGATCATAATCCTTTCAGTATCGTCGGCGCATGCTAATGTAGAGGTGCAACATTTGTTTTCTGTGGCTCTCTCACTTGAGGGCTGTATACTAATAGTAAGTCAAAAACTGATTTTTGGAGGAAAATAAAAGTGCTACATACCCGACGAAAAACCCCATGGCCTCAAGTATACAACGAAAAAAATTGGATCGTAAGAATGGACACATTCCGACGAATTTTGGGTTAAGGAGCCTTTCATAGGTCATGCCGAAAACGTTTCAGCCAAAAAACGGTATACCTCTACCTTTCTTATCGTAGCACGCGTCCGGGGTCGCAATTTTCAAGTAGAAAGGCGTGGGGTGGGGTATATACAGTTAATAACGCACGCCATGATCTACGGAAAAAAAAACTGTCCACCACGCAACAATGCAAAACCCCACATCAGAGTCCGCGGACCATCAGCACAGCGGACCACAAGCGCAACACAGGTAGCAGCGAATGGCCGGCATACAGGTACTCTTAGCGCATACAGGCAGAGAGGCGTACCAACAGTCACTCGCTTCAAACTTTGTATGAATCACAGTAGGGTGGCTTCTCAGTATTGAGCACGATGAATTCGCGGCCTAAACTTTGTAACATGGTGTCCATTATTCCAGGAATATGTTTCAATTTTAGTCTTGTCGACAGAAGCGCGATTTGAGCTTGTAACATGATGCCCCGTCCGAGGATCGAACTTGATTCGACACGATTTTTGTCGGAGAAGCGCGGCTTTTTCATGCCGTGAATGTCCGCACTCGCGGCTTGAGTTTGTAATATGGTGTCCATTCCGGGAAGACGTGTGTTTTTTCAAGCCTTCTCGACACAGGGTTACCCTCAATGTCATGGCTAATGTAAGGCGCGATGTGATTTTTGTAACATGGCCTCCACAACCCGAGGACCAAACTCGCCTCGACAGTATTACACTGCCTGTTCGGCAGCGGGTGATCTCTCAGTATATAATATTATGCATGATGCGCGCGCAGCTTGACTTCGTCACTGTATTACCCTTGATCGTTTCCACCATCCAACACACTATAAATAAACCACCCAACACCAGCCTGACCAACCCAGCCCCGCACGCCTGCACCTTTGGCTGCTCCACGAAAAGAGGATATACACTGAGCGACATCACTTAAGAAAGGGGCGGTTAGGAAACTAGGTTCGACCTGTGGTTGTCAGGGAACGTCCTGGGTACATCCCCGAGTTTCCTCTGTGGGCACAAGTATCTTATATACCCACCGCAATACCAATATCCATATAGCGAACCCGGGGATGGAAGATATACCCGCCGCAATACCCATATCAACATAGCAAACCCGGGGATGGGCCCCGGATACCCCCTGACAACCACAGACCTTTGCACAAAACCAAGAACGCCATATGTTTACACTTAAAGTAGACGCCCCGCCGTAACTACATTAAACAAAATTGAGCCTGGCACATACTAATTATAATATTTTCTTAACTGGCGTCGCGTACCACCACTTTACACACATTACTTAAAAACAAAGCGAGTACCGACACGCTAGTTAGTCCCAGGGTCTGTGCATGTCGTTCGCCACGTATGCAGATTGGCCTGCCCCTACGTGTCGAAATGTGACATCGGGCAGATACGCGATGACAGCGCCCGCGTCGAACAAGTCCATCGACATGGCTTTCTCGAATCTGTGGGATCAAAGGGACAGCGTCGATGTTATGGAAGGAGGCACAAGGGCCGGAATGTGGGCGTGAACCCCGACAAGGCTTGACCTTCAGCATGTTGGCTTCAAGGAGCACACACGCATAGAAGGAGACAGAAGGGGAGGCGTGTGGTGGAGGTGGGCCGTTAAGGCTCGACCCTCATCGTGTGGCTTACAGGAATAAACACAGAAGGCAACAAAAGGCGGTCGGCATATAGGGGGGTGAACCCGTCAAATCATGACCTTCGTCATGTGGGTTTCCAGCGCGGAGGCGTGTATTGCAGGTGGTCTCGAGATGAATGGGTACATGTTAGCTACCGTGTGAGGAACACGCGTGGATTGCAAGTGGTCTCAAGATGAATGGATAAGTGACAGCTGCCGTGTGAGGAACACACACCGAAGAGTGCGCGCTCGGGTAGACAGACGGTCCCTCCCCTTGGTAAAAAAAAACTCATCGAGATCCATACAGTTCAGTGCGCGCCAGCGCTTAAGACACTGAAAGATAAATAATTTGGCTCGATTATTGCATGAAACATAAGAAAGCCATGCATACAAGCTTAAGCTTTATTCTATTGGAATTCTTGTAGCGGAGGGCACGCGCCGCCTCGCATGAAGAATTTGAGCCTGGCCCGTATTGAGAGTTTCTCAAGTGGTTTCGCGTACTGTACCACATCAAACGCTGAGGACACGCTGTCAAGCTGAAATCAGGACATTGTCGGCTAAACCTTAGACTGTACGTACCTTGACGACACGTTATGATGCTTTCCAGTTTGGCAATGCGCCCTCAATGAAGACTATATGGGTTTCGATGTTGGTTTGGCTTTTGTACCAGCGGGGGGGGGGGGTCTGCCTATCCGTATGTCGCAACGTGTCGAAACGGCTGCTGGATGTGGTAAGCGTAGTTTCTCTAGGCTCGCCGAAACAACTGCTCTTCCCCAGAAAAAAAAAAACGGAACCCGTTAAATAGTCCAAGTGGTTTGCATGCACGCACTCGCCGTTGGTCTGTAGGCAGCGGAGTAAGGCAGCCGTCGAACCGTCGAACACTACGTATCTGCATTCTACGATTTTTTCAGCGGTCGTGCTTTTTAGATCAATGCCCTCGAAAAGAGTCGTACGTAGCCGTAGGATCAGAAGGGCGGGCAACGTCGCTCACCCGATTTCCGTTGGGTCGAACCGGAACTGTCGGTCGAACTCCAGCCGATAGCTGTCACCAAGCCTCTTGAGGTCCCACAGCGCTGGATTCAGGGAGAAGCCAGGCCAGTGGCTGAGGTCGAGAGACGGGTCCATCAGGCCGAATTCACGCAGCCGGTATTCCACCGTCCTCCCGCTGGCGACACCCCCTGGGGCATCCGATCAACATCGCAACGTATTTCGTTGGCGACATTGTACCATAAAATTGCCAGGTAGCACCTCATCAGGGTGTCGGCTTATTGTCTGAGCTCTCCTCGCTCGAGGAGCTCAATCAATACCTCACCCGAACATGAACTTCGGTAAGAAGGGTTAGTCGTGCAACCCGGCCAATATTTTGTAGGCGCTAGTCCTATAAAGATAATACACGAGCAAAAATTATAATTATATTCGGTAGTTTGCTGACTTGAGGAGTATACTATTTATAATAGTCAGTCATGGTCACTACTATTGCCTCAGAAGGAAAAGCTATACTATACTATACTATGCTAGAATCAAGTGATATCCCTACCGAGGGATGAGACAGTCACAGCAAGCAGTTACAGTGAACTTGCATGTTCTATATATGTCGATACGGTGTGTACAGCAGGGTGTACAATGAACCTGGTGTGCATGCTTCATATTTATGTATGAATACGAGCCCTCACTTGCATACGGCACGAGGCATATTTTAAGGAGGGAAAAACCAATTATGTATCATATTTTGGGAGACGATTAAGCTCATATGTATGTTGTTGAGCCTATGATATGTACCAGGTACCAAGAAGGGCGGGGGGGGGGCGCATTAATTTGCTGCTTGCCTTAGTCTTTTGACCATTGACCACGCACCCCTTTCGAGACGAAGCGCCGTTCCTACTCCTACTAGAGACAGACACCTCCAACATTTGGGCGCTCATTATGCGGGGGGGAGGGCGGTGTACTTCATTTCCATGCATGACGGTAGTCGTATGACCATAGACCCTCGTACACCCACAATGCCGGGACGGAGCGTATCATACTCATCTGTTGCTAGCCTTAGTCAGTCGCCTTTCGAGACGGAGCACCGGGGCAGGCTATCACATGCTTGCCCAAGGAGTCGTTGTTACCTGGAAGGCATCCTCCGTCTGGGTGTGTCTTGAGGCTCGCGGCTACAGAAGAGCAGTCCTGGCTTTGTCGACCAGGTATGGGTTCGCGGGTGTTCGGGGCTGCGACATCCTTCAGGGGTGGAGGTGGAGCGCTGGTGAAGCGTGACCCCCTCGATGAGCTATGCCTCTCATGAGGGCACGGGACGCCTTTCTCGCCCCAGGAGCACCTTAGCGAGGATTGGTCGTTGATTAGGACCTGGGGGGGGGTTACCCGGACAGAGGGGACGCAAAAGCTGCCTTATTGAATATCAAGAAAACCTAGGCAGGCACCAGGTTGGTACTTTCTCAGTGAAGATGGTTCAGAGAGATGTTCAGAACTCGATGCATTTCTAAATTAGGGCTGAGGTGGACGTCATGCTAGAGATACAACGTAACCGCTGAGCTATGCATAGCAGTCAGCGCTCCTGACTGCTAGCTCCGTGGTCAGCTAGCTCAGTGCCTACACATGGTGTATCTCTAATACGTCACACGTTTTGAGAATCCCAACAGCCGTCCGTCCGCTCGCAAGACAAAACGGGAAACATTTCGCGTGGATTGATTTTGTCTCCCAGTCCGGCTTGCAGTCAACAAAAGCACCCCCCCCCCCCCCCCCCCCCCCCCCCCCCCTACGCCGAGACCCACCTGTGATACTCGCTCGACGGAGTTCCTGAGCACCTCCATGGCCCGCCACAAGAAATTTTCAGTGCCCACCGGGGAAGGCGTTGGTCCGTCGTGCGCTGGCCACCAATCGTCTTCGACGTAAAGCAGGTATCGCGTCTTCGTCAGGGATAAAATGAGGTTCATCGAGCCCGCGTGTCCTTTGTAACGATCACGAAAAGCGCGAGGGGGTTATGGGGATAAACTTAAGGTCCATCGAGTCCGCGTGCCCTGGCTGGCTGGTTAGCGGCAACGGAGAGTGGAGGGGGTGCTTGCATCCACCCATAACGCAACCGTAACACGACGCTCAACGGGTCGAAACTCTGAATGAAACCAATGATTGACGCTGAAACCGTCGGCGACTTCGTCCCAGTAGATCTACTGTAACCTCTAGATTAGACGGGACATCCGCTCGCGTAGGAAACCCACTCCCATCGAGAGACCTTGGCATATACCCCCTTTACAGTTTCTTCAAAGCGCTTGGAATTTGTACGGGGTCATAGTTTTTTCTGTAGTGATGTATGGGTGTAACACAAACTTATGTCTCCGTTTCGCAGAGAAGGTCGTACGATAATGTGGGCTGGGGTACGGATGCTATCATTAGTGTTGGATATCGGGTATTGAACGATACTCGAGTTCCATACGATACGGATAAACAAAAGCACTAAACAATACGAACTCCATAATTGATACCGATAAACAAAAACAGTAATCGATACGCTCTCGATTTTTAGATAGATTAAAGGTTCCCTTCAATATCTGCATTAAAAACACGGGAATGCCAGGGGATGGAGGAGGGCAAAAACACGCTCGATTCGATATATCAAAAGCTCGACACAAGAGTCTTTCGGCCAATCGAAAACACTCTCGATATAATATCCAAGACTGCGATAACCTCTCCTATCATACCCTTTTCAGTTCCCACCTTTTGCGTCTCCAGCCCCCTTGAACACGTAGGTGAAGCGAGGAAAGGCCGACATCATGGCCCTACGGTCCTCCAGGGAACTCCCGTCGTCAACGACGAGCACTCGGCACACTCGCGGCATGTTCTGGACCTCCTGTGCCTTGGAGTTTGCGGAGTCGCTGTTTTCGTTCACGTTTGGCAGAGAACCAAGCAAACCCTGAGGTTTGAAAAACAATTTGTCCAGGGGAGGGTGAAGCGGGGGGAGGGGGGGGGGGGGGGGGGGGGGGGTGTACTCATAGTGTGCACGTGCGCGCCGTAAGTCAATAATGAACCATAGACCCCGTCGCATCCCTACAATGCCGGGACGAGAGCGAGCGCTGGGTTTTTCACCAACCCAGGCAGACATTGCCTTGCACAAGCGCGACAACGCCCGTGAGGTATTGGGCGAGTCGCATGGAGGGTGAGCTGCATCCTGCTAAGAACCGCCTCTGAGGCGGACTTGCATATGGACGACAGCTTCAATGAGTTAATTTAATTTCTGGTGTGGCCACTTCCGGAGACAGCAATGGGTTTTACTATGTAACTGCCTCGCGGACGCCTTACCATATTAACACTACGTGATACGACCATTCCCCTTGTGCGGAACAAAGATTCTCCACCCTGCACAAATTATCTACTCGACCGCCAGCTTTGGTGACCGCCAAAAAAAATGACATAATATAATATATTTATAGGGGGGGGAGGGGGGCGTACTCATTTGTTGCTTGCCTTAGTAATTTGACCATTGACCACGCATCCCTTTCGAGACGGAGCACCGTTCCTACTCCTAGTAGAGACACCTCCAACATTTGGGCGCTCATTACGTTGTTTCCATATATTACAAATAAACTTTTTGGGGGGGGGCGTACTCATTTGTTGCTTGCCTTAGTCATTTGACCATTGACCACGCATCCCTTTCGAGACGGAGCACCGTTCCTACTCCTAGTAGAGACACCTCCAACATTTGGGCGCTCATTACGTTGTTTCCATATATTACAAATAAACTTTTTGCTAATCGTATCCCCTTCCTGTTCCGCCGCCTGTGGCTACCATCTATCTCCCAAGATAGCGATCGTTTTCTCGCCACTATTTAGTGTACCAAACTTCTCCATGTCACATTCGTCTATTTTTCTCAGCTGTCTGTCCATATTAGGCAGTGATCCGTAGTTCCTACGTCCGCTGCGCATACATGTACTTCAGTTTCCTTACTACTTCCGTTTTCTACCACTATAAAGTCAAGAACGGAGCTTTCTCCCTTTTGCTCGTCTCCTCCTCTAACACACCCCTTTCCTCCTTGAAGGGGGGGGGGGTATACTCATGATAGTGTGTTCCTAGATTGCAAATCTGGATGCCCTGACTGCCCAGCAGTCTGATGAGATGTTTTAAGGTCGTTGCATTAGAGGACAGAGCGAGAGAGAGAGAGCGGAGAGAGAGCGGAGTGCTCGAACTCTCCTCCCACACGAGGCAAGAATTCCACAATAACGCCTGCGAATATATACGCAACCCTCTACAACATTTGTAACCGTCGTTGCTGACACGATCCAAACGAACATAGTGATGGCCGTAATCGTATGGCCATAGACTCTCGTCGCACCCCTACAATACCGGGACGGGAAGGGAGGGGGGTTTATTTAGCTCTCTTATTTGTTTTTTGTGTTTTGCCTTTACGGCGTTGGGGTTAGGACCAGCGCTTGTACCAACCATTGCTTTCAGGCACGACCCTACCGGTTACACGGTCGTGTCGGCGACGATGCAAGGGTCACCTATAGGCTGACAGTGATCCGCAATTCGAAGCAACCATCGGGTGCGGAGAAGGAGCTGCTTGCTGTAAAGGGGAGGTTGTGGCATTGGTTTTGTGGTAAAAAAACACCTCTACCATTTTCTGCCTGCTGCCAATACCCGTAAACACCTGCTAGCCTTAAACTCTAACCTCTAAACTCTACACCCTAAACCATAAACCCTAAACTCTAAACTCTAAACGCTGGACTCTTACTCGTACCCCTGGCCTCTAAACCCCGTGAACTCTACGTAATAGGTTGCGATTTTTTTGTGGTGGCGCAGAGCCACGCCTCCGGCAGCGGAAACCCCAGCATATTGCAGCCGACGGTACGCTCAACACATCCGCGTACGCTACAACGTACCCAAACGAGTGTGGCGCGTAGCACAGCTCATACCATAGACAGTGCGCGGGGCTGGCCTCGCACGGTTTTCTGAGAGTATTTTTTGTTATCCCGGGAGGCTGGCTGGAAAGGGCGGAGAGGGGACCGCGAAGGAAGGGGTACAACAACAGCAACAGCAACAGCAGCAGCAGTATCTCCTCCGACTCTACAGAAGAACAACAGCAGCAGACGCATACAATTCCACACCATAGTTTCAACTTGCCTGTAAACCCTTGACCGTTCCCAGAAACCCATGAAACCGCTTGCAGGTGGTGATGGCGAGCGTAACACAATCGTTGTCGCTTCCGTCCCCACTCAAAGCGTCGGCTGTGGATTTCCCGTCGCTTTCGTCCTTCGCTGGAGCGACGTAGGCGACACCCTCAGCGGCTGTCGCGGTCGAATCGTTTGACGTAGTAGGGTGTGCCTCGACACCGGGACCCGACGAGTTTGACGCGAACCTAGGGTATCCTGGAGTGGTAGTAGTTGCAGGTCTCGACTTGGAGCAGGCCCTATCTTCGGCCCTGGAGTCTGCCCAGTCCGGTTCCGTGTGCTGAGGAAGCTCCTACCGCCGCAAGGTAGCGCAATGATTGATCGGTTTAACCGGATAAAACAAAAATGAGATGCTTGGGTTTCTATGTAATGAGGCGGGGCTCGATGGGGGTCGTAGCATTTTTTCCCTCCTTAGGCAAACATTTTGAACTGATTATTAGTGTACTTCTCAACTGAGAAGCTACCCAAAACGGCATGCCTTTTTGTGTGGCACCATTTTTGTTTTTGTCGTTAGCACCTTGTACGAGGGCAAAATGGGGTTGTTCATTACTACGTAGGGTATATAAGCCTACCACTTTTCTCGAATAGATATAGTTTTGGGTTAGAGGTATGGAGGCTCATCATTGTGAGGAGTCGGCTTATCCCACGGTAGGTAGGTAGGTAGGTAGGTAGGTAGGTAGGGGGTAGCCGTTAGTTGTTCCCCTTCTGAGGCAGTATTGTCTGACTCCTTAAGCTTCTGACGTGAGTAACTACCGGGAAGAACGATTGTTTTGCTCGTACTAAGTATTTGTTTTAGGATTACTGGTATATGTAGGTCCTATACTATAATCAGTATAAATCAAATGTTGGGGCCGGGTTGCGCAAACAAGCTTCTTTCTTCAAAGTCAGGGTTCGGGTGGCTTACTAAGAGTATTGAGCTCCTCAGGTGAAGAGAGCTCAGAAAAATAAGGTGCCATTGTAATGAGCCTGGGTGAGACACAGAGTATCCCCTTGCAGGTTAGTCTATTAAGCATCCTCGGTGTTACTCACTTTCCGTAGAATCAAGCGTAGAAGAGAAGCAGCTTTTATTAGTCCCCGAGCCAGACGACATCTGCCTCGGACGGGCTTCAAGGATGGCCCTCAGGTCTTATAAATACCCCGAATACGAATGCCATCCAAGTTATACGAAAACGGACCAATTACCCATACAGAAGTAATTACCGGTCTTCCTAGCCCATACCATCACAGCATTGCTCAGCGTCGGAAAAACTAGACGCTACTGCTATAATAAGGCAAACGCGCATCCCCTTTAGAATTGCACCCCACACGCGTTTTAGGGATGAATCATTTGCAATTAGAGTTGGGTCAATTTTGCAGTGTTAAAATGGTTACGTTGCGCGAGGCGGGTAGCAATGAAGGCGCTTTTTTTACTCGGGGTAGCAACGTATTGCGACGGCATTCGAGGTGGAGCCCGATAGGAAAAATATCCCTAAATTCTCATATTTAGGGGAGCATGACGAGGGTCGTGATGTGCAGACGGACCATTGTGGGGGGTGTCGATGTGTAAGCTCCGAGAAGTGCCGTTGTAGTTGCGATCGACCTACTACGTGTTGTACTCAGGAAAACAATACTAGATGTTCCTGACGTGTGTAGCCGCGATAACTTTCACCGACAGGCTGTCTGACTGTAGCCTTCAGCTCAAGCTTGTGATCGTCCGGGGCTTACCATAAGGTACATCACCAACAAAAGGTTATGAGCCTCGAGTCTGGCAGTGGGGTACTACTATTTATAATATTTCCCTGCAGGCTATAGGAGACTTCGGCCACTTTGCAATAGTCGAGGCAGCGGTACAAGGGCGGTCCTAATCCGGAGCTAGCGAGTGACGAGCCCTTGCAGAAAAGTATAAATCGCAACCCCACGCTCGAGCGATAGAAAGCCACGATGACCTGAGCCTGATTTCGCCTGACCAGCCAGGTCGAGACGCTGGATGTCAAGGCCCCGCGGATTTATTTCGTGGATCAAAAGCGTCGCGAACCTGTTTGTTATGTGGAACATAGGTCGCCTAAAAACACAAACGAAAGCCACGGGAGCGTTCCTTTACGCGCGGATAGCCCAATATCTTCGTGAACAGTGCTTCGCTTCGCTTTTTTTTTTCCGTCCCATTTATTATATTCGCCCTTCCTTTCTCTCTCCTTTCTAGTCGTAACTCAGATCTGGGGGCACCAAGCAGGCTCCTCTCCCTTCTCCCGCACTAACGTTGGTGCCTTGCATTTTTTATAGCGGCAAGACTTCAGCCCTTTCTTCCCTCGTCGACTCGCATCGAATTGTGCCCTGGCTATATAAAAGCGAGTGATAAAAAAATCACGTTTTGTTACAAGATGCAAGAAGAATAATCACTACCAGGTACGTACGTACGGCCTTTCGTCTCTGCCTCGAAATTTTCGAGATGCTTTCCGCGGCTCACCTGCTCTAACCTGGCCGTAAGCACCGAAACGTTTTCTCGGCCTAGTGAGTGGCGGTGGCAGTGCCACTGAGCAACCTGGTAGAGGTCGTCTCCCTCCCTAGCTTCCAGCAACAAACTGCAGATATAGTAGAGGCCGGCAAACGGAGAGGAGGACATACTGTGATATGCGTACACCCGGTAGGATACATGCTTCGTACCACTTTGGATGGGAGTATAAGGAACGTTTTAAGCATCAGTGCGAATGCTGGACCGTTCTTATAACTCCGTTCAGAGTGGTATATATGCCGTACTCACACGATGCCACTGGCAACGGATTAAAACCCTTCGTGCACACCGGGGAATGGTTGTCATGATAGATCTGTCATTCTGTCCATTTTTGGTCCATTTCTTCTGCAAAAGCGAGCAGAACCCAAAGGCGTTTTTCAACTTTTGAGCAATTTTAATGTTCAAAAGGTGGTGATGCTCAGGATTGCAAGCCCCTGAAGTCGAGCAAACGGCAGCCTTCAATCGACTACGATGGTCGAAAGCCGCTTGCTCTGCGCTCGTTCTCTCTCTCCCAAAATCGAAATGGGACGAAAAAAACACCCGAAGGGGGGCCCAGTTGTCGCAGCGCCATGCATTCGTGGGTACCTTTGCCCCACCGATGTTAGTGACCTGCTGTACATGTGTACAGGCAGCTATAGTGGCTCCTTTCACTCCCACGAAATGGTCTGTGGCTCGCGTTTGGCTTCTACATTGAAGGAAATGAACACACTCGAATCCCCCGCACATGTCATAGCCGAGATATGGCGCACCCAACCTCGTATGCGCAGCATGAAATGATTTGTCCGTGTGAGGTGCATGACCTAACGGGCCGGCCCAACGGTTATCCTAACGGTTGTCGTAACGGACAGTCTAATGGTTACCCTAACGGTTGGCCTACCGGTTAGCCTAACGGGTGCTCTAGCGGTTATCCTAACGTTTATCCTAACGGTTATTCTAACGTTTATCCTAACGGTTATTCTAACGGTTGTTCTAACGGTTAGCCTGGCGGTTATCCTAACGGTTATCCCAACGGTTATCCCAACGGTTATCGTAACGGATCGTCTAACGAATAGCCCAACGATGCTAAGTGTAAATATACGAAGGTTTAGCTACGTAACACGATACGATTACGCAGCGTGGAACAGGCTCGACTATTTTGCAGGTTGTCTCTGATTACTCTCGATCATTCACACGTGCGTTGGTATAATATTTAGCTCGCTCTTGCTCCGCCCAGATGCTTCTGGTCTACAGGGCAAGCAGTTTCCCTCAAAATAAACAACAGGAACGCCTTCACAACAATAGAGGGAAAACGGGGATATCCTGATGACACAACCTAAACGGTTAGGCTAAGGATTGGCCAAATACCTATCTACGGGTTTTTCAGGGTTGTCGACACTCTTGTTGCCCTCGGGACCCCTGTTTACTGCTACGACAGCTGTACTGTCACCTTGAACTTGTGGGGAGGAGGAGACGGAAGAGGGGGGGGGTGGGGGAGAGGAGGAGGAGGAGGAGGAGGAGGAGGCGAAGAAGGAGGAGGGGGAGGGGGGGAAGAGGAAGAGGAGGAGTGGAGGTGGGAAATACCCACTGGAGTAACTTTCCAGGACGGGAATGGGACAGCTGGACTGACTGACTGGTGCCAGATGGCATGCATCCAGCACTGCTGTACACCAAACACCACCAGTGCGTGGGATGCCAACATGATTGAACAAAAACTACAGGAGAGCGAAGAGCTATTTTTCTGTCTCACCTTGGACCGTCGCCGATCTGTACTCGATGCGACCACACCACTGGTCGTTTGAGCCGGCCCAATCCTCGGCATAGAACTGCCCCAACCCATCGATACTGGCCAAAGGTAATGGATCACGGTACGCACGGCATCATCGTTAGGTGACCCACGGATGCGTCCGAGTCTATCACAATAGATGGCGGTACGAAAACATCGTTAGGTGGGGATGCGTCCGAGTCCATCGAAGGTTAGTCTCCGTTACAGCCGCGTCGAGTGGGAAGCCACTTTTGTTTTGATTTCTCGATGTCTCCTGTTTCTACCATAGGCCTCCACGTTAACGCATCCGTTGCCCAAAAGGCCACCCCGTCTCCTACAGAAACATAAATCATGCCCACACCTGAAGGTATGTAAATGCGCGCGAGGAGCTTCTTGGTGCGTTGCTTGTGGATGACCCAACATAACAAAAAACATCAAGGGCAGGAACCGGCCCCCGTTCAGAACATTCACCAAAGCCTACGATACAACGTCAATTGTTTTTATGTATCCATGATAATTCTAGGTAATAATTAGGGTTCACGTACACGGCACACAATATTGTGGTGCACTCAAAAAGGCTCGTCTGAAAGACGAAAGTTTGCGAGTCTGCCAGAGATGTACGGGCGCACAGCATCTCTTCCGATACACCACAAAACAAAAGGATCGCCATGTGCTCAACTTGGATTGTTCGGACAAGAAGGGAGGCGGGGTCAGTTACACCAAAACTAAGGTATGCATGTATTTCAACCGGGGATACTACGTGTGGGCCGTTTTCGGTGCCATACCGAAGCGAAAAAACGCTATTAATATGAAATACCAGGCAATAGACATGTTGGGAAAATCTGCTTCAAGTATTGAGCTTTTGATGTGAGCTCACCGTACACTTAAAATAATCACATACATTCTTAGGGCGCGGATTTGTCTAGATTACCACTTACGCCCGGCTCCACGCTGCCAGATGCATGTAGAGTACGTAGCACCTATCGGGACTGTCTAAAAACGTTTTAATCGCAAAGTATCCGGCAACATTATTATCTCCCGCGCTAAAACACCTGCAGATAGTCCAGACCTCCCTCTTGCATTATATTAGCCGCCACCGCCATAGGGTCGCTCCCTTCGAAAACCTGCAACAGTACGAGTACGCAGTACAGTAGTACAGTATTTATAGTAGTAGCGAAACGGTAAACATATGATAACGGAGGTAATGCGTCCGGCGTATGCCGCAGGGTTCGTGAGTTGATCTGGAGATACGTAGCCGAGGTTTGGTAGAGTTAGCAGTCTTCTTGTGCTAAAAGCAAGCAATTCATTAGGGAGGAACAGGTGAAGAGGGTAGTGTGAGGGTACGTACTGCATGCAGCCTCAGCTAGATACAAAAGCATACGGTTGGGCAGTACGGGGCAGGCCCTACTGCTGTGCAGGTTGACTCTGGTTGCTCTTTTGGTCACTCACACGTGTTGATATGATATCAGCTCTCCTTGCCTCTCCAGGTGCTACTGAGAGGGAAGGCAAGCATTCGTCATCTCGGACAGATCATCTACAGATCATCCACGGATCATCTACAGATCATTTACAGATATATCAGATATATCATGACAATTCCCACTTCATGATCTATAAGCAGTGGACCTTTCAAGGCAGATCAGTTCCCGATCTTGAACGATTTAGCTCGTCTTGCCGGGTGGGACGCGTATATAACCCGCACGATCCAGCGCATGTTTCCCGGGTTGGATCTGTACTAGGCAGCTCCTCCACAACCTTTCACAACGGCAGGTGAGGAACTAGATTATCTACAGTAGATCATGATCTATCTGTCCCAGGCACAAAGTGTTTCTATCACGGGGGGCCATAGTAAATAGGACCGACGGTACATACAAAATACAACATGTTTACCTATTTTTACTAAACATATTTGGTCCTTTTGACTATGGTTTCCCGGAATAAGTCACGAACAAGCTCCTTTAAGCGAGGGGCTACCCAAGCGTTTGTTTTCAATGCTTTTCGCTGTATCCCGAGGCCACGGGATGATCCATCATTGGGCTGCGCTTTAATGCTAATGTCATGTGCTAAAAATGTCGTGACAGGGTCGTTTTTCGGATAAGGTGCAAGTTGTCTTGGGGTGTAGAAGCATAGACCTATTTAAGTGAGGAGCTTCAGCTTCAGAAAAAAAAAAACACGGCGTAACTAACCCCTACCCTACCGTAGCGTGCGTGAACAACTCCCAGAAAAAACCATAACCCTTCCTCACACCGGGAAAACCCCCCTAACCTACGGTTTTTTCACGCCGATAAAGCGCAGCACCCATGTGCATGCTCCTACGTTTCTATGTAGCCGTTCACCTCTGCCAAGAGTCGAACGTCCTCGTCGCCTTCACGCTCGGACGCTGCGGAGAACTCGGTCGTATAGAGGAGTTCCGGCTTGTGTTCCGTTAAGTCGTCGTCATCATCGGCAGCGGCTATCTCCGCATTGTCTGGCTGGCCGATGGCCGAAGATTTTCCTAGCGATGCCAATGGTGCGGAAACGTCCGCATTTCCTGGTTGGGGGGTCGCGGCGGAAGACTTGCCACCGATCGGTGCCAGTGGTGCGGCAACTTGCGCGTCTCGTGATTGGCAGATCACTGGAGATAACAGGCCGAACGATACCAATGGCGTTGACATCCCGTGCGATTCCTCGCTTTTTGTTTCAGGTCCTGTCACAACATCGGTGTAGTGTCCACTGCCGAAACCATGCCCGGCGCCGCCACCCTTCGACACGAGCTTATCCGCCACTTCAATACTTCCAAACGCACCGTTGTCGTCGCCGGCGACAATCGTGTTAGTAGTAGTAGTAGTAGTAGTAGTAGTAGTAGTACCGTCAAGAACATTTTCGATCGGCTCGTTTTGGGCGGGAGCACCAGGGGCGTGTTGCGGCCCGTCGGCATCCCGCTGCGAGCGACACTCGTCGGTGTCGCTGGCATTTTGGAGTGTGTGCGTGGAACACATATCAATTTTGCCACCGCCGCGGCCTCCGCCGCCATCACTGCCGCCGCCGCCCTCGCGCCTGCCGCGTCCTTCACTACTCTTCAGGGAGTTCGTGGTGTTTCGGTGATCTTCGGTGGCTCTGGCATTGGCAGTGCGCCCTTCGGGCTGGCTGCACCACCGTGGTTGCCTGGGAAAGTCCGAGGCGTCGACGGCGAGACTGTGGCGCTCGACGGTAGGAGGTCGGGGACTGCTGACGATCGCCTCGAGGAAGTATTCCCACTCCGAGACGACTTCGTCCTGTTCGTACAGACTGAGAGTAGCCGTGAGAGGTACAATGAGAGGGGGGGGGGGGGGTATGTCTCAGAATGCGCGGGTACGACCGGTGTAGACCCTGCCAAAGCAACAGTGGGCGGAGTTGAAACGGAAGACGCCTTCGAGATTGTGCAGTTTTTTTTTCCCCCGATTGTTGCAGCGGCCATCGGTGGCCCCTCTCTCATCTAAAACAGCGTATCCAACCCGCTCAACACATACACAAAATGGATTTTCCTTAGAGTTGTTGTACTGCCATAATAGGACATCCTTCAGAATGCGCGGCTAGGGGCCAATGTAAGACCCGGACAAAGATATATCCCGATGGAGCTGCAGGTGAAGGCTCATTAAGATGACATTTACTTGGACTATGGTTGCAGTGGGTATCATACCGATGACCCCTTTCTCATACGATAACCTCACATCAAGTAATTGCATGCATGCGCCATCACCTCAAAGAGCGCTCGGCCAATCACTGGAAAGCATCGACGAACGGTCGAAACAGCAGCCACGCTCAACACAACAGAGGGGGGCACAACCCTTTAAAAGCTTACGTGCTAACTTAACGCCCACGGAGCTTGCCGCCCCCCCCCCCCCCCCCCCCCCCCCCCCCCGTCGCATAGCTTACCGATGGTTGTTAGCAAGGATCCGTTCCTTCAAGCGCGCGTTGAGCTCCGAATCTGTGGCAATCGTCACCGCACTGTCGATGAATTGCTCCTCGGAGTACGTGACCAGAGCCTGCGCGCAACAAACGCCACATGCGTCCCCGTTGCCGCGCGGACCAAGACATGAGGCGAGGCAACGTCCACGCCGAGGGGAAAATGCACATAAACTGACAGCACTGCAGCAGTAGAGCATGCAGTAGTGACGGTGCTGCAGCAGAATGTACGCAGTAGCTAGCGCTGAGTAGAGGTTCGGGTATAGAGTAAAAGCAGAGTGAATTAACATCTCACAGCACAGGCGTCGAAGCTGCCTGTACTGACGGTTTCGTATCCTAGTAAACCGCCATACAATACAGTACAAAACCCAAATATCTTATTGAGTTGTTCTTGCACACAGTAGTAGGTAGCCCCTTTTAAGGCGCCTTGCTCGTGCATAGCGCGTTCGAGACTAGGGGTCCCTGTTATACCAAAATCCGGTATCATAATTGGCACCGGTCCCTTATATGGTACATAGTCAATGGTGGGACAAAACGGCGCGCATAATTTTGAAGTCCCTTATATGCCGTTTTGCTCTATCGCGGGGTCCTTTAAAAGGGGGCTACCTACTGTATATAGTTACCGTAGGACGAGAGAGGGGTGATGTTACAGGTGGATACAACTGCGGCGCGCGGGATATGAGGACCTGTAGCAAAAGTGAAAATTAACACGTTGACGAACGAACGATTTCCGATTTATCGTACTTGAGTGCCGTTTTTCTAGCGGGATCGACCGTATTTCTAGTCACGAATAGAAAGGGCTCTGAGAGATCAGGGCCAGAGAGAGTCCCTTATGCGCGGATGTTCACTGACCTTCTGGAGATCAATCAGCAGTGGGAAACAAGGCTTGGGCTGCGTCCCACGTCTTTTGACCGTGTCGCTCATATTGTGAATGGAAGCCAATCAACACTGAGAAGACTTGAGCGAGTCTCACATAATGCTCACCACGTTGCTTCTTATGGCGAAGGGAACTTTCAAAGGTCAACACGGGTCGTCCTCCTCCTTTGCTCTAGTTCCGCCGCATGCTCTAAGAGACAAGACTCGAGCAAGTCCCACACAATGTTCACCACGTTGCGTGCTCACGGTGAACGAAGCTTCAAAGGTCACAGTGGTCAACGGACCGTCCTCCTGTACTCTAATTCTGCCGCATGCTCAAACGCCTAAACTCCCTTCCCTTCTCACCACAGGAGTGCTAACGACGTTGACGTCCGTGAGAGGTCCAGCTAGCCCCATCGTGGCGTACATACCGTACGTCAGCTATTTGGCGGCGTGGCGTGGGGACGGTGAAGCAGCACGGGTGCGAAACATTGGTTATGATACTGAGTCGTGTCTCCACAACATGCGATTAGGCTTGCGTGAGGGTGGTACTGGCGAGACAAGCAGGTCGAGAACGCGCGTGCTTGTACAACGCCAGGGACGGAAATTACTTTAGAGAGACTACGACCTCTTTTTTTTTTTTACATCGATCCGTTGGAAGTGCCTATCCCATCTGTCGCTCAAAAAATGTTGACAGCATCCCACCCTGTTCATGGCGTACAAGTCCTCACTCTACGTAGAGGAAAGCTTTTTGGCACCGGCCGGCAATGCGGGTCAAAATCAACCTTGCTCCACGGCATTAAAAACAAAACCTGCTTAACGCAATTGTGATACTGACTGTAACTACTGTAGGTAGCTAATGTCGTGTGTTTTTCCGAGGTGTCGAACGTACATTAGCAATTAACTTTACCTGTAAGATGGAAGTGCGATTGTAGAGCATGACAATAGGAGTGCCGACGGCGAACACCTCTAGGGACGACCGACCGCCTCCGACGGGAAACGGGTCGAGGACGACGTCCACCATCTCCACAAGGGCCGCGAACTCGTCCAGCCCCACCCTGGCTCACCACCAAAAATGATAAATGCGCGTGCGTTTGGTGTTGCGGAGGAGACAACACAAGAGCATGTAAAGGCGCTACTGTGGAGTAACGAGAGCCACCACCACCTTGGGTAGGATTCTGTTCAAGGGGTTAGTTACCAGGTATGTCTGCGACCATATTTTTCATCTTGTGTTGGAGAGTAACGAGAGTCATGACTGCGTTGACAGGATTGTGTTAAAACGGTATATGTTGTTTAAACGCGGGCCAGTGGAGACTGTCATGTATTCAACAATCTACGTATACAATAGTTGAGCAACGAAAGCCGTCGCTGCTTTGATATAATAAGGTCAAAGGAACACGTCTGCAACTAAAAAATGTTGACCATCTCATACATCTCCAAACATGTTGCTATTGCTTGATCTTCACCACTCGGCGACCCCTGTTCTAGCAATAAGCCCGTATGGATGGGCAGTAACAACTAGAGTAGACCTAACGCACCCACCGTCGAATGAAAACGACCCGCTCGAACCCAACTCCAGCGGCTACCAGCGCCTTCGACATCCTCCCCACCAAAGCCTCCGTGGTCGCTTTCTCAAAAGCTCGGATAAACACAACGCAGCCGGAGACATCGGCCTTGAGCACACCCGCCACGAGGGTATCGAAATCCGGGTGAAGCTTGTACAGAGTCTGCGGGACGAGATAGAGAGCCTCGCACGATAGACTTCCGTTCGCAAGCTCCTCGGCAAGGTCATTTCTGGAGGAAGTTGGCGCGGCTCCCGTGTCCAAACCGAAGGCAGGCCGGGCTGAGCCTAGAGGGGACAAGGGGTGGGGAGGGATGCCCAATATTTCCCGGCTGACAAGACCGGGCTTCGGCGGTGGCGGGCGGGTGAATCGCGTGGTGAGGCCTTTCATCAAGTACAGCCTGAAACGGTGGGAGAAGGTGGTGCGTGGGGGATAAGATGGGTAGGAGGGGGCAGGAGGTTAAACCACAAGGTACAGATTTCCGATATACATACCAAAAAGACAAGCTCGTCGTAAGTTGGCGTTTGCACTTGTTAAGGTGAGTTGCCGCGTTGATTACGGGCGAATCAACGCGGGGGGTAGTAGCCCTGGGTGAAAACCTCAGGCTGATCGCAGCAAAGAGGCCTTATTGGTCCCAAACTCCATACGAGTTAATGCGTCGACGGAATGTCACTGGAGTATTGAATAGACAAGTTCAAAAACTCTAGTTGATTGATATTTTCCACCTTCCATTGACGGTACGTATTCAGGGATTGAAGCGCCTAGTTTTTATGAGACTCCTTCTTCGCTTGGTTCACTTGGGGAGCTCTATATATGTCGGTTCCCTCTTTCGACAAAACTCATAATTTAATTCACCCATGAATTCTCACTGACTCCATCCACCCATGAATTCACAATAATTCAACTCATGAATAATACGATATGATTATGTGGTATTATGTAATACCGTGTGATATAAAAGGGGTATCGTGTGTATATCACACCCAACAAGCGATCTTGATTTTTGTTTTTTTAAAGTGAAACTACTGTAGGCCCGACACACAGTCCCATAGACTCCAGTAGGTATCTAACGGATATCGTTGCACACGCCTTGGACAGATCATCGACTCCCACTTCATCGTGATCTAGATCTTTCGAGACAGATATGTTCCCCATCTTGTACGATCTGTATGATCTGTATGATCTGTGTGATCTAGCTCATGTCGCCGGGTGGGACCCGTATTTTTCGCACGATCTAGTGCATGTTTGCTGGGTTGTTGGGTCTGTTAAACTATGCATATTCTGCACAACACCTCACAACGGTAGGTGAGGAACTAGATTATGTAGATTATCTACAGCAGTAGATTATTCTTTGTCCGAGGTGCGTATACAGTATAAAATATTCATCGGATCCAGACATACTGCCGTCTCAGCCCAGCAGCCACATTTCAGTGAAACACGTTTGGGCTAGTCGTAGAAAAAAAAAATGCTCTCATCAGACTATCCTGTGCAGGGAATACCGTTGTAACACGCAAAACAATACACACCCTGGGACGAATTTCCGACACGCAACAAAAATGACGGGGTTGGGAAGACCTCGCCGAGATTATCCCCACAGGCCCAGACACATCTCTCGGCACTATTAGCACTATTAGCGTTTGCATCGTCACCATTGTCGAGAAAATCAGCTAAAAAATAGCACATTCGTCCTATTATTAAGAGGAAGTGTGTTATCTTATCTCACGTGGGGTACGGTAAGACACTTCACAAAGAGCCAAATCGAGACGGACACACAGCACTGCGGTTGGGGATCAGGGCTTAGCGAAGAACGTATGATGAAGCGCGTGCGGGAGATGGGTTTCAAGTTTCAAGTTTCAAGCGTATGTTTACCGGCTTCAGACACGAAGAATTTGGTGGTGTATTCGGACTGACCTTTCGCTGTATTTTCTTTGCGCCAGCCTTCCAAGGCTGTTGTCTTCGAACAACCAGGACGACACGAAGTAGTCAACCCCTCCCACCTCGTGAGGCTCGACGGCCTTCGCCGTGTTGCTCCTCGCGGTGCCCAGGTCGTCGCCGCTGTTGCTAACAAAAATGCCATCAAACGCGCTTACACCACTCGTGACGGCATGCCCCCAAAACACGGCGGATCGTCGCGCTAGGCGTGCGAAGGACAGGAAGTACGACTCGAAGTTCATCCCTTTTAAACACAAGCGTAACGCAATAATTAGGAACGAACGTGGGACGAAATTTAGTCTTAGTCTTTCGGCTGCCGTCGTCTGCAGACAGGGACGAAAGTTAGTCTTAGTATTTCGGCTGCCGTCGCCTGCAGACAAGGCAAGCGCGACTTACTGTAGTTGTTCAGCATGAAATTTCACTGGAGAACGAAAATTTGCCGGAAACAAATGGCACGAATAACGCCTGACCAATGCTATGTCAGGCGCCAACTCATCTCCTGCCCTTGGCTTACACTACTTCGTGACTAGTGTACACGCTCTCGTTTCCCCTGTCTCACGCCATTTCGTGTCTAGTCTGCACAGTTTCGTTTCTTGTGGCGTTGTGAAATCCAATTATATTGCAGCGCAATCTTCAAGCAGCGAATGTCATCATGTTCCCCAAACGATCACCTATCTCGGTGAACACCAGCACATCCAGCTGTAGCGATGCGATTGCTTGGCGGCACCCAGCCAGGCTGTCAGAGAGACGAACGCACGGCAATTCATAACGATAGCGTACGCGTGATTTGCGTTGGTCTCAATTATCAACAGGTAGGCTACTGGTGCTACACTCGTAGTCGACAGAGTTGTTCACGCCGAAGGTTGGGGGAGCAGAAGGAACAGCGCCCAACGTTGGGGACCACGCTGTGACATGGGTTTGAGCGAACAACAGCCACGCCTGTCGAGAAGACGATAGCATGGGAATCGGGGCTCTAAACAATCCAGCGTACGATACACCTCCCAATCGGAGCGTGCAGTTCGTGTGCTCGCAGGTTACCACCGCCCAGCTTACCCCAATTCTGAGCATACATTGTTACAAAGAGGCCTCCCGTGAGTTTGACCGATTGAATAGTCGAGACTCAGCTGTGTTAGAAATATGCTACCTTCGAAATGCGAAGATCACGATACCGCCGAGGAAAATCCACTTCACGTCACCCTCGCAAACCCCAGTTGGCGTGTTTACCTGCCCACCGGCAAGTCTAATACGTGCTCCGTCTCCCTTCGAACCGTTTCGTACACGTCGTCTCCCCCACCGTTGCTACCACCACTTGTGCTGTTGAACTCCCCATTATCCCCCTCCCCCGAAAACACGCCCGCGGGGTGCGGTTGGAGAAAAATCGCGGTCGTTTCGAAGCGGCGGCGGTCTAGCCGCGTCACGACTCCTTCCACCAGTAGTCCGACAGAATGGTGACAGAAGAAGCCGGACAAAAACCCCACCCGCAGCCGCCGCCCACACGGAAGATGGCACTCCTTTCCGACCCCGCTTGACACCACATCATCTTCTTTGGCGAAGGGAACGCCCTTCGTCGTTAGCTCCGTGGGAGGCTCCGAGTGTGAGTCACGCGAGTATTTCCTCTCTTCCTGCGGTGTAATTCGCTCGTGCGGCGCTGCAAGTGCCACAGACTTAGCCGCCTCGAGCGTCGACGCTCCGGCTTCTTCTCCGCAGCTTGAAGCCTGCCGACAGTCTTCCCTTGCTGTACCGTTTCTGAGAAACTGGGCACAGTATCTTGACGCATAGGGGTAGACGGAGTGTGGGAAGGGTGACGGGGGAGGGTGTGAGTGGGTCCGAAAGAGATTTAGATGCCATGTTACCGTGTCTACGAAACCATCATGTAGTTTGCGCTCTGGTTCGGTTTCTTCCAGATAAGCGATACTATTCATAGTTCGAAGGTTTGAAAACGGGGAGAATAGCATCCGGGTGAGCAAAACAACGGAGATCGCAAGCAGAAACCGCACACATACCTAAGCGACGGTGCATATTTCCAGTAAGCATGCGCAAGCTTCCGTCGTATCCCCAAGTCTTCGAAACCCTATTCAGGCACGTAGGAAGCGCGTCAGCAAGAACGTTGGCGGGAAAAAAAAAACAGCTTTCACTCCGAGAAGACTGCACAATACGGCTCCTATTGGTCTTCAGAGGTAGAACGTGTCAATTCTCAACAAAATTACGAAAATATGTAGCATCGGGCACACTAGACAAGCACGTCGGATTGCTGGGGTAGAAGGTGAGTCCGAAGTGCACAGCGTAGGGAAAAGGAAGGCACTTGCACAGCAAGATGACTCTTCGATTTCCGCACACTCTTCTTGTACTTCTCATAAAACCGCACTTCTAGCTTTTTAGGTCGCTGTGTATGGCTTTCAATTGGGTTAGGGTTCAGGGGTTAGCTGCCCCGTGCATGTTTGGTTTTGACGCATGCTACGATAGAGGTGCACAATGTTTTTTTCTGAGCTTCTCACTTTAGGAGCGTCACACCTCACCGAAAAAAGGATTTTGGAAGAAGATAAAAGTGCTGCCGGATGCGAAATATCCTGACCGAAGTATACTCTGAAACCTTATTCGTCACAAAAATGAAAGTCCGACGAATTTGGGTTAAGGAGCCCGATCGTTCAGAAAAAAATTCAGCCAAAAAGTGCTACCTCTACCGTAGCACGCGTCTTTTACGGCATCGAGACCCGCGGTAAAACGAAGTGGGTGCTAAGACATGCATCGCCCGATGAACCGTACCTGATAGATGATGTAATACCCGAGAGATCCCGACCCAACGGTGGTCAAAGGCGCTTCCACTCTCATTAGGGAGGAGCCCGTAGGCTCAGAGAGAAGCCAGTCTAGCCCTCGCCCGAAGTCGCGCCGAACCTACACAAGGGGAAAGCGAGGAATACATGGGGAGGCTAAGACGAAGTGTGTTCAGAGTGCTCACGTACTCGATGTAGGGATATTTATGTAACGGTATTTGGGAGTTCCACAGAGGAAATATGCGTGTTTCTCTTTGGAGCCATTGACGGTTTGGGCGGTTTCCATCCGCTCACTCCATGCTTCTCTCCCTTTTTTTCTGTGTACGACGATTATATATATACATCAAGTGGAGCTTCTACTTCTTTCCCCGACCCAGAGTACCCCGCCAGGGGTCACTTGAACACGCTAGCGTCTGTCTCAATTGGGACGGCTCGCTGGTTGGGTATCAGTCGGAAGAGCTCGAGGTCGAGCTGGTCGTTTTCTATAGGATGGAGGGGTCATCGCCGATCATTGCGTTTTTCGATTACTCGAGGCGGGGTCTGTTTCCATCATTGCTGTGGTGCACGTTGACGACATTTTTGCGGTAGGCCGTAAGGAGAGGTGTGATCAATTATGCGAGGACTTGAACCGCCTGGTCCCCATCAATAACCTTGGCGAGTTAGGATGGTATGCCGGTTGCCACTATTCCCGAGACAAGGTCGGGGGTTTATTGACGATTTCGCAGAAGGCTTTCGCGGAAAAGATGATCAAGCAATTTGGCGTGACCTCTGAGAAGAACACCCCACTTTCGCCTGATGTTTTTCTTGAGGATTTTGACGAGGAAGAGCCCACCGGTGATTGGCCATACCGTGAACTGGTAGGTAGCTTACTATGGCTTTCTAACCAGACGAGACCCGACATCTCTAATGCCGTAAGGGCGGTTGCGAGGTATATGCATGCACCCAAACTCAAGCACTGGCTGGTCGCGAGAGGGATTTTGGGATATCTGAAGCTGACCAGTAGCTGCGGCATTACTTTCCAGAGGGGCAGTGGTTTAGAGTTGATGGTCTACGCAGACGCAGCCTATGCCCCCAAGGCCACTAGGAGGCGGTCTGTATCAGGTGGAGCCGTAATGTGCGGGGGTGCGGCCATCCAATGGATTTCCAGAACGCAAAAGAGCGCCACACTCTCCACGAGTGAAGCAGAATACGTTGCGATGGCAGAGGGCTTTAAGGAGGCTCTCTTCCTGCGGTCCGTATGGCGGTTTCTTTTGCCTGATTTTGGAGACCCGTGTATCCAGGTTTTTGAGGACAACAAGGGCGCGATCCAGATAGGGGTCAACCCCGTGACCAACTCGAACTCGAAGCACGTATAGATGTCCGGCACCACTTCCTGCGAGAACTTGTTGAACAGGGAGAATTTAAGATCGCGCACGTGAAGTCGGAAAACCAACACGCTGACTTTTTGACGAAATCCCTCGCTAAGAACGCTTTTCGGTTTCACAGGAACTTCATCATGAAAATGGGTTGATTTTTTACTTTTGTGTTTTTTGGCGTCGTCGGCACGACTTAGTGTTTGTTTTGTCTGCCTGAGAGCTGATTTATTTCTGAGGATTTATTTTTGACTTTTATGTTCTTGGCGTCGTCGGCAGGACTGATTTTTTGTTGTGTTTTCCTTAGAGTTGATTATTTTCTGAGAGTTGGTTTTTCTGAGAGTTCATTATTTCTGAGAGTTGATTTTTCTGAGAATTGATTTTTCTTCTGAGGGTTGATATTTCTGAGAGTTAATTTTTCCGAGAGTTGATTATTTTCTGAGAGTTGATTTTTCTGAGAAGTGTTTGAGGTTTAAGGTTCTGTTTTTTATAATTATTCGGTGTGATATGGTTGAATACCCGCTTCTTGATCTAGCCGATGACCTCGACGAAGGGAAGGCTAGGTAGTTTTTGGTTTTCATTTGAGTATGATATTTTTGTATTTTTTGGTGATCTTGACGTATCACGATGGTATCCTGAGGTATTATGTGTCATCCCATTCATCAAGCAGAGAGCAGGGAGGCTGTTCAGAGTGCTCACGTACTTGGTGTAGGGATATTTATGTAACGATATTTGGGAGTTCCACAGAGGAAATATGCGTGGTTCTCTGTGGAGCAATTGACGGTTTGGGCGATTTCCATCCGCTCACTCCATGTTTCTCTCCCTTTCTTCTGTGTACGACGATAATATATATACATCAAGTGGAGCTTTTACTTCTTTCCCCGACCCAGAGTACCCCGCCAAGGGTCACTTGAACAAAGTGGACCCTCGGAAGGTACTGTACATGCAGAGGCTTCACGGAGAAAATGTTACGACTTGGGGGCCTCCAACGTTGTTTTGGGTGCGCCACGACTCAGACAGGCCGGTTTTGATTGACAGGTTTTGCGTGACATCACTTGCCTGATCTATGTGATCGTTGGAGTTGTAGATGGCAGGAACCACTGCCGTCGCGATCAGGAACATCGAAGTAAGGACGGCGTCCCCGCTGCTGCCGGCGACGTTCGCGTATGTTCGGCTGCCGCCATCGCTAGTATTCTCGGGCGTCAGAACCGCCAAGGATGCTTCGTAGAACTCTCGTGCCTGCCTCCGCACCCGCAACGCCGATATGCCACGGGACGAAGGTGTGGGAATCAACAAGGAAAATTGCACGCATTAGACAGATAATCGATTACCATTTCATGATATTGATATATTGATCTTCAAGGACAGATACATTCGGAGATTTCTGTATGTCTACTAAAGTACGAGTAGCTCATGTTGCCGGGTTGGAGCCGTAAGTACAATCTTCATGATCTAGGGACATGCTTCCTGCCGTGGATCTGCACTGCGTATGCATATCCTGCACATAATATCCAAACGGCAGATTAGGATCTAGAAGATCTACTGTAGATCGTGGTCTGTCCGGCGTGTGGAATGTTGTACGCACCGGTTGCGTGACGGAAAACAAATTGCTCACCGACGAAAGGCCACGTACATAGTTCTATGATGTGCGTGCTGCGCTGATAACTATTCCATGAAAATTGTTATGATCCGTAGGGAGGAAATGGTCCGACGTAGAGGTTGACATTTCAATAGCACCTACACCTATTACTAGCTTGAGGATAAGCAAGCACGCACACAAATTCGCAGACCTGGCCACAACGAGTGCGAGACAGACCCCATACAGGAAACCTTTAAAACATAATCCCCCCCCCTGGACCTCACCCGTCCGATATTCCCCTCTATTCCCTCGAGGTGCCCCAAGCTGGCGAGGGCAGGTGATAGACGTGGGTCGAGCGATAGGGCGGAGAGCCAGGCATCGCGAGCTTCGGTCAGCAGTCCCGCCTTCTGCGCTCCAATCGATCGTAAGGTGCCAGAACAAGGGCGAACGCGCAGTGTTAGCTTCGAGCGGGCGAATGTGAACCAATATACAGGACCAACGGGCGAGGTGGCATTTTAATATGTCCTCGTATGCAAGAATACTGCAGAACTGGGCGGGACTGGGCACAGCACTCTGAAAAAAATGGTCGCGAGACTCAAGGGGATGGTGGAGGCCACCGTGTATCAAAGCAATCTACTGTATCATAGCAGCTAATCGATACAGGCGGTGCCTTCGCGTCCTACGGTTCAAGTTCGACTATTTAATCCTGAAGCATCATACCTGCAGCTTACAACCCAGGTTGTGGTAAAGAAAGGGCTCGTCCGCGGTGAGCTTGACGGCCGTTCTTGCTGCAACAGGGGGGATAGCAACGCGAGACAAGAGATAAAAAATGTGTTGGATTGCATCCACAGGTCCGAGAACCAGGCCTTACACGCATGCCCGATAGTTTGTTCGTTGCTACTCGTAGGCTCGTAGTCATCCTCTCACTAGCACTTTCCTGGTGGCTGGTATCATCACCACGCTTTTCATCGCTGTTAACGGTTCAGCTCCTGGCGGCGTGTTCTCCTGCTCACCTAAACCACACGTACCTACGAGACCGATTGCTTTTTGGTCGCGTCAAGGTTTTTCTCTGGCCTTAACATGCTAATTTTAGTGTATGGGGATGTCAGCCCATGGGCCATATCGCGATCTCCTACGTATAAGACCTCGTACTGGGCATATTTTACTATGAATTGCCCAACAACTCAATAGGTCACGCCGCGGGTATGTCCATCTTACCTGCATTGACGGCGCCAAAAACATCACCGACGGCAAGTTTTGCACCGGCAAGGCTGTCCCACAAAATAGCGGCATCTTTGCCCCCCCCACCCCCCCCCGCCGCCGCCGCCCTAAGGCCGCCTTCGCTTGGGTGTATTTCGCCGCTGTCGTCCACCCCCCAGGGTAGCGACAAGGCTTGTTCTAGCTCCGCGACAGCTTCCGCTGGCCGACCAGCTTGGGACAGGGCAGAAGCTAGATCCCTTGAAACTGACGCTCGGTCCACGGGGCCACCGATCCCGTCGTTCCGTCGGACAATATGTTCTCGCGCGCCCGCTCCCAGCTGCGTTGGCAACGACGGCAATGCTGGCGAAGCATTGCCTCGACCGAGTGCTGCCCGATACAACCCAATGGCTTGCTCAAATATTTGAATGGGAGGGTCGGGCAGTGATTCAGAAAAAACTGAATAGTGGAGCAGCAGAGCAAGGTTATTTGAAGCGTGGCGGTTGTCCTGTCCGTCTTGCATTGCTAGCTCATAGTTCTCGCGGGCGCCGCACAAGTCACCGGCCGATTGTAGAATGATGCCACGCAGGTTGAGAACAAACGACCTTGCCTCGACGTTCAGCTGGTCCACTTGTAGCAGCCGGTCCGCTGCCGCCGCCGCGCGGCGAGATTCTCCAAGCTCTTGGTACAGCCCAGCCAAGTGCAGCAGTGCCGTTGGCTCGTTCTCGTTCGAAGCAAGGACGTCCTCGAGAACAGCAGCGGCTTCGTGGAGAGAGCCCTCAAGTTGGAGACGTCGTCCATGGGCTACAGAAGCCGCCGTATCCTCGCCGTTGGCTTTGTCTGTGATGGCCGCCGTAGTTTGTTTGCGTGGTGAAGACGATACATCTGCCGTTGCTGGCGGGGGTGGATTGGATCCTTTCAATACCTCCTCAGCATTTACCAAAAATAGTGTCCTGACGGTTGCTATGTCACGAAAGGAAGCTTTCAGTGGTGGGCTGCCCCAATCGCGAGAGGGCAACACCGATAGCAAAGCATCGCCAGCGAGAAACCAGGCCACTAAGCAACGGGACCCGGTCCAGGTCATCGTTCATCAAATGACGCCTGTGTGTTTGCGCGCTGTGGCGGATCTTCAAAAATGAGCGTCCCCGCATAAACATGCACCCATTAATATTGGAACTCCCGAACCGACTAATGCCGGACAATCACGTCACGGGCTTCTTGGAACCTTAGGCAGAATTCTGACTGCTTGCTTGCAGAGCGGTGGTGACTATGAGTGGTGTCTTCGGCGGCAGGTGCAGCCGGCGTCGGGGTAGGCAGGTGAGGCAGCAGCTCGGGAGCGGCACAGTGAACTACAATACAATGGTGGTACTCGTACAATCAATTTTTGTTTTTCTGGCGAGTTTGAACGAAATCTCGTGCATGCTTTCTTCTTGCTTCTTGTACCAGTATGTACACTGGTGGGTGTTGTACTGCCGAACACAGCACACCGCAGATAGCCTTTTAGCCTTTTGCACGCGATAAGCGGAGAGTTGTGAGTTGTGGGTCAAGCGGGCGTTGTACTCCGTGATGCTCGGCTTACAGCAGTCTTGGCATTTAGTTTGCCTGTTCCGCGGTCGACCCTGGTGTGCGGGCGACAACGAGAGGACGACAGGACGGCTCAAGTCGTATGTACGCTCTTCGTGCATATCATACTGGAAACATCTCTCCGACACCCCTTTAACACAGCAGCAGCAGCAGCAGCGGGTAGTTACGCTTCTCATTTCAGTTCAAGGGCCTGATGCCAGGTACTCGTCTATACCCCTGGGGTACGTATGACTTTGAATGACGGGAGAGATGTGAAGGTCAGCCAAGGCGGTGAAGGCGACACTGCCAGCTGGACACTACTGCCGAAGGGGGTACGCTCGTTCATATCATAGTAGAGGTAGAGTACCGGTATGATACGATACTCTGTACCAAAGTAGTACGGGGGGCCTTGGGGACGGCGGGCTGACGCCCGCCTGCAGCTCCGCTCACGAGCGAAATGGCCGAGGTATAAAACCAACCATAAACCCAACTATAAAACCAACTATAAAACCAACTATTAAACTAACTATAAAACCAACTATTAAACTAACTATAAAACCAACTATAAACTCGTGGGCTGGTCGGTATTACTTGCCCGGCCGGTTACTTGCCCGGGGTGGCTTCGTATTTATTTTCTTGTACGTGTTCTTTGTACGTAGTGGCCGGTGGCTACGACGTAGGAGTAATGGCTGGTATGATATGCGCGAGGAACGCACGCCTGCTGTGTTCTCCACTTGTCAGCTTGTGTGATACCTGGTACGTAACACACCCGGGATTTGAGAGAGGCGACCACAATCCCGAAGGGGATCGTTGTGTAGCATACATACTCGTAATATTTTCGAGGTACGAGATAATACGTATGTGTTTTGCATGTACGGGAGAAGTTTAACCAATCAGATGAGTACGGTGTATCGGTACTCGAGTAGCCTGTTCGTCGTACCCACCTGGGATAGTTTGTATCGTCGACCCGCAAGCGAAGCATGCAGCGAAGCAGGGTAGCGATACAGGTACAAGGTGGGGTACGGACTACTTTGAATTGTTTGAATTCGTGTCGGTATCCTTGTGTTCGGACTGGCGCTGGTTTGGGGGCCCGTCCTTCCCTTGTTCGTCCTGTTCAACTGCTGCTGGAAGTTCGCGGCAAATTGAGACCGTGAATGCGACAAATACTATAGCACGTACCGGGTACAGCGGTAGGTAACACTTGTGATTCAAGCAAAAAGTGTTGCCACCCGGCACACTCCGTCCAAATCTTAAATCTGTTAAAAAAAAAATACACGGGAGTTGACCACTCGGAAGTAACGCGAAAGACAGCCGACCCAAATGTCCCGAGTATAGTATCACCAGCCATCGCTTCCTTTGCCGTTTCCCCTGCTGTGCCTACTCGAAGGTGCCGTTCGTACAGCAGCAGCAGCAGCAGCACTACTGCGATAACCCGTACATACGCGTACCTGCTCGTTACGTATGATGCAGTAAGATGAAACAAACACACCAACAGCAGCAGCAGCAGCAAAGAGGCAGCACAACAGCAGCAGCACAAGTGTATACGTGTATACTCGTACTTGATACGTACGGGATAATAATGTTTGCAATCGAGAGCACTTTGTCTGCAGGATGATTCTGAGAACGGTCGATTTGCGCGGTGATTCATGTCTTCCTGTGTCCTCGCCCCTAAACAACTTTCCCTGGCCGTTTGCTGTCGTTTCCGCGCGCAGGGTTCGGATCTCCGTACGAGAGCACGCTCCGTTGTGCCCTTGGCTGTGCTGGGGACGTGCATGATCGCTGCGCTGTACGTGAACGCGTCGATCTACGCCGATAAAAAGTGAGCTGACCGACGAGATACCCTTCTGATTTCCCGACCCTCCGGTCGTCTTCCTGTATTTCCGTCGGTCTTGTGTGTGCAGCTGTGTAACGGTTTCGCACGGGCTTGTCTCTCGATTCTGCAATGTTTGTGTACAGGCACGTGTGTTCTGAGCGCACTTTTAAAGTCTCCCTGACATATTTTGCCCACTTGACACATCGGCGGGGGGCTTGCGAGTCGCGTTACTCCTTCGACAGTCAATGACGCGGCCAGCCACGCTTGTTTTATCTGAGCATCTGAACTGGTGGGGCCAGGCCAGACCTCCGGTCGTCTCGGAAGAGCATGGACCGTGCTGAAATGTCCTCGTCTCACATCGACCATGTCTGCTTTCCTCGTGTGTCTCTGCCGCGCTTCCAGGCGGCACGTACCTGACTGGCATAAACCTGTGATTACTGTACCTCAGGTAAGTGGCGTGTGGTGCCCGGAGGTTTGATGACGACCTCCTCTCCTGGTGCACTGTTTCGCCGTTTCGCGGAAAGCCACCAAAAATGCGATCTGGTGTTCAGGGAGTTAAGGGGCTCGATCGCGATAAGGTTGAAGACCTAACGCACTACTCGTATGCACAACTGGTGCAGCATCCAGACTGTACCCGTGCTCTCGATATATATGTATACATCGAAGATTGTATTACCTGCTGTTGCCGCTGTGGCTGCATTGTCGTAGTGGTGTCTTCGCTTGCTTGGCCTGTTCTTCTTGAAGTACCTCGGAGCATTTCCCACACGAGACACTCATCGGTAGTCTTTCTCAGTTTCCGACATTGGCTAGGGGCCGACATTGGCTAGGGGTCTGATGCTGCTTCGGTTTTCACGCGCTGGTTCCGGGGCAGATTGCTGCGTTGTCGCACGCGATTGAGGACAACCAACAAGTCTCAGCCCTCCTGCTACCGCTGTCGACGTACGCACGTTTCATGAACACACCGACCAGCATTTCTGTCCGAATTATTCCGCCTTTTCTGGTGATGATGTTGCTTGCGTGCCAATGGTCTCCGTTTTTATATTGGTTTTGGTTCGCCGATGATGTGAAAAAAAAAGAAACAACGAACAGCCAAAAACAACAAGAACGGCCGAACCATTTGTTTTTTGTAGAGAATATTTTTTCTCCCCTGAGCGCCCAAATGTTGGAGTTGTCTCAATTAAGGTGTGTAGGAACGGTGCCCCGTCTCGAAAGGGATGCGTGGTCAATGATCAAATTACTTACGAGTACGAGTATTAAGAATGCAAGCAACATATGAGCACGCCCCCCCCACCCCCTCCCCTCTCTCCCCGCTGGCTGTTCCCGCCGGTTTTTACCTTATCTTGCATACTCAAAGAGAGTGGCTAACGTAGAAGGCCTGAAGGTAGATGCTACCGCCGCGCAGGCGGATGCAGACCCCGAACTTGATATTGCCGTGGAGCTTCCTTCCGAAGAGGCGTTACCAGAGGCGCCCACGGTGGTGGAAACCCCGCAAGAGAGAGAAGGAGTTCAAGGGGAAGGGGATGGCGGCGTGGAAGAGCACTGGGACGACGACGCGGGCAAAAAAGGAGAAGAGGCGCAAAGTTTTTCCGAATGGGAGGGCGACAAGGATAACAAGGCCCCGGGGAAAGACGGTGGCGACAAGAGCCCTGTGTCCCAGAAAGGGGGTGGTGGGGCTGACAAAAAATCTTCATCCGACTCGAAAAGAGAAGCGGATGCCGCGTTAGCCTTGGCCCTCAAACCAACAGATGGGGACGAAAACACAGAAGGAGGGGCGCGGGAAGGGGACCAGGAGGAAGCGGTGGTGACGGGGGACGGGGAGGAGGAGGGAGGGGGAGGGGGGAGAGGGGAAGGAGCGGGGCAGGGAGGGCAGAGAAAGGGGGAAGGGACGAGGGGGAGAAGGAGGGGGCGGGAGCGGGAGAGGAGAATGAAGGGGAGGAGGGGGAAGCAGAGAATGGAAGCGTTGAGGTGCCCGAAGGGGTTGCCGCCAGTTCCACGTCGTCTACGGTCGTCGCGATCCAAGCGCAGAAAAAGGAGAAGGCAAAGAAGGTGAAAGCGAAGAAAGCGGAGAAGGAAGAGGAGGTTGAGGGGAAGGGAGCGCAGAAAAACAAGGAGGCCGAGGTAGTGGATGGAGTGGAAGCGCAGAAAAAGGAGAAAACGGAGGAGGTGGAGGGGGTGGAGGTGGAGGGGGTGGACGGGCTGGAGGACGTGAACGTTCTGGTGCTCGAAGGGGTTGCCGCCAGCTCCACGGCGTCTACCGGTGGAGGCGAGGGGGGTGTGGTGGTGGAGGGTAAAGCTGATAGCACCGAGGGCGGCGCTGACGCTGGACTGGCGGTGACTGTGCCTGGCGAGGGTGATGGGGAGGGCGCGGGGCTTGGCCTGGCCTTGGACGTAAAGAAGGAAAACGACGCGGTTGCGCCTGCAGTAGAAGGAGGAGTTCATGACAAGGAGGAGGGTGGGAAGGGGGACGCAGGGGAGACCGCCGGTGTTGAAGGAGCGGCGGTGGGCGGCACCGCGGACGAGTCGACGGCGGGAGGGGGGGCTTTCCCCAACGGGGCAGTTCAGGGGTCGATGGAGTGCGCGACTACAAGAGAGGGAGAAGGGGCCGAGAACATCGTGAATATTGCTACGTGGAAGGATGTGCCTGGGTAAGCCGAGGCCTGGAAGGCGGAAGAGATTTGTCGAGGTGTTTTCTTGCACGCCCCGCAGATTTTTAGCAGGTGCTGCTGACAAGCAAACCAGCCGCAATAATGGGTATTTTTCTGTGCCTACGGCCGTGCACGGCATTAGTACACCCCCCCCCCCTCCCCCTCCCACCCCCTCCCATTAACGCATTGAAGCTGTCATCATTATGCAAGTCCGCCTCACAAGCGGGTCTTAATAGGATACAGTTCACCCTTCATGCGACTCGCCGAACACCTCACGGCGCTTCGCGCTTGGTGCTAGCAATGTCTGCCTGGTCGGTAAAAACCCGACATGCTCCGTCCCGACATTGTAGGGATGCGAGGCTCTATGATGATACGACTACGGCCATGCATAAATATCGAGTACACCCCCCCCCTCCCCCCCCCCCCCCCACCCACCCCGCCATGCTGTTGCTCCAAAGTCCTTCGCCAGTCAAGGGCACCTAGGGCGTGCCACGCGGGTATCTCCACTCGTCCACTGACACAACGTTTCCTTAGGGGCACCCAAGCTCACAGTTCTCTTCCTAACCTAGCGCGGATTTTCTGCATGCCGCCAATTCTTGCGCGTGTACCGCTCCGCGTATGATATGTGTTTCCAGAGACGCGGCATACCGGGGACCGATGTACCAGGGGCTTTCCGAAGGAAACGCGACGAAATACATCACGCTGGAGAAGGACCTGGGAGGGTTCAACAACATCAGGATGTCTCTGGAGACCGGTGTCGCGATCGCCGCGGCAACGGGCCGCACGTTCGTCATCCCGCCACCATTCCCGATCTGGCGAATGAACACGGAAGTCGGGAAAAAGGTGTGTTCATTGTCTTTTGTTGTTGTTGTTTTGGTCGCCTCGTTTGTCGGAGTTTGCCGATTTGTTTTGGTGCGAAATGATGCCTTGGCATCGAATCGTTTCGCGCTTGTCAGTGGGTCGCCGAGCGGGGCCGTTACGACAACAAGCAGCAGCGCAACGTTTCGCCCCTCGGGCAGAGCATGCCCCAGATACCTACGAATAAATACATGTAGTTTCTCACTTGTCGCTGTGAGAGGTTGTGGGGGGTCTGCATAAGTACAAGATCCAGTCCAGGAAACATGTTGCTACTGTATTCATAGTAGATCATGCAGATTACACGGCTCCCACGCGGCAACATGAGCTACATCATACAGGTCATACAAATCATACAGATCATACAGATCATCTGCCCTGAAAGGTCTACTGCTTATATATAGACCATGGAGTGGGAATTGATCACCTGTTCGAGGTATGCACGGCTCTATAATCCTGTCGGGATGCGTGCTACGATAGAGGTGGAGGTATACCTTTTTTTGGCTGAAATGCTTTCTGAATGATCGAGCTCCTCCTTAACCCCAACTCGGCGGACTGCCTTTTTTTTTGCTGCCATCTCGTTCCTTGTATGCTTCGCCCATGGGAGTGTTCATCGGATAGTAGCACTTTTACTTTCCTCCCTCCCTTGAGGTATAGAGCTCTTCAAGTAACCACCCTTCCAAGGCAAAAACATGGTGGACCTCTATCGTAGCATGCGTCTCGGGGCCCCATGTAGAGGCGTAGCGAACAAAAACGAGAGAAATCGTCATACTGCCCCGCCATCTTGGCAAAACCGTGCGAGCAGTACAAGTATGACAAACGCCTCCTGCAAGTCGCACAGCTTCTGACGTCCCACGACGAACACGCCTCTTTACCCCAGCATCATAACCAGGCCTGCTTCCTTGGGGTGGTCGGTGGTGTGACCGACACCTGTTTTCGACCTTTTTGCCTCTGAAATCTGGAAGGGGTTAGATGTCCGCACCCGCACCCCTTGCAGGTCGAGAGCTGCACTGTGTTCGGTAATTTCGTTTTCCAGTCTCCAACGTGTATGATAGCGTTTTCGCATTAATTCGACGCTCGGAAAATTGACGAACGTGGCGTTGTTTGGTTGTTTTGATTGTTTGTTGATTCGCTTTATTATTATTATTATTATTTTATTTTTTTCCTTTTCGCTTTTTCTCTTTTTTTTTTTTTTTTTTTTTTCTTTCATGCACCTGGATTGCTAACAGGGTAGGTCTTGCCTGTCGTATATGGCATTGCATTTTCTCCCCCCCCCCTCCCCACAAAATAACATATATATTGGGGGCTGTCGTCCATATGCAAGTCCGCCTCACAAGCGGTTCTTAGTAGAATGCAGCCCACCCTCCATGCGACTCGCTCAACACCTCACGGCGCTTCGCGCTTGGTGCTAACAATGTCTGCCTGGTCGCTGAGACCCCGACATGCTCCGTCCCGGCATTGTAGGGATGCGAGGGTCTATGGTTATACGACTAGGGCCGTGCACGGCATGCGTACACCCCCCCCCCCATGCTGCGTTGTGCCTAGACCGACCCCCACCCGTGCCTTGGTCTACGTTTTGGTTCGTCTGCGGTTGGTGACCCTCTCCAGGAAGTGGACCTTCGTGACTTGTTCTCCTTCGACAAGCTTCGGGAGTCCGGGCGGGTGAGCGTCATCACTACTGAGGAGTTCATCGAAAAGGAAGCGTTGTCTGGAAATCTGGGAATCCCGCCCTCGGAGACAGTCCTGCGTCTTAACGTCCAGGTGAGACGCCCTGCCATTGGATAAAGTAAATCGCTCAAGCGGGGTGTGATGGTGATTGGACCTCGTGTCGTTCGACGCGTGCTATTGAGCTCGGGCGTGATACGTAGCAGGTACGCGTGACAGGCGCTAGTTTTTTTGTTTTCATATGAACAAGTCGCCTTTTTGTGCGCACGCCCGCGTAGGGAACCACACAAAACTTAGGCGCAGTCGCCCACAGCACCCATTCCTCGTTGATGAGCACGGCTTGAGCGACTGTTGCCGGGTAGCCCTGGTCCATCAAAACGTCACGATAACTCTTTGCAAAGAAATGAGTGAGTGTCTGCTCACGAGCACAGGGCGTGTATCCCTGGCCTTGTCTTCGGTTGAGATATGTGTTCGTCGGTAAAGTGAAGACAGGAAAGTAATATGGTTGGGGGCATACTTTGGGCGTCTTTTTTTTTTGTCGTCTGTTCGTCTTCCGGGTTGCTTTCGCCAAGTATTGCCAAAATCGGAAACCGTTTTCGCCCCCCCCCCTATAAATTTATTATAGTTGGGTTGGCGTCGGTTGGCGACGACGCTGTAAAACACGCCTCTCATTGCGTAAGAACCAACCAAAGTACCGTTTTTGTTTGTTTTGGCGGTCACCAAGGCTGGTGGTCTTGTTAGATCATTTGTGCGGGGTTGAGAACCTCAACTCCGCGGAGAATGATCGTATCTCGTAGTGTGTACCTGGTATATGGTAAGGCACCCACGAGGCAGATACATAGTAATGCCCATTGCTGTCTCCGGAAGTGGCCACACCATAAATTAAACCAATTCATTGGAAGCTGTTGTCCATACGCAAGTCCGCCTCACAGGCGGTTATTAGCAGGATGCAGCTCACCTTCCATGCGACTCGCCCAATACCTCACGGCGCTTCGTGCTTGGGGCAAGCAAGCAATGTCTGCCTGGTTGGTGAAAACCCAACGTGCTCTGTCCCGGCATTGTAGGGATGAGAGGGTCTATGGTCATATGACTACGGCCGTGNAACCCTGTCGGGGGCAACGTAGAGGCATAGCGATACAAAAACCGAGAGAAGCGTGAGACTGCTCACGTTTGATGCTACGATAGAGGTGCACCCTGATTTTTCTGAGCTCCCTACTTGAGGAGCTCCATACGTCGCCGCAAGATAGGTTTTGGAGGAAAATAAAAGTTCTATATACCGGATGAAAAATTCCATGGCCTGAGTCTATTATAGTATGAAAAATATTTCTACACAAGGATGAAAGTCAGACGAGTTTGGGTTAAGGCGCCCGATCATTCGGAAAAAGCTTCCACCAAAAAGTACTACCTCTATCGTACGCACGCCTCCGACCATCTTGGCAAAACCGTGCGAGCAGTACAAGTATGACAAACGCCTCCTGCAAGTCGCACAGCTTCTGACGTCCCACGACGAACACGCCTCTTTACCCCAGCATCATAACCAGGCCTGCTTCCTTGGGGTGGTCGGTGGTGTGACCGACACCTGTTTTCGACCTTTTTGCCTCTGAAATCTGGAAGGGGTTAGATGTCCGCACCCGCACCCCTTGCAGGTCGAGAGCTGCACTGTGTTCGGTAATTTCGTTTTCCAGTCTCCAACGTGTATGATAGCGTTTTCGCATTAATTCGACGCTCGGAAAATTGACGAACGTGGCGTTGTTTGGTTGTTTTGATTGTTTGTTGATTCGCTTTATTATTATTATTATTATTTTATTTTTTTCCTTTTCGCTTTTTCTCTTTTTTTTTTTTTTTTTTTTTTTTTTCCTTTCCCCTTTTTTTTTTTTTTTTTTTTTTTTTTTTTTTCTCTTTCATGCACCTGGATTGCTAACAGGGTAGGTCTTGCCTGTCGTATATGGCATTGCATTTTCTCCCCCCCCCCTCCCCACAAAATAACATATATATTGGGGGCTGTCGTCCATATGCAAGTCCGCCTCACAAGCGGTTCTTAGTAGAATGCAGCCCACCCTCCATGCGACTCGCTCAACACCTCACGGCGCTTCGCGCTTGGTGCTAACAATGTCTGCCTGGTCGCTGAGACCCCGACATGCTCCGTCCCGGCATTGTAGGGATGCGAGGGTCTATGGTTATACGACTAGGGCCGTGCACGGCATGCGTACACCCCCCCCCCCATGCTGCGTTGTGCCTAGACCGACCCCCACCCGTGCCTTGGTCTACGTTTTGGTTCGTCTGCGGTTGGTGACCCTCTCCAGGAAGTGGACCTTCGTGACTTGTTCTCCTTCGACAAGCTTCGGGAGTCCGGGCGGGTGAGCGTCATCACTACTGAGGAGTTCATCGAAAAGGAAGCGTTGTCTGGAAATCTGGGAATCCCGCCCTCGGAGACAGTCCTGCGTCTTAACGTCCAGGTGAGACGCCCTGCCATTGGATAAAGTAAATCGCTCAAGCGGGGTGTGATGGTGATTGGACCTCGTGTCGTTCGACGCGTGCTATTGAGCTCGGGCGTGATACGTAGCAGGTACGCGTGACAGGCGCTAGTTTTTTTGTTTTCATATGAACAAGTCGCCTTTTTGTGCGCACGCCCGCGTAGGGAACCACACAAAACTTAGGCGCAGTCGCCCACAGCACCCATTCCTCGTTGATGAGCACGGCTTGAGCGACTGCTGCGGCGTAGCCCTGGTCTTATCCAAACGTCACGATAACGCTTTGCAAAGAAATGAGTGAGTGTCTGCTCACGAGCACAGGGCGTGTATCCCTGGCCTTGTCTTCGGTTGAGATATGTGTTCGTCGGTAAAGTGAAGACAGGAAAGTAATATGGTTGGGGGCATACTTTGGGCGTCTTTTTTTTTTGTCGTCTGTTCGTCTTCCGGGTTGCTTTTCGCTTAAGCATTGCCAAATTCGGAAACCGTTTTTCGCCTCCCCCCCCCCCTATAAATATTTGATATATTTATAGGTTGGGTTGGCGTCGGTTGGCAACGACGCTGTAAAACACGCCTCTCACTGCGTGAGCTCGACAACCAGGGTACCATTATTTTTTTTTGGCGGTCACCCATACTGGCGGTCTTGTTAGATCATTTGTGCGGGGTTGATAACCTCATCTCCGCACAAGGGGAATGATCGTATTACGTAGTGTGTATATGGTAAGGCATCCACGAGGCAGATACGTAGTGATACCCATTGCTGTCTCTGGAAGTGGCCACACCAGAAATTAAATCAATTCATTGGAGGCTGTCGTCCATATGCAAGTCCGCCTCACAGGCGGTTCTTAGCAGGATGCAGCTCACCCTCCATGCGACTCGCCCAATACCTCACGGCGCTTCGCGCTTGGTGCAAGCAATGTCTGCCTGGTTGGTGAAAACCCAACGTGCTCCGTCCCGGCATTGTAGGGATGCGAGGGTCTATGGTCATATGACTACGGCCATGCACGACATGAGTACACCCCCCCCCCCCCCCCCACACACACACACACACATGCACACCTCCTTTTGTCGCCCTCCTCAGGCTGTTTCGCAGTACCTAGAGAAAGTGGCGGCTCAGTACAAAAACGGGCTTCCGACGTTCAACGTACAACAATCTGCGTTCGTCTTGCCACGGCGACTGAATGAACGAGTCGAACTTGAGGTAAGAAAGCCAATTTGGCTTTTCACTGATGGGCTGGCTGATCTACTATCTCTGCTGTTGGTAGTTTTCTGTGCGTGAACTTTTGCCTTGCCGCAGGTCAGCTTGCGGTGTTTTTGTCATCAGGAGGGATTATCGCATACCTAGATTGTTGTTTGACCGACGTGAGACAATGAACAGTTGAGCTCAAGAACGAAGGCAATCAATCGACCCTCATGCGAATGGATGGAGCTGGACCGTGTTTCCACGTGATTCGGCCGTCAGAGTTGGGGCGGTGGGGGGTTGATAAATTTGTCGAGCGTTGGATGAGTGCGGAACCTTGGCCAGGTGTTTTCAACCTTCTAACTCGTCGTCCGTTGCAAAGCTCCTCAACGTTGGGGTATCCCTGCATGGCGCTTCGCTGCACAGCGGTTAAAGGGTGGATAGCCCCGAATTACCGTATGTATACCAGGTATGTATTATTCTTATCGCTGCCATCCATGAGCTTCAACGTCTATTATTCATACTACTGGTGATGGCGGTGGTGGCGGTGGTGGTGGTGAGGGTGGGCTCGTAATCATTCCCAGAAAGACGAATCACCGAAGCGTTGTAGCCTCGACCTCCACAGCCCCGGTGTGTATGCGGTAGGGCCCCCACATGATTATTTTTGGGTGGGAAACCACACCGCACCGCGGTCGATGATTGTAGCCGCCGGACATGTGGCGTCCGAATCTCTCTCTCTTTCTCTCTCTCTTTCTCGCTTCGTCAGCCCCAACGAACCGCGTGTTCGCGGTCGATGTCCTGGCAGTCGCATAGCATGCAAACGTAAACGCGCGCCCCCTCCTTCCGCCCCCCGTTTAAATGTTGGTGTGTGCGCGCCGTCGTGCCGCGAAATATCGTGTACCAGACCGAGCCGTACCAACTCGCCAAGAAGTGGCTGTTCGGGCGGAAGCTCGTGGAGTACCGGAAGTCCTGGCAAACGGCAAAGGTGACGTACGATGAATCAGTTGGGTAGTAGGATGAATGGCCCCCGTGGCGTTTGTTATTTTCCATCCCTGATAACCTGGGGCCTTCATGAATGGGCGGAAAGAGCAGTTGAAGGTGGCGAGAAATGGTGTCGTCAACCTTTTGTTTTGCGGTGACAGTGACCTAGCCGAAATTGTCTCTGTCCATTGACTTGTGGAGAGAAATATAGATTGTACTCCGCCCAGAGGCTTGTGGAGAAAAAGACAAGATGTTTCTCTGCCCACAGGCTTGTGGAGAGATAGATAGATAGGCCTTGACATAAAAAAAACAGGACAGAGGAGACAGCCCTCTTGTGGACTTGTAACACTCATCGTGTTGTCCGCGCATCGTCGTTTCGGCCTTTTGTATACTGTGAACGTACTGTAGATTGAGCAGGTTGTACTGGTGGCCGCAACGTGGTAACCCGCCGCCGGGTTTCGACAGCTGTAGAAATGTGGGATCGTACCCGAGGGAGATTTAGACATAGTATGGCCCCCTCTATTATGCCCAGTCGGGTGTAATGCATAGAATAGGGCGCCGGACCTGTTCGAGCCCTTCCCTTCACATCGGTTTGACGGCCTGGGCGCGTGCCGTAGGTTAACCCCGTGTTTTGACTCTGGCTGTGCCAGTATGGGGTGGGCAGGAAATATATATCTTGTTGATCGATAAACGGCGGCAGACCCGGCCGTTGGGTAGCTAACACCCAAAGATGCGCATACACCGAATACGCCGGTAGCGACAGCTAACAGCGGTGTGGACCGCACTGGTCTCCGGCAGAAGACGGCGGAGAACTGATGGTGTTTTGCTAGACGGGTCCGTCAAATATAATGTTTGTACAGTGGTCGGACCAAATCACGGAATATGCGAACCTCGCTCGAAAGAAACCCAAAGGAGACCCACTCGAACAAACCGACATAATTTATTTTCAAGACCCACCCTCCCCGCCAACGACGCCGCTCTCCTGTTCTGACTGCAGGTGATCCACTGGCGCAGTCACGACGCGCGTCTCCTGGCCCCTTTTTACTCGCTCGTGCTGCACGCGGACGAGGTCGCTGACCGGTACTACAAGCGACTGATGCGGGACCTGATGCACTACCCCGAAGAAGTCTACTGCAAGGCTAGCCAGGTATAAAAACACAACAAAAAAAAAAAGACGACGACGGCAAAGCTGCTGACAATAGCAATATTAAGCCTGCTAAATGAAATGAAACAAGGAGTGATTGAACCTCTGAGTGGACCTCGACATTTCTCGAACTTTCGAGCTTCCGTGGCAAGGGTTCGAACGTTAGTTGCTTTGTTTATTTCCAGTCCAGCATGTCTGCATGGATATCTATCTCCCAGCTATTGCCTTTGTGCATTCTGCGCCGGTGTTGGTCGCCTGAATGCAATGAATCTCCATGGCCCCTTAGTTTCTGCGTCATTTTGACCCTTGGGCTGCTGATTTTCCCGCTTGTGCTCGGCGTTGGGGTTTGGCCCTTTTTTTTCTTTCTTCTTTCTTCCTTTTTTTTGTTTCCGATCCGATGAAGGTGATCGCGTTGCTCAGGCAAGAAGACCCTTCAGGAAGCTTCAGTACGTTCCACATCAGAAGGTGACCATTTGTGCAGGTTTACGAAGTGCCTGGGTTTTGTGGGGAAGTAATTTTTCGAGATTGTGTTGCGAACCATTGCAAACCATACCAATACGTTTGTGGGGTGTAGAACACGCTTCGGCAGAGGCCCTATCCCCCGAGAGCGGAGACGGCGTCATGAAAGAGGGCGATCTAAAACCGGGAAGCAACCGAGCACGAGTTTCAGGACGAGAGAGACCCCTAGGTTACCCGACGCACAGTCGGAGATAGGTGTCATTCCGTCACGCAAACCTTTCTCGATTGCTTGCATCGCCAAATCCGAGAGGAGTGCGCCACTTAGCCTGCCAGGTGTTCGGGCCGTCGCGATAGCAACAAGGGCTCTCGCCGCGCCCCTCTCCGTCTCTCACTCTCGCGTCAACCATCGATGAAACCTGCTCTGTCGTGGAACGCGTGTTACGGTAGAGTTCATGGCGCTTGCACCCCCTCGTACATGGCCTCGCCGTCCCCCTGTCCGTCTCTAAGGTCGCGGGTCGACTATCGATTAAACCTGATCTGTCGTGGAGCGTGGTTTGACCGAGTTCATGGCTCCTGCGCCGCCTTTGATTTCGTTGAAACCGGCAGCATTTGTTTTTTTTCGGGCAGCATATCGAACCCCCCCCCATATATTTATGTTGGGTTGGCGTCGGTTGGCAACGACGCTGTAAAACACGCCACTCGCTGCGTGAGCTAGACAACCAGGGTGCCGGTTTTTTTTTGTTTTTGGCGGTCACCAAAGCTGGCGGTCGAGTAGATCATTTGTGCGGGGTGGAGAACCTTTGCTCCGCACAAGGGGAATGGTCGTATCACGTAGTGTTAATATGGTAAGGCATCCGCGAGGCAGTTACATAGTAAAACCCATTGCTGTCTCCCGAAGTAGCCACACCAGAAATTAAATTAACTCATTGAAGCTGTCGTCCATATGCAAGTCCGCCTCAGAGGCGGTTCTTAGCAGGATGCAGCTCACCCTCCATGCGACTCGCCCAATACCTCACGGCGCTTCGCGCTTGGTGCAAGCAATGTCTGCCTGGTTGGTGAAAAACCCAACGTGCTCCGTCCCGGCATTGTAGGGATGCGAGGGTCTATGGTCATATGACTACGGCCGTACACGACATGAGTACACCCCCCCCCCCCCCCGCGTTTGTTCAATCGTTGCCCTCCCCCAAAAGCGTCTAAATGTGATTCATCCACGAAATGACCAGACTCGCGCTCTTCCTGCCCCCCCCCCCTGGCCCGATTTTCCCCGCCCACCCTAAGAAACGATTTCCTCGGCGCTTACAAGGCGGTCGCCATCGCCCCGGCGGATGTTGCAGCGAACAGTGTGGTGAGCGTTGCGTTGTGCTCTTGTCGCGAGCATCTCGTGCGCAGCAGCGTTGTTGCGTTGTGTTGCCCTTCCGTTACGGGGACGGGGCCTTTCAACGTTGCATTTCAGCTTCTTGCCTGGTTGAGACCATGGCTGGCATGATTTGTTTCGGCCTTGCCACGAGGGGATGGTGCAGCCGTACGCACTCGCAAGCCGCCCAGTTGTCCTTTTTTTTTCTAGTTTTGTGTTGGCGGCCGCTTGTGTCGCGGCAATTCAATTGTCATGGGTGTAGCGCCGTGGGGCACGAAGTGATGTAGGCATACTTATCGGGCTGTGAAACAGCATCGGGGATCACTGGGAGATTCCCAGCGCAATCTGTTGCGCAGGCAGCTAGTTTGGAGACGCGCGTGGCTTCGTTGGGTGAATTCAACGCATCCTCCACTACCGTTTACTGCGCGTAGTCACCGACCTGGATGCCGCCCCTTCCTAGGCGTTTGCCAATATTTATCGATCGCGTGGTGCTTGTTGGGCATGCAGTATAGACTGTTTGCAACGATCGCCCGTTAGTCGCCTTGTTGAGCTGGGCGCGCGCAGCCATCGCAGGCATGGTCTTTCGGGGTGGCGTGGCGTGGCGTGGCGTGGCGTTTTTTTTCTTCTTGTTTGGCCGTTTGATTAGGCGTGCATGCATCACACATGAAAACGGGCACGTATGATGTTGAAGTTTGTAGCGATCAAGGCTCCGTCCCGTGTCTTGGGGGTTTTGTTGTTGTTTTTGGTGCGGACAGGACCATCTGACGGAAAACGAGGTGATATATATCGCCACGGACGAGACGGATCTCTCCATGTTCGACCCGTTCAAGGACCGGGCCCGGGTCCGGTTCTTGTCCGACTACTACGAGCGGGCAGGCGTGTCGGAGCTTAACCCGAACCTGCTGGGCATGCTGGAGCAGGTACGTCGTGAAGGCGGAAGGGGGGGAAGCTGCATGTTGTTTCGGAAGTGGTGCGATAGCTGCGAAAGATAGACATGATCAACGTTTCGGAATTGTATGCGTGCAAATCTCACCGATCAACATGTTCGGGATGGCCTTACAAAAATGCTGCACACATATATACGTAGATCTGTGGGACATGGGGTAGAACAATCAAATTCGTGGTTCCTGATCGTTCTTGAGCTCGCTCCTTTGTCCCGCTCAAGGATTTATAGGTGGACTATTAGTAGACGTTTCGGCGAAGCCTCTTTGTTTACCGTGCCTTTGTGTCGAGTTACTCGAGGGATCTTATATCATCGTCAGGAAATATGTATCTGCCGTCGTGCACAATACGGCGGCGCGGCTGAATTTGAGCTTCAACCGGTCGTTTCGGCGACCCACGTTGTTGACGACCTTTTTTGGTCGAGATGCTCGAATTATTTTAACATGAAGGTCTCACGTAGTACATTTGACATGCAACCTGCTCTTGTAACAATTATTATGTGGCGCACGTCTACCGTCTCCGACCTACCGGCCTTTTTAACGCTCACTGTTGGGTCGTGTGGTTCGGTCCCCAATGTCGGCGTACCGCAGGTTATCGCGAGCCACGGTCGAACGTTCACCGGGTGCTGGTTTTCCACCTTCACGGCCTACATTCTCCGCCTCAGGGGCCACCTCCAGATGCCGAGAACGTGAGACCTTGCGAAAAAGAAGGACTGGAGTTGTGACGGGACTTTCATTGCTCTGTTTACCTCACCTTTTCTTCGTTTGAAAACATGCTGGCCTCTTATGTATGTACATGTCAGAGGGTATTTCATAAGGAACTTGCCGTGCCGAGATACCCTACACTCCGCGATTTGGGGCAGGCACTCTTGGTAGCGCCACTGTTGTAAGTACCTGCCTCTCGTTGTTCGCGTCTATTCTACCGGACCCCAAGATTTGATGATACCATACCCGCCTCGATTATCGCTTCTATCAAAGTAAGAGTAGGGATGTATTGATAGTTCCGTTTCCAGATTATTTGTTGTCGAGGCTTCCCTGTGTGAATTCCTAGTGTTTTTGTTTTCGGTATGGTTCAGTGAAATGATCTGTAGAGCTACTAGTCGTTCCAACCGAGGAAAGGTAGACGAAACACGTCCCAACCTCAGGGTAAGGCGGAAGAAGAACTGAGGTCGATGTCTGACCAAGAAGACTTCTACTCGTACGCATAAAACAATTGACAAGGTACGTTACACAAATATGCGGTGCAACCTGATATAAGTGCGGTGCAACCTAAGCCAGTAAAGCTTCAACACATTTAGATAATCTGCTGAAGCGAAATGTCTGACTTACTCATTTTCTCACGCTCGAAAACTTCAGGTCAAGTTTTTCATACTACCTCCCGAAGAGGGATTACCACCACACCTACCACTTGCCCGAGAACTCTCTCTGGGCGTCCGAGTGGCCCTTCGGCTGGGAGGACATCGATTCCAGCGGGGTTCCAGACGCCATGGCCCCCTGATGTGCGCTCTGCTGGTGTGTGTGGAGGGACACGCAACCCTGAAGTTGCCGACGAGATCGCCGTGATTTTGGCAGCGCTTGATTACGTTTAATTGCCTAGCCCTCTGGACTGGAGGGAAGCGACGAGCAACCTCACCTATCGGTTAAGTTTTTTTTTGTGGGAAACCCTCGGTTAAAGTCAGTTTGTGTGTATGGTGGTTGGTTTGCGTGTTTGGAAACTGGTGTCGTCTGTGGGCATTTTCCTGTTTACTTTATTGGTTATTATAGCTGTGAGCACTTGGTGTACCGATTTTTCGTGGAAACGTTATTATACAGGGTACACAGACCTGCTCAAGAGAGGAAAGTTTCTCGGGCACAAGCTTTGATCTGCTTTCCCCACATCGACTCATGTGTAGTTTGCTTCGTTTTTTTTGTTTTGTGTTAGTTACATCGGTGCTATCTGTAAAAGTTCGACTGACATCACTTTGGTTTGTAAGTAGAAGTTGCAGTCCAAGGATATTTTGTTTGTCTCCCCCCGTTAAGCTTGTGGGTCGCCCATAATTTGCATATTTTCATGATTACCCGTGTGATGCATGTGTGGCGGGGAATTTGTTTTCTCCTTCGAAAGTAGACCAGTTTTTTTTTTTTTTACGATTGAGTTGTCTGTTGTAGTTTGTACCAGGTAGTCTGTACTACCCGTTCGTAGCTTGTTTCCTCTTTCAGGCATTTGGCGGAGAATAGTGTATGCTGTTCTTGATTGTAACGACGTATGTGGTGTGCCGTCGATCGTACCCTGTGCCGTTCATATCCCCCTGGACAAATGCGTGATGAGCGATGACGTCGCCATACTTTTTTCGTGGCAGAGCGCGCTAGGAATATAGAGGGGGGGGGAGCGGGGGGGCCTCGCAATAATGCCTCTACAGGCGGAATGTACCCCCTGACGTTTTTCGATTACGGTGTTTTTACGCCGATGATATGGCCAAGTCTGTTCGCTCTCTGTTTCGAAAACGAATGCAGTGTCATCCGATGCGGACATCGAGAAGTTGAGTGGCATCAGATACAGAGTAGGTGGGGAGTTTAGTTGTCGCCTCGCACTCTGCATTTTGTCGTACATACGACACCTTGACAATGATCCGGAGCTCCTCCCCACACGTAATACTTTAGAAAATTAGCACCCTGTATACCTGGTACAATCTTCTATTCAGACAGGTGGGTGTCACACTGGGTGTCACACGCAAATGTTGGATGTCGGCTGGACCACCTGCTGGTTGAGTCGAGTGTGGTAGAGAATAAATTGGCGGCAATCGAGAGGTGTTTCCCTTGCAGCGTCGAGCTTGCGTCCTGTGTGCTGATTGTGGTGCGGTGTGTACTCTCGGCAATATTTCGTCGCCGACGAGTGAGTGTGTATCGCGATAACACGCAGAGCAAATACTTGCTATCGTAGTACTTGTTGCGCAATCTTGCAGGCGTCGTGCAGATCATGATGTACAAGTATATCGTGTAGATCCTGTAAGCTGCCGTTGTGGGATGTTGTGCAAGATCTGTACGGGATGTTGTTCAAGATCTGTACAGTACAGATCCAACGGTGGATTATATTGCATGGGACGGTCGTCAATTCGCACGAAGTGTGTATCACCAGCAGCAGCAGCAGCAGTAAGGGAGTGGTAGCTGCACGGTATTGGCAAAAACAGAATTACGAGTACTACGCGTACAGTGTACCAGTCAGTATGGTTGTTTTACTGGTTTCCACAGAAGGCGTGCATTCGGGCGGAGGGTGGTGGTATTTTGTACTTTGTATTTCGTACCAGGCAAATTGCTGGCATCAACAGATGCAGGCAGGCGTGGTACACGGTAGCATTGTTAACTGTGTGAGGTAAACTACAGTAGATAACGCAGTAGGTAAAGTAGGTATATTCAACGAGCGCGCCTTTCTCTGTTTACAGTCCGTGTAGGACATTTTGATGATTTTGTTTTCGGCTACTACGTAAATACATTTTAAATTTTGTGTCGAAATGAAAAATGGAAAAGCTTGGTCGTGATCGCCAAGGCTAAGGGGATCGATCGAGTACCGTCGAGAAAAAATCTAAAACTAAAAAAACTAAAATCAAGTAATTTATGGGCGGTCACCAAAAAGACATCCCACTACATAAAGTATATCAGTACGTATCCGGCCAGAATCGATTGAAAATCTACGAAATCCTGATATATATATCGCGCACTTTCGTTAGAGTTAGAAACAAAACGGGAGGCCGTGGCCTGGGGAATGACGAAAGGAATCGTTTCCCGCTACGCGTAGTGATGTTGAAATCGTGAAGCAGGTTACCCGCAAACTTCGAGGTTTATAGATGACGTCAGACTCTGTTTTATATCGATATCTCCGTCAATATTTCGCTGCTTATTTTTTTAATCGAAATTAATGAATGCCGTCCTTCCAAAATCCAAGAGCTCTCCAACCCACCCCGTTGTCTTACTTGAGTTGCGAAAAGTGGACCCGCCAAAATACATGGGATAATAATCTGTGGCAGGGTAGGTAGTAGGTACAGGGGGGGGGGGGGGGGGGACCCATTAATTTCGGGCCCGGGCGTAGTCGTATGACCATAGACCCTCGCATCCCTACAATGCCGGGACGGAGCGCGTTGGGTATTCAGGCAGACATTGCTTGAAGCGCGAAATGAGGTATTGGGGCAAGAGGGGTAGATTTGATTGCAGTTGAGATATTCGTAAGTAAGGGGGTTACGTTGTTAGCGGTCTAGTTTCGTCAATTATTCAGGTCTGATTCGTTCTACTGTAGTTTCGCCAATTGTTCAGGTCTGATTCGTAACATATGCGTATATCCGAAGTCATTGGCTGCTGGATTAGTCCGTTTTACATTATGTGGATGGTATGATTGGAACACGCGCTACGAGAGTATACGTATATGGCGGAAAAATCCGGGATTGCTTTCAGTTTGTTTGTTGGGAAGCAAATCGTGGTCCCCAGTTCGGAACCGATTGTGGTTCCTCCGCAGTTCGGAGTCAATCTTGGTCCGCACTTCGATGTGATTTTCCCCGCGATGTGTGCTATTGGCCAGGGAGGCAAAAACCGTGGTTGGTACATACAGCAAGCAGTAGTCCTGCACCAATCTTTGTCCGCAGTTAAACACTGATGGTTTGAAAATTCTCCCGCGATGCGAAGAAAGCGGCGCTCGCTGTGGTCCGTGTTGGCCCGTTCTCTGGCCTGTTTTTCGGCTCGTTTCGGCTCTGTATAAGTTGGGACCAGGGGCAACTAGTTGAGAGGGTAGGGTTGGGTCGACGCCCGCCCGTGCCTTCGTCCCAGGAGGAAAGCGCGCAAAATAGTACAATAATAGTACTACTGTAGACACAGTCCGACGACCCCTGGAGGAAGTGGTTATTATTTCCTTGCTATTAATACTACAGTAATAATGTAGCAAAAAGCCAAGACCAGGCGCCCCCTCTTTCTTCTTCGCGCACTTACTTGCTTTTTGTCAGACGATTTATCATTTTATGTGCACGGAACGGTATGTGATCGCGCCTGCTAGAAGTATTGCCATCCCGTTGACCCAGGGCAGGGAGTCACCGGCTTGTGTACCCTCCATGACGAGGAATGTGGGAAACGCGCGATCGATGTGTCACAGACCTTGCAAAGTTGAGTACTACAGCAAGCAGCAGCAGTATATATGCTATCGATCGACCGATCGCGATAACTCACTGCTGTATGTAGCGTTATTTCTTCAAGTTTGAGTTTTACGGCGGCGGCGTTGAACTTCTCACCACGTATCTACAGTACCTTCCTCTCTACACACACGTATATTATACGTACGTCGTCGTGTAGAGTACACGTCTCTCTCCTATACGTATATACGTACTCTCTACGCGAGACCAGGTACCTGTATCTATCTCTAGACTTCACCATGGATGTCACATGCCCCAATGGCGCGCATACAAATACCCAGGGGTAAAATAACAAAACCGGTGTGGTGTGGGGGTTTTGCTTCCCAAAATATCCACCATGAAGATAGATTCGTACGTGTACAGCAGTGTACGTCTCTCTCCTGTACGTACGTATATACGTACTCTCTACGCGATACCAGGTACTGTACCTGTAGCTCTCTCTAGACTTCACCATGGATGTCACATGCCCCAATGGCGCGCATACAAATACCCAGGGGTGAAATAACAACTAACTGGGTGTGGTGTGCGGGTTTTGCTTCCCAAAAGATCCACCCCATGAAGATACGAGAACATGAGGTTCCCGAATATGCGGCAAGATATGTGGCCCTAGAAAAAGGAGCGTCCCCATGTATCACACACACGCTTTTTGCATAGAACTCCCGATTGCACATGCGGGCTGATAGCTGATAGCCGCTGAGCTACGGCGTACAGCTCGGGCATCTTGGAATCACAGGTGGAGTCCTGACCCCTGGCTCGCAGAGGGGCAGCGAGTATGGGCCGAATCTTCGGCAGTAGTTGTAGCCAGCGTCGGGGTAGGCAGGTGAGACAGCAGGAAGTTGTACTGTAGCTGACGATCGACGCATCGAAGCACAATACGTACAATCAATTTGGCATTTTCGAGCCTGTTAAACCGAATTTCCGGTCGAGTGTTCCGTTCTGCCCACGCAATGGGTCCGCCATGCCGTACTCCGTTGCGCTGTGCATGCTGCTTGCAGTAGCAGGGAGATTTGACGATGCCTGCGTCGTGTTTCGCGTACGCGGGTGGCGGCGAGGTGGCTACGACAGACTAGCGGTTTTCCTGCACGGCCTCGTAGTCGTGCTCGATACTCGTGTAAGATCTCCGAAGACATGACGTACCTGGTACCAGCACAATAGTACGGTTGGCCCTCTCATATTCGAGCACCTGTTGGTGATCTCATACTGCTGTACAAATACAACCTGCCTTCCCACTTCGACTTGGCTGGTACGGTACTCTGGATTTTTGCGCCGATGACCTCTATGGTGCGACGGGGCCGCGTAATCTATTTCTGATGGGATTCGAGCCTCGGTCAAAATCGTTTCGATATTGCCTACCAGTACCATTTTGTCCGTAAAAATGCATATGAATACTTAAACGATCCTTATATTCACGGATGTTGTGGTGGTTCAGTAGTGTGTGTGGTCTCCTGGGTCCAGGGTTGTGGTACCGAATGTAGAGAAACGTGTGGAAATCGATAACACGTAAATGCGAGTGTGTATTGTTATGTTTGCTATAATACGTAGCTTGACGCAAGTAGACGAGCATTGGGAGTGGTTCGTGCTCCTCCTCTGGCTGGGGCATGTACACACGCTGTGTGCATGGGCAGTACATGATAGTTAGCGTGGTGAAAAAGCTCGCACGGCCTAAGCAGAAGAGGTTCGTGTACGGTTACAGCAGTAGTTGCGCGTAACTGGTCGGGGGCGAAAGCAATGCCTTTTCTCTCGCAACTTTCGCAACAACAATTGCCGGCAGATTCAGATCTACAGCAGCAGCAGCGGAGGGCGTAAAGTCAACTATGCTCAACTGGGGATGTTACCCTTCGCCCTCAACAATGTCCCGCAGTACATACTAATAGCGGTTCTACAGCCTCATGGTCGCCCAAGAAAGATAGGGTGATGCACATTGTCCCTTTTCTGAAGCTCCATGGGGTCCCATGGGAGACCCATGGGTGACACATGAACCAGGACTATCAAACTATGGGAGAGACTCATGGGCGACTATAGGCCAGCAATGTAAAATATTAGACCTACAGGTGGCTCACGGGAGACCCTTCGCAGACTCAGACGCATACAGTAGGTCAGGCTCATGGGAACCCATGGACGATCCATGGGCCTGTACTATAAGCCAATAGGCGACATGGGCGACCCATGGGTTTACAGTGATGGCCCATGAGGCACCTATGGATCATCCATGGGTCGCCCATGGGTGGGTCTCCCATGCATGGGTTTGCAGTGGTCACCCATCGGTCAGCCATGCATAAGTCACACATGGGTCCACCATGGGTCTTTACAGCAGTGCTGGTCCATGGATCGCCGGTGGTTCTCACAGTGCTGGTCCATGAGTCAGTCACCCTCGGGTCACCCACGGGCCACCCATAGTTCGCCCATGGGAATACCGTGCTAACCCATGAGTCACCGATCGGGTTGCCCATGGGCCTCCCATGCGTTTCCAGTGCCAACCCATGCATGGATGACCATTGCATGGTATGGGTTGCCCATGGGTTTATAGTGCTGATCCACGGGCCACCCTTGGACCACCTATGTGTGAGTTGCCCATGCATGGGTCTCCCGTCCGTCGGTGTACATAGTTGACTCACGATGGGTCTCCCGTTAGCATGTATATAATAGTTGGTTCATGAGTCGCTCATGGGTCTCTTATGGACCACTTATTATGGGTCACGCATGAGTCGTCCGTAGGTTTATATAGCTCACTCATGACTCATCAATTAATTATAGTCTCCCATTGGTCTCCCATGCATGGGTCTACACTACTGTAGTGCTGGGTCATGGATCGCCCATGCGTCGCCCATGGGTCTGACATGGCGTTTTTTGTGCGGATCTATGGGTCACCCCATGGGACTCCCATGAATGGGTGTTTAGAGGCGTGCTACACGATAAAGGCTGCACGTTTCGGCTAGTTTAAATCAAACATGTTTTGAACGATTGGGCTCCTTAACCCAAACCGTCGGATTTGTTGTTCAGTCTCGTGCTGCAATATTGTTCATTGTGTGTTTAGGCCATGGTATTGTTCATTGGATACTTGGGCCATGGTATTGCTCACTGTGTGTTTAGGTCATGGTATTGCTAATTGGATACTTAGGCCATGGTATCGCTCATTGTGTGTTTAGGCCATGGTATTGCTCATTGGATACTTAGGCCATGGTATTGCTCATTGTGTGTTTAGGCCATGGTATTGCTCATTGGATACTTAGGCCATGGTATTGCTCATTGTTTGTTTAGGCCATGGTATTGTTCATTGGATACTTAGGCCATGGTATTGCTCATTGGATACATAGCACTTTTATTTTCGTCCAAAACCAGTTTTTGACTTACTATTAGTATAGACCTCCTCAAGTGACCACCCTCGAATAAAACATGGTGCACCTCTACCGAAGCATGCGTCTTTCGTGCTGGTCCATGGGTCACCTATGGGGCCCCCACGGGCCTAGTCCATGGGTCTACCTTGATAGGTCTTCCATGGGCACTCCATGGGTAACCCGTGGATTCATGGTGATGACCCATGCATGGGTGGTCTATGGGTCTACAATTATAGATTTTTAGTGGTGGGTATCCCATGGGTAGTCCATGCGACTCCCATGAGACCTCCATGGGTGGTCTCTAGGACCCCCATGGGACTCTCTTGGGACTCTTGCGGGTATCCCATGGATCTTCCATGGGGCACCCAAGAAATGCCCCTGAAAGGCGCACTAAAGTCCCTATAGAGTATACCATTAATGTGCATCGTTGCCAATAATAGAGCTACGATTGTACCTGAACCTGGCTGACTGTAAGGGTCTACGCGTATATATATATACACAGCACTACGAACTGAGCTCTTCTTAGTCAGGTTTGGTCTGGTATGTACTGCTATCACCCAGACTGTGCACCACAATACCTTCAGTTCGTCGCGAGCCAGCCATCCATTAGATTTAAATGTTATCAGTTACTCACGGTCGTTGACTTTCTGTCGGCGGCTGATTTTATGTTTCTTTAAAACGTACCAGGGTACGTATTCAGTTTTGTGTTGCCTTTTCGTTGGCGGCTGATGTTACGCTTCTTTCACAATACATAGTATTTCAACACCTCGGACAGGAAATCGGTTCCGAGTGCTTGATCTCGACATTTCAGGGCAGATGTATCCCTGATCTATATGATCTGTACGATCTGTATGATCTAGCTCATGTTGCCGAGTGGGAGTCGATGAATATGCATGATCTAGGACAGGTTTCCTGGGTTGGATCTGTACTATACGGATCCTGCGCATCATCTCATAACGGCAGTCTAAGATCTAGATGATCTATACCGTAGATAGATAGATCGTGTCCTGTCTAACGTGTGTACAGCTTTAGTACTGTAGTATGTTTCGAGTAAATCGGCACTTCGCCTAGTGCATGTGGTTTTGGGAGCGTTCGATATTTCGATATTTCGAGCGGCTTATTTTACATTCCTAACTAATCCGTGTGTCTCCACCCCTGAACAACACCTTTTGACACTTGCCGTTTTTGCGCGCCAGGCTTCGGGAGGACGCACGAGAACACGCGCCATTGTGCCAATCACTTTACTGGGGGCGTGCATGGTCGCTGCGCTGTACGGAAACGTGTGGATCTACGCCGGTACCAGCACATTGTGAGTTGGTTGGGAGGTGGTGTATCTCTGTTCACCGGCACGTCGGGTTGTCTGCTTATCTCTCCAAGGCTCCTATGCGTGCAGCTGGCGATTTCGCAGCGGAGTTACCCTCGATGCCACAGTGTACATATTTTTCGAGATATACGTATCACGAGCATGTGTTTTTTACACCTCGACGATTGTCTGCTTTTTTAACTGGACCGATGGAGACAACACCCCACGTATACTCGGAAGAGTATGGGGCGGTGGTACCGTCTCGATGGATGCGGAGGACGAACCACGTCAACATGAAAATTAGTGGGGGGTAGATGAAGGCTTAATCCACCGCAAATGTATGTATGCTTCGTATGTATATACGTACATACTTCGAAGTATCGAAAACAGGTAAAAGGATCGTGATATTTCAAAACCAAAACTTCCCTCCTAATTCCTCCAAATGCTTACAAAAGTCGAGGTCGATCCAAACCGTCCACGTGATGAATATTCCTCCCACACCGACCACAACCTCCTTCCTCGTACGTCTATGTTGCGCGTCCAGCCAACAGGCCTCTGGCTCGCCCGACTCGCGTAAATCTGCGGCTGATGGACCTGAGGTAAGCGCCGTGTGCCGTGTAACGCCCGGTAGTTCTGATTGCGACCCACTCGCTTCCCCCCCCAGCCAAATCCCACCGACAGACTCTTTATATAATTACTACAAATACATCAGCTGTAACATCGACCGGATGGGGAAGTTTACCGACAAAGAGGGTGAATGGGAGCAGTGGAGGACGCGGCGGTGCTGATACCGGCGCTGCTGCCTTTTGCGCTGGAGGCGGCCAGACCCGCTCGCGGTCGAAAGGGAACGTGCGTACGGCCGAAGCCGAAAATCGCGTAAAACGATATTCGTGTCGGGGATATATATTCCCATCGTTGAAGGAGCCTTTGATGATTTCCGAGTAATATGCGGGCACAGTAGTTGACGAGATCATGAAGATCGGGGGGTGGAAGACGGAGAGCATGGCGAAGCACTACATCGGTTCGACGACGAGCGCAGGGGTCCGAGCGTCTAAAAGGACACGGGACCATGGCTACGCGAGCGCGAACGAATTGCCACTATCCCAGGCGTTTGAGTCAGATTTCTCCGCTTGCACAAAAAATTACGCCTAACGTACGGATAATATAAGTAAGTTTGGGTGAGACAACATAATACCCGGCCGCTGGCTAATGCTAACCTAATAAATGCAACGAAGTTCGGGTGAGACCACCGGCCGGGGCAGGAGGCCTCATCCAAATCCAATACTTACATTGAAGGATCGGCGGCAGCGCTAAAGAACACTATAGTAAAATCGTTGACCAATCAGCGGGAAACAGCCGTTGGAACAAAAGAGGGGGTTCCAGGTTTGGTTCGATTGTATTAGATTCAGAGCGCGGCCTGCTCGATCACTCGGCCAAGAACGCGAAGCAGCGACGAACAGGGTAATAGGTGCAGGAAAAATACAGACCTTCCCACCCACCCTACAAGCTTAGTAGTCTGTTTCTGCACGGTCATTTTCAATTCCAGGGAGAGACCCCGCGCTGAGAGCGCACTCAGCGCGGAGTTTATCCCGGGCGAGGCCCTCCGCCGGAGCAGGAGGCCTCATCCAAATCCAATACTTACATTGAATGATCGGCGGCAGCGCTAAATAATACAAGAGTAACATGCCCCACGTAATATGCCCCCTAGCAAATGGATGTAGTCATCAATGGAACACGGCAAGGCATACGGTAACATGCCCAGCGTCACCACCAGTCCCTCATCCAACACAAGCACCTCCACGAAACGCTACAGTGTGCGAGATCATACAGACCAGGAATGGATGTATTTGCCCTGACGTATGTAGATGCTAGAGTAGGAATAGATAATCTGTCCGAGGTCGGTAACATGTCCAGCGTCACCACCAGTCCCTCATCCAACACAAGCACCCCCACGAAACGCTGCCGTGTGCTAGATCAAAATAAAGACCAGGAATGAATGCATTTGCCCTGACATATGTAGATGATGGAGTAGGAATAGATCATCTGTTCGAGGTGTGAAACACTTTTTCTCGCTTCGGCAACACCAAGTACGCCAAAGAAGGGAGGGGCGCGAGGCAATCATGTTGCCGCCACGACAAGCGGGGGCGGATGGCACTGCTGCAGAGGCGCCGATGCTGGAATGGAGGTCGAGAGTTACCGTAACATGGGACTCGTGGGGTCGAGGGCGATGCTGTGCCCCACGTGGAAACATACGTTCGGGCAAGACAGGGTTTTGGTGGAATGGGGGAAAACGCTGTTTTTGTTTTATTTTTGACCTTATCGTGCCTACGTGTAAACCATTGTGCCAAGGAGATGTCGAGCTCGGGAAATACCGGAACGTACCACACCTCGGACAGATAGGCCATCTACAGATCATCTACAGATATATCACGATATAGATAATCTACAGATATATCATGATCTAGATCATCTACCGATAGATCGTGGTCTACTGTAGATCATTTACAGATATATCATGATCTAGATCATCCAGTTCCTCGCCTGCCGCTATGAGAGGTTGTGTGTAGGATCTGTATGATAAAGGGGCCTCGGTCCACTGCGAGTTGTTCCTCGTTCGCAGCGTCGGCACTTCGTTCATTGTCGACACTCCGTTTGTAACCGCTACTACCGCCTTGATTGGCTTGGACACTCTGGCGGGGATCGTTCTCCTCTTCTTTAGACTATGGCTGTTTCCATATTCTCGCAATTTCCATGGCCTTGTGATCCTGTTCGTTCGTGGATGTCCTTGCGCCCGAGTGGGCTATTCCCCCTTCTTCTACTGGGGGCGTCTGAATGTCAGTGTGTCGCCCACACCCGTCGAAACGCGCCCTCGGGAGCAACGATGTCAGGAGACAAGCACGTTCACCCCTAGATAGACACCAACCTTGCCTTGGCATGCCTTCGCTGACACCAAAATACTACCAGGTAGCTTTTAGCGTAGAACACTCGGCCCCACACCCTTGGCAGTGTATTTTCATTGCTTGACGTGTCTCCTGACATCTTTGCTCAGGAGGTGTACCACCAAATGGTTGGTCCTAGTGCCGTGACTGCCCCTGCCGTGTGGCCCTGCTCGCTTTAGCCTTTGCATGGTGATTTTTTTAAGTGAGGTATCCAAGTAGTGAGCACCTGCGAAACGGTGAGGTCGTCAATACGCGAACCGCAGCAAAACCGCTTTATTATTGGCTCGTGCATGGCGGTGTTTGTTTGTGAGGCTTGCAAGCATAAAGTGAGGAAAAGCGAGCGTTTAGATCTTCGTCGATGCTCGACCCGCATTTGAACAAACCGAAGTTATCGCACCAACCGTTCCTGACGTCTGTTTGCTTGTTTGTGCGTCTGTTTGTTTGTTTGTTTGTTTGTTTTTGTGTTTTGTCACATATTCAAGAGAGGGGGCGGCACGCAAGGAAATAAGCCGGAGAGGACCGTGGGGCAGGCAGAAACAAACGCTGTGATTGCTCTAGCCGTGGAGCTGCCTCCCGAAGGTGCAGCCGGGGAGCCACCCCCCGCACAAGGTGGCCCCGCCGGGGATATTCCTTTCAAAGAGGCGGTGCAAGAAGCGCCCACGGTCGTGAGTAGCCTGCAGCAATGGGGACTTGTCGGCGAAGGCGGTGGTGGTGGCAAAAAGAAGGAAGTGCGAAGCGTTAATGGCAGGGAAGTCGTTGGTCTTGCTGTTGAAATTCCCTCCAAAGAGAAGGCGCAAGAGGTGCCCACGGTCGTCAGCAGTCTGCAGCAATGGGGAATTGCAGACGAACCTGGCGAGGGAAAAAAGAACGAAGCGCGAAGTGTTAGTCGCGAGGGAATCGGCGGTCTTGACGTTCGTTTCAAAGAGGCGCTGCAGGAGGCACCGACGGTCGTGAGCAGTCTGCAGCAATGGGGAATTAAAGACAAAGGTGACCAGGGCGAACAGAACGAGGTTCGAAGTCTGAACGGCAGGGAAACCGTCGGTCGTGCCGTGGAGGTTCATTTCAAAGAGTCGGCGCAAGAGGCACCCACGGTCGTGAGTAGCCTGCAGCAGTGGGGAATTATGGACGGGGACGACGAGCGCAAACGTAACGAGGAGGGAAGCCTCCATGGCGGGGACATCGTTGATGCCACCAAGGCCTCCGAGATTGGCCTAAAGGTAAAGGGTCCCGTATCCCCCAAAGATAACGGGGGGGCGGGAGAAATAGTGGTCAAGGGTCCTGTGTCCCTTGTTAAAGATGGGGAGCTTGACAACGGCATAAGGCGCGACGGGACACGCACAGCCGACCCGAACAATGAAGCTGTTGGTGCGGTGGCCCTCTCGCCAGCCGGTAGGGGAGGGCGTGAGGACGAGGCAAGGGGAAAGGAGAGGCAGGAAGACAAGGAAAGGAAGGAAGGCCTGAGAGGAGAAGCGGGGGGGAGAGAGGGGCACGGAGGGGAGCAGGCGGAGAACGGGAGTGCTGATATGCCCGAAGGCGTTGCCGCCAGCTCCACGCCGTCTACCGGAGATGCGGTCCAAGAGGGAAACATTGAGGACTGGGTGGAGAACGCATTCGTCGAGGCCCTTAGAGGGGTTAGCGCCAGTTCGAGGACATCTACCAGAAATGTGATCCTCGAGGAGGAGGAGGAGGAGGAGGAGGAGGAGGAGGAGAAGGAGGAGAGATTGGAGAACGGCAGCGTGGAGATGCTCCTGGGGGTCGCCGCCAGCTTGACACCGTCTACCACCAATGTGATCCGTGAGAATGAGACGAAAAACACGGGGGTGGGGACCGGAAACACGAAGAGGCTCGAAGGGGCTGCCGCCAACTCCACACCATCCACGCGCGATGCCACCCAAGAGCAGAAGAGAAAGGGGGATGAAGGGGTGGGGACTAGAAGCGCGGAAGTTGTCAAAAGGGTTAGCCCCGGCTCCGCGCCATCTGCCAAAGATGGAATCCAAGAACAGAAAAAAGAGGGAGAGGAGGGCGGGGTGGGGCCCGGAAATATCGAGATGGTTGGAGGGTCTGCCGCCAGCTCGACGCCATCTACAGGCGATATGATCCCAGGGGAACAGCAGGATGCATCTGCGAAGGACCGGGCCGATGGTAACATGGACGGTGCGGCTGGACAAGCGGCGGTAGATGGGGCTGTGCTGAGCGGTAGGGGGGGGGAAGCAGGGCCGTATCTGGTCATGGACATGAACAAAGGAAACGGAGAGGTTACGCCTGCCGCTACGCCATCTACCGGCGATAATATCCAAGGGGAACAGCAGGATGCAGCTGAGAAGGACCGGGCTGATGGCAACATGGACGGTGCGGCTGGACAGGCGGCGGTGGCTGGGGCTGTGCTGAGCGGTAGGGGGGGGGTAGCAGGGCCGTATCTGATCATGGACATGAATAAGGAAAACGGCGAGGTTACGCCTGCCGTACAAGAAGAAATGAAAGAGGGGGAGGGGGAAGGTAGAATGGAGGAGACAGAGGAGACCGACTTTGCAGGAGCGGCGATGGGCGGTACCTCGGACGAGTCAACGATGGGAGTCGGAGCTTTTCCTAACGGAGCAGTTCAGGGATCGATGAATTGCGCAAACACTAGAGAGGGGGAAGGGGTCAAGAACATCGCGAACATTGCTACGTGGAAGGATGTACCTGGGTAAGCCGAGGTCTTCCGAAAGACTGGGGGATGTTGTGAATAATTTTTTTGTTTTTCGCATCCCACTGAGTTTGACAGATACCGCGTAGACAAAACACTCGAAATGCCATGAATTGGTATATGTGGGTGTTTTTACAGATACCGCTGATAAGCAGTCGAAATGCTATGGATTGGTATTGTGCGACATTCCCCTCCTTCCTTTCCGTGTAGTAGTCGTCGTTCCGAAGCTCTTGGCCATCGTCAACTGCAACTAGTTTCGTGACTACAGCAATGGAAGGGCGTTTCCAAAATCCCATTGACGCCGTATCGTATCGCACCCAGACATGCAACCCCGCTTGGTATATGAAACCAAGTGCGGACTTCCACCGCACGCCGCCGAATATCGCTCACTACTACATACCCCCCCCCCGACGTGCTCACAGAGACGCGGCATACCAGGGGCCGTTGTACCGGGGGCTTTCCGACGGGAACGCGACAAAATACCTCACGCTCGAGAAGGACCTGGGGGGTTTCAACAACATCAGGATGTCTCTGGAGTGCGCGGTCGCAATCGCGGCGGCGATGGGCCGCACGTTCGTCATTCCGCCGCCATTCTCAATCTGGGGAATGAACACGGGAGACGGTAAAATGGTGCGGATTTCTTTGTTTATTTTCCTCTCTGGTAGACGCGTGCTACGATAGAGGTATAAGGTATACCTTTTTTTGGTGGAAATCTTTTCTGAATGACGGGGGCTTCTTGACCCAATTTTTTCAGAATTTTATTCTTGAGATAAGAGTATTTTTCGGTGTATACTTGAGACCATCCATGGAGATTGTTCATCGCGTATATAGTATGTACCAGGTAGCACTTTTAGTTTCGTCCAAAATCAGTTTTTGGGTGAGGTAAAGGGCTCCTTAACCATTTTAGAACTGCAGTCCCGTTAGGGGGACAAACCACTCTAATTCTAAGTAATTTGTCCCCAAAACAGGACTGCAGTTCTAAAAGGGTTAAGTAACCATCCTCGGAAAACAAAATGGCCCACCTCTGCCGTGGCACCCGTCGGCACGAAGGGCGGAACTTGGTGCTATTGGTACCTTGGACTGGTGCCACGGTAGGGGGCCGCTTTTAGGTCCAATTTTTTCAGCAGATGAGAGCCACTCCGCCGAGTGGCCGCCATATTTCTTTCGCGATTTTTTTCAAGCCTTAACGCTTTACGTTTTCGAGATGTGCACCCCAGTGGTATGTTTGCTACTCTGCGCCAACAAAGTATTCCTGCCTACAGCTTTGACTGAGGTGCAGAGTCACTCGCCCAAGTGGAGTACACATGGTAGTGAAAATAGGGCTACCCCCCCTACCGTAGCACCAGTCCTTGGCCGTGCTTACGCATCGTTGCCGTAGGTTGTTAAGCCGGGTCTACGTTTTGACACTCAAGTCAGAAGAACACGACATTCAAGTATCCGGGTCCCTAACGTACTGCTCGCGTTTTGCGCACAACTTCGATGTTTCATTTCCCGACATCCCAGCGTATGTGATAGACCTAGGATGCTTCGTATGGTATGTAGCGTACTTGGTCGCGTTTTGCACCCCGTTCGATCTTTTCCTTTTACATGCTTCCAAGAATAACAGGTTACTACGTGAATTGTGATACAAGACACCGAGCCATGAATTTCGTTTTGCACCAGGTTTCGATTGTTCTTTATTTTTCCCGCCTCAAAACGCACATTGTATACTTGGTCCTTGCAATTTCACTCATGGATAATCGGCGGGTGTACCGTAGCGTTGTCGTTGTCGGTGAGCCTCGCCCTGCTGTGTCGAGCGCACGACGACTCTCACCCATGCCTTGGTCCACGTCTCGGTACGTCTGCGGTTGGTCGCCCTCTCCAGGAAGTGGACCTTCGTGACCTGTTCTCCTTCGATAAGCTTCGAGCGTCCGAGCGGGTGAGCGTCATCACCACTGAGGAGTTCATCGAGAAGGAGGCATTATCGGGGAATCTGGGAATCTGGCCCTCGGAAAACGTCATGCGTCTGGATGAAAAGGTGAGGTCGTACTGTTTGTAATGTCGACCATTGGTCAATGGACGACGAATGGGTGTTTGAAAAACAAATTAAACAAAATCAAACAGCTCTGTGAGATCGAAAGCTTTCCTCAAAAGTCGTATATATTTGCAACCTTTTGGTGTGATTCTCCGATAGTGCGTGCTACAGGGTGTGTACGTTTTTGGAGTGGTTTTCAATAGACATACATGTGTGATAGATAACCAGGTATTCCTCCAGCCGGATGATATGAGCTCCGTATCGTTTGACAAAAACAGAAAACAAAAAACGCATCGCTTCCGGGTGACCTTGAGTGAGTGAGGTGAGTGAAAAAGAGGCGCGTCGAACGACTAAACGGACAACTGTCTTCGCCAATTCGTGGAGGTCGGGTTGATCATGCCAATTATAGCCGGCCGTGACGCGAAAAACGACTACCATTGCAGTAAACCAACCCCCCGCCTCCCTTCCTTCATCCCCCCCCAGGCTGTTACGCAGTACTTCGAGAAGGTGGCGGGTGGATACACAAGCGGCCTTCCGACCTTCAAGGTGGACAAGTCTGCGCTCGTCATGCCGCGTCGACTAGATGAACGAGTCGACCTGGAGGTAAGACATAGAACAGTGTGACTTGATAGAGAACTGACGGCGGTGTTGAACTGTAGATTTTTTGAGTGTGAGAGTTTTCGTTGTCCACAGCTCGTTTTGTTTTGCTGTGTGCTGTGTGTTATTTCTGGAGGGCCATCGGCATGAAATTATTTGCAACTGAGCGCAAGGGCGAAAACCCGGAACAGAAACACATGTGTATGTGGGGATGGAGCTGGGCTGTGTTTCCGCGTGATTGTTTCGTCAGGGGCGGGGGGGGTGGGTCGATAAATTGTCGAGAAAATGACACCTTGGTCGAGCTATTTCAGTCTTCCTACTCGTCGTTCTGGCTTCTCTGCTCTAATCTACCGTGAATTGTCCCGCGCCCCAAATATTTTCAATCGCCTCTTTTGGGCTATGACCCTTAATGGCAACGTTGTGTGTGTCGATAGCACCCCCATCTGACTGAGTATTCCATGGTTGAAGAAAGTGGCCATCGGGAATGCGACAACGTGAAAAATGATCACTGCATCGACCCACCGAACCGCGCGTTCGCAGTAGATGGTTTCGATAGGCACAACAACAACTGAATAATTTGAAAGCACGCGCCCTCCCCTCCCTCCCTCCCTCCCTCCCTCCCTCCCTCCCTCCCTCCCTCCCTCCCTCCCTCCCTCTTTCTCTCCCTCCCTCCCTTGGCCCCTCGTTTAAATGTTGGTTTGTGCGCCACGGTGTGGTGTCGGTGGGAACGTCGGTAACAGACCCCGCCGTACGAACTCGCCACGGAGTGGCTGTTCGGGAGGAAGGTCGTGGAGTACCGGGAATCCTGGCAAGAAGCCAAGGTAACGTACGGTGGTGTTCAGTAGGAGGACCCCAACCCTCCCTACATGCCGCATACTGTAATCAAGATAATAATATACCGTACACTGTAATCAAGATAATAGTAACCGCATACCGTAACCAAGTTATTAAGAGACGATTATTCTGGAAAACAATGAGGTCACACAAACAAACATAATGGTGCCTTCGGGAACATCCTCGTCGATACGTTTCCTTACACACCTTGCTCGGGTCTGCACTCTCCCTTGCTGTTGTCGAGAAAATTTGGGTTGGAAATCGTCCTATTGAAAGGGCTTCCCCTTTGACTTTGCCATATGGAAACTTCCCATGGGGGAAAGCCTTTCCCATGGAACTTCCCAAGAGATATTCCCATGGTATCGCATGGAATATATTTTGGAATAATCCTTTAGAACTATCCACGGGATTGGTAGCTGATTCCGGGGGATTTTTGTTTTTTACCCGATGGGATCGTCCATGGGAACCCAAACGTAAAATAGTACCGTGGGATTTTACATGGGATTCCACGGGGCTTCCCCATGGTCTACTTTCCTCTCATGTGACCCCATGGAAAGTCCCATGGAGAGTCCCATATAATATCCAATGGGAAAACTGAATGGTTTACAGACTTGATCCAACGAACCGAAGGAGATCATTGAACAAGGTCCACCCTTGCGTACGGCGCGGCTCCCGTGCTTGTGACTGTACTATAGGTGATCCACTGGCGGAGTCACGACGCGCGTCTCCTGGCTCCTTTTTACACGATCGTGCTGCACACGGACGAGGTCGCTGACCGGTACTACAAGCGACTGATGCGGGACCTGATGCACTACCCCGAAGAGGTTTACTGCAAGGCTAGCCAGGTATAAAGCACAAAACAAAAAGCCGACGGCAGAGCTGATAAACAATAGGAATATTAAGCCTGCTAAATGAAATGAAGCAAGTAGCGATTGAACCTCCACGCGGACCTCGACGTTTCTCGACCTTTCGAGCTTCCTTGGCAGGGATGCATGCGAACGGAGGAAGTGATTTTCTCACCATGTCCACGAAACGTCCCGTGGTGTTTACCGCATTGCCTTCTACAGCAGCCAATACTAATGACGCATGTTACGGTAGCCTGCATGCAGGTGCACCATAATTTTTCTGAGGGTGTTCACTTGAGGAGCTTTATACCTGCAGTAGCCTGCACACTGATTTTGGAGGAAAATGAAAGTGCTATATACTCGATGAACAATAGCATGGCCTACGTACATATACAACGGAAAAAAATGTCAACACAAGAATGAACGTCCGACGATTTTGGGGACAAACTACTTGGAATTAGTGTGGAATAATGTACGTTCAGTTCCGAATAGGTTAAGGCGCCCGACCATTCACAAAAACGTTTAGTCAAAAAGTGCTACTTCTATCGTAGCCCGCGTCTAATCGACCTTTCTTTGCGATATGCGCTGCTTGTTTCCGTGCTCTGCTGGGCGCTTTTGGGGCTGCCTGTTTGATTTTGTTTGACCCGGTGAAGGTGATCGCGCTGCTCAGGCAAGAAGACCCTTCGGGAAGCTTCAGTACGTTCCACATCAGAAGGTGGGGGGCATTATGCAGAAGGCCTATGATACCGTACGGAGTGCCTGGTTTCTGGTGATTATTGACAATTGTGTTTCAAACCTTATGCATACATTGCGGGGTGTTGGCGAGCACGTATCGTTATAGACGTTTGACTCCCGGTGGGTAGGAACGGCATCATGAAAGTGGGCAGCCTACGATCGCGCAGCAATCGAGAAAAACTGTCCGGGTGATACCCTATACGAGTAGAGGTTGTGCGACGGCCAGGCGGAGGCAAAACATTACAAGCCTTTCGCGGGGATAAACCTTTTAAAAAAGTGCGCAATCATCGCAAATTTCGAGAGGGGTGGGTCACTTCGCCTAGGAGGAAGCTACCCATTTTGGGGCCATCCCGTTGGCAATAACGAATCACCGTCCTTGTTTCCGTCGCCCACCCCCTCGTGTGAAACTTTCTGTTAAAACCGGTTCCAGCCTTGAACACGGTTTTGGCTGAGGTCACGGCGCTTTCTCCCGGTCATTGCGACCGCTTGAAAAGCACGTTAGCCTTTTTGTTTTCGTTTCTGGCCGCTCCCTTTACTCCATTCCCAGCTGTCTCTTTTTCTCGGCAACATTTCAACGCCGGCCCCTGGCGCTTCTTCAAAGACGACGCCCCCCCTTGCCAAAACAGTGAGACAAAGGGACGAATGCCGCGATGTACTCCTCGATAATAAACCGCACTTACTTGCGCTCGTTTCCTGTCCTCCCTCTGACTGGCTTTGTTCCCTCCTCCCGAAGAAACGACTTTATGTCGGCTTACAAGGACGTCGTCATCCCCCCGGCGGATGTCGCGGCTAGCAGTTTGGTGAGGTCATCGCGTCATTCTTTGGTGTAGGGGTGTTGGAAGAGGTCTATATCGGCGTTGATGGGGTATGCCAGTGGGTAGGGCTATATAACTACAGTAAGAAGGGGTCGCTCTAAGGCAGTAGTAGCCATTGAGCTGTGCTACGGTTTGTGTCGTGGAGGTTGGTACTTTTTGGCGCAAAACAATCGGACTGGCTTCAGTATACAATATTTATGACTGACTATTAGTATACAACATTTATGACTGACTATTAGTATAAGATATATATGACTGACTATTACTATACAATATTTATTACTGACTAGTAGTATACAATATGTATGACTGGCTATTAGTATGCAATATTTTGTGACTGACTATTAGTATACAATACGTATGAACTGACTATTAGTATACAATACGTATGACTGACTATTAGTATACGATATGTATGACTGACTGTTAGTATGCGATATGTATGACTGACTATTAGTATAAAATATGTATGACTGGCTATTAGTATACACACTATTTCTGACCGACTATTAGTATACAATATTTATGACTGTCTATTAGTATACAATATTCATGACTGACTATTATTAATAGCGTACAATATCTATGATTGACTATTAGTATACTCTTCAACTGAGGGGCTAAATACCCGATATAGTTTTCGATCCGATGTGTGTTGTACAAATTTTCGTTCGTTCTATACCAAGGTATCTAGTCAATGCCCATGGGATTGTGCATCTGGCTTACCTTGTTTTTTGTTCTCGCAATCGACGCTACTGGTAGTCGGGTGAGGCGTCACCGTAATCGCGCATGTTTTACGAATGTGTATTGGGTTTTTAACAATCGAGGCTCCGTCTCGTGTCTTCGGTCGTGTTGTTCGTTTTTTGGGGTGTGGACAGGATCATCTGACGAAGAACGAGGTGATTTACATCGCCACGGACGAGAAGGATCTTTCTCTCTTCGACCCGTTCAAGGACCGGGCCCGGGTCCGGTTCTTGTCCGACTACTACGAGCGGGCAGGCGTGTCGGAGCTTAGCCCGAACCTGCTGGGCACGCTGGAGCAGGTACACCGTAACTTTTTGTCGGCTGGTGTTGTTGTGTACACGTTGGTGGTGGTGGTGGTGGTGGTAGATGGTAGTAAAGAGGGGTCGGAAGACAGTCGCTTTTGGTGATGGAGGCGGTGTGGTGGTAGACGCGAAAGTTGGACATGATGGTCAAAGCGGTTGCAAGGATTACTATTTATAGTTGGTTGTCCTGCTCGAGACTTCATACCATGGCTGCACTTCTTGTCGTCGTGTGTTTCTTGTCAAAAACGAACCCCGCTTCACTGGAAATGATTCTACATCGTGTGATGGAAGAATATTGAAACCGTTCTGTGAACGTCAATGCGGCACTACCTGTAGTAATAGTTACGTCCTCGTAAAATTTGTTTTTCCCCGGCGCGTGTCGGCTGTATCGGAAAGTATGTTAGTTTCGCCTTCGTTGTCGGATCGTGTACCGGTACCAGGTACACTTTCATACATGGTATAATAGCTCTCGCTAGGAACTCGCGCTGGTATATATGTATGCAGATGGATGAAACTGTCGTCAGCTGTGCGTGCTGGTGGGATGCATGGAAGACGTATGGTCCAGTTTGTCGTTATTGGTAAAAAGAGTGTGCCGTTACGGACGGGAAAGCGCGTTAAGCGATGAAGGGGATACTGCTCGGGCCAATATGTTTTCCGACTGACCACTCACAGGCTTCGCAACTTAGGGGACCTACTGTGCCAATAGTTTTTTAGTAAATCCCACTTGTGGTATATTCGTTGAATGCCTAGCCCATGGAAATGATATGTAAGTTCATCGGGCCGCGCTTACATCGTGTCTCAAAAGTCAGGGTTTCGGTGAGGTACGGAACTGAACGCAGTCTTCCCATCGGTTGGCGCGGGAATCTGGCTTCAAGCTTCCGACTTCGCCCAGCTCAAAAGCCCCTCCCACAGTTTAGGTGGATGTCCTTGTAAATTAGCAACTCAATCGCTTTTGCTCGTGATTGTAATGACGGCGCGTTGAGCGGCAGGTCATCGCGAGTCACGGTCGAACGTTCACCGGGTCCTGGCTGTCCACCTTCACAGCCTACATTTTCCGCCTCAGGGGCTACATTCAGATGCCCAGAAAGTGAGACCTTGCTTGCAATAACAATGATGGGCAGAGGTTCGGTACCAGTAGTGCTTCTTTGATTACTGTGTCCTTCGTCCCTCTCTTTCGGGGGGTGCTTGTCTAATTGTAAACTTAAACTTATCATACCATTGCCTAATGTATGTGAAATATGATTAATAGGGTGGCGCCGCTGTGGTTTGTTACCTTCCGTCGATACTACTAGTTGTAAGCATCTGCTTAAATCGACCGTGCCCCTCATGGCTGTGCTGCATCTCAATATCAATACTAAGAACATGTTTCCCTGGACCATTGTATCCTCTCGTGGCTCCCCAGTTCCTATTTTTGCTTCCGTCGAGGATCTGGACTTAAAAATGCTCGCGCGCTCCGTTCAACCCCCCCAGGTCAAACTTCTTGTATTACCCCCCGAAGAGGACGTATCACCACATCTCCCGCATGCCCGAGAGCCCTCTCTGGGCGACCGAGTGGCCCTTCGGCTGGGAGGACATCGATTCCAGCGGGGTTCCCGACGCCATGGCACCTTGACGTGCGCCCCGCTTGCTTGTGTATATGGAGCGCTCGGCGTGGAGCCCTCTCGTGCTTTCGGGAGGGGTGGGTGGAGGAATACACCACCGTAGGGTTGCCGTCAACGCTATGCCGTGTCGTTTCGGCAGGGTTTGAGGGGGAGAAACACGGCAGAGGGGCGTTTTGAGCTGGAGGGAAGTGACGAGCACCTCGTCGTGTATCGGTTGTTTTTATGTTTTTTTCCGTGTGGGAAGCCCCTCGGTCATTAAGTTTATTGTGAAGGGCGTTTTTGTTTTTGTGTGTTTGGTTGAAAACTGGTACCGTTGGGATCTACTGTACGTATGTACGGTAGTTGTCCGGTTGACCTCTCGGCTGGGAGCGCTGTATACCTACCCTACTCTCGTCAATTGTTGTGCATGGGTGTATGTTGTCTATGTAGGGCACACACCGGGCGGCACAGAGAGAAAACAAACATTGGCGCAAGGTTTGGACTACCGTGCTACCGTTGGAGTTGCAATTAAGGGCTGCAAATAGGGGTTTACATTAGGGATTGCACTTAGGGGTTGCAATTAGGGGTTGCACTTAGGAAATACAATCAGGGGTTGCACTCAGGGGTTGCAACTAGGGGCTTAAAATTAGGAGCTACACTTATTGAGCCCACAAACTTGTCGCTGACGGAGCTCCTGCACGAATGGTCTAAGGAGTTACCCGATATATTTTTGATTCCATAGTTATTTTACTATTTTAGCATCCGTTACTTATCTAGTTACATATCTCTACATATCTACGTACTCACCCGTATCCCATGGGAGTGTGTACATACTTTATCTTGCCGTGTTTCTGGTAGCTATTTGTTGGGCGAAGAGGTAGGTGTAGAGTTCCTCGTGTGAGGGCGCTTCAGAAAAATTGTGTACTGTATCTACCGTAGCACACACACAACATTCCACACCTCGGGCAGATCATCTACGAGTACAGATCATCTGCAGATATAGTTCCTCACCTGCCGTTTCATGTGAGAGGTTGTGCAGGATCTGTATAGTACGGATTCAACCCAGGAATCATGTGCTAGGTCATGCAGATTGTACGGCTCCCACCCGGCAGCATGAGCTACATCCTACAGATCATACAGATCAGGGATATGTTTGCCCTGAGCTATCTAGATCACCAAGTGGGAATGATCTATCTGTAGATGATCTATCTGTAGATGATCTGTCCGAGATGTGCATTGTTCGACTCGTGTTGTGTGGTTCGTGTTCCGTTCTTGTGGCGGCCTCGTGTGTCGTCTGTAACTACAGCACAATTGATGCTACGTTCTTGGTGAAGACAGCGCTTCGTTTTCTAGGTTATTTTCTTTGGCCCCTCTGCTGAGCTTTGGGTCACCCACAATTTTCACCCGGGTTTGTCATCCTTCCGGGAGGGGGGGGGCAGATTTTTTCAAAAGCAGACCAGTTTTGTTTATTTGTCTTTGTCATGCGTGTATGGTTTGTGTCGCTTGTGAGCCATACCTGTTCGTGGTTTGTTTAGACGTGGCCGGGGGTTGCTGCATGCTCTTAGTTTTTGCTCAAGTACGGCGTGCCCTCCTGTGTCGTTTTATTCCCGGTAGAAAGTGGTGCCCATTGGCCGATGGTGCCGTTTCCGGAAGGAGAGGGCTCGCTAGGATGAGGGCGGGTAGAGGGGCCCGCGAAAATAACCCTACAATAATAGTGTCATGTGGCGGTTTGACGACTGATGGTCTTGCTGTAGGACGCTAAGCGTTGCCACGCCAGATCGCTTTTGTTTTTCAAGTTGAGTGGCCTCAGGCGGGTCGATCGATAATGTTGCTTCTTCTGTGTTGAGAATCCCCGTGCGTACATACGTGTTGAATCGTTTCATTAATAATTTCCGTTCATCCTTCGGTAGGTGCTTGGACGACGTCTGTGGTGTTCGATGTCTGCGTGTTGCATAACGCCACCTAAGAGCGACCACACCGATGTGTGTTTACGTATGTACGTAAGGGTTTTTAATTTTGTTCGACACATGGGGACAGATCGTGATCTATCTATAGATCATCTAGTTTTTCACCTGCCGTGGTTGTGAGAGGTTGTGCAGGATCTGCGTAGATCAATCCCAGAAATATGTGCTAGATCATGCAGATTGTACGGGTCCCACCCGGCAACACGAGCTAGATCATACAGATCATACGATAAGATCGGGGATAGATCTGCCTTAAAAGGTCTACTGCTTATTATAGTATAGACCATGAAGTGGGGATCAATTTTCTGTCCGGGGTGTGCTTTATGGTGTTTTGTTTTAAATAGTAAGTGGGCGTACGGTATTGGCCCCTGCAGCGATCTCTTTGTCCCCTTTATTTCCGTACCCCCGTTTCTGGGGAGAAGTTACATGGAGTTAGTGCTGGGTCATTTTTGCAGTGAGTGGCTGAAGGGGTTGATATCCCTACGTAAGGGAATCGTCTGTGGCGGCCGATGCGCACGCATGCAACCGGCATGAAATGCCACAAGGCGAGCCTGCTCACACCACTACGCCATCTTCGAACGAATTAGCCCGGCGTCGTCCGTGTTTCGTCGTGAGCTTTGTCAAGCATCACATATTGGCTGTCCTCAGCCCGGTAGGCTAGGTGTTGTCATGCAGTTATGAATAGGTCAGGCGGGTACATGTATAGGTTCGGTAATGGTTTGGACATGGTGGTTGACTGCACCGGTGGTGAATGCGTGGGAGGTTGTTTGGAAACCCCGGGTGGTGTTTCCCCAGAGGGGGCTTACCTACACAATTCGTCGTATGTACTATACGTACCTCGAAAGAGCTCCGGAGTAAAAACCTGGTATATACTATACGTACCAGGTACATTTTTGTACGCAGGTGGGTGGTTGTGGTACGCGTAAGGATGCTCCTCGGCGAAGAGTACGGTATGTTGAATAATTGGTAGATCCGCTCGAGTCACCAGTAGATCCGTTGGTCCTGAGGGATTGGATTGGCAGGGAAAGTTGTTGAGTACTTGTCGATGGTGTAGTAGGTTTGTTTGTGTTGCAGCTCGAGAAAGTTGCACCGCGAGCGACTTCATCACCGCTTGACTCAGGCCCGCCCGTGGACAGGTTAGCGAAAGCGGGGAACGTGGGTATTTCGGCTAGTATTATCGTAATAGGATAAGAAGGATAGCAGTAGAGCTTTTTGTAGGCTATGAACAGGATTATAGAGCAATAGGCTCTTGGTATTGAAAGCCAATGCATGTGCATCCTTAATTAACACTACAAGGGACGATGGACATGAATACCCCTTAACTAAAACGCCTACTACGATAGAGGTAGAGGTATACCTTTTTTTGGCGGATTTTGTTTCGGAATGACGAGGCTCCTTAACCCCAAATCGTCGGAATTTCACTCTTCTTCCTGTGATACTGTATTTTTCGTTGTGTATACTTGGGTCATGGGCATGTTCATCGCGTAGCACTTTTAGTTTCCTCCAAAATCATTTTTTGGATGACGCATAGAGCTCCCCAAGTGAGTAGCCTGAGGGGGGAAACGGTGTACCTCTACCGTAGCATGCGTCTTAACCCCTTGTTGGGACGGACCTATTTTAAGGGACATAAGTTCCCTTATAAGGGATAGCGACCAACACAATTATAAACTTTGGGTGTTCTCGACCGTCTGCGAGCAGCGTGAGGGTCCAGAAGTGCGGTAGGACCATGCCCGCGCCCGTGCCGTACGACTCCTTGCACTGTAACCATTGGAAGCATTGCAACTCGGACACCAACCATTTGTATACGGAGTGCATCATCGCCCAATCACGCGGTGGCCGTCGCCGTCTTCGTCGGTGCTGTGTCGTTTTTTTCCCGCTAGAAAGGGGTGCTCAATGGTGTCGATGATGCCGTTTCCGGAAGGAGAGGGCTCGCTAGGATGAGGGCGGGTAGAGGGCCTCTATATTACACGTAAACACTTGAGGTTCTGGCGTGTCCGGGCCAAAAAAGTCATTCCCCGGCGTGCTATTAAAAGGGCGATGCCCCCCACTGGAAACGACTACACACAAGAGCTCCAAACTTGCATAAATACACACTGTACCGGTATGTACTATTGATGCCAGTAGATAAACTGCTGGAGGTCTTGGGTAAGTTTCAACTTGTGTGCACATAGGCTTCTTTCTAACCCTCCCCCTCGCGGTCTTATAGCTTCCCCATATTATTGGAAGACATCAAAGCTCGGACCGCGACCAACTGCTCTACTGAAATCTCACCATCGACCGCCAGCAGCGCTTCTACCGTACGTATCGTCCGCCAAATATCAACCCGTCGCCGTGTCGCGCTTGAAACGCCATAAATCGTCCATAAAAGGTTAATTTCGCCAACCCTCCTTTTGCTGTTGTACGAGGTTATTTAGCGTGGGTCTACGTACAACTCCGCTTCTGATATTCGCCCAGCAACGTGCCAAGAAGGGTATCGACGGAGCTGGGTTCGCGGTGAAAATCTCCCTCGACTGGATTGATCCGTTCTCAAGGTCCTCGCCGAGTGCCCCCATCCTCTACACAGCAATCTCCTCTATCTACCTTAACCTTCTGCTTCGTATCTGTTATGCGGCAGTCTCCTCTTAACATAGCCTTCCATCTGACATGCACGAAAAGCACTTGCATCGCTCCGTCTCCGTCGTTCGACGCAAGCCCTGCCAGAACCCCGAAGACAACACGGACGATATGCCCAAGCATATGTGTCGGCTGACCTCAGCAAACACTCTCTCCTCAAACTCCTTCGCCACAAAGACCCCCCCCGGAGGCCCCGTCTCGAAAGGGATGCGTGGTCAATGGTTAAACGACCGAGGCAAGCAACACATGAGTACGCCCCCACCCCCCCCTATAAATATATGATATATTTATAGGTTGGGTTGGCGTCGGTTGGTAACGACGCTGTAAAACACGCCACTCGCTACGTGAGCTAGACAACCAGGGTGCCGTTTTTGTTTTTGGCGGTCACCAAAGCTGGCGGTCGAGTAGATCATTTGTGCGGGGTGGAGAACCTTTGCTCCGCACAAGGGGAATGGTCGTATCACGTAGTGTTAATATGGTAAGGCATCCGCGAGGCAGTTACATAGTAAAACCCATTGCTGTCTCCGGAAGTGGCCACACCAGAAATTAAATTAACTCATTGAAGCTGTCGTCCATATGCAAGTCCGCCTCAGAGGCGGTTCTTAGCAGGATGCAGCTCACCCTCCATGCGACTCGCCCAATACCTCACGGCGCTTCGCGCTTGGTGCAAGCAATGTCTGCCTGGTTGGTGAAAACCCAACGTGCTCCGTCCCGGCATTGTAGGGATGCGAGGGTCTATGGTCATATGACTACGGCCGTGCACGACATGAGTACACCCCCCCCCCCGTACCACATGTCACCCTCGGTGGTATCTCGCCGCCGTTACAGTAGTGCATCGAACAGAACGCAGGCTACCAACTCATCCGCGACAACGGTGGTGTCATCGCCGCCACGTACGAGACACACTAGACCGGACTCGTCAGCCCTTCATAGTAACGAAAAAATCGACCGGCTTGCAACACTGCAGAAATCACCTCCTTCACTGATACGATGATCCGGTAAACTTACACAACGCAGGGATACGCCAACAGTTTCTAAAGATTCGTACAATCCCCCCTTCTCCCGATCGTATCCACAACCAATGAAACATATACTGTAGTAAAATGCGACCTCCATCGATGTTCAATGTGATTGTATACGGTTTACGTGTGTGCATGTTCCGTGGATCGAAATCGCCAATATGATACGATGGACGCATGCTACGATAGATAGAGGTGCACCACCATGTATAATATAAGGGTGGTCACTTGATAAGCTCCATACCTCACAGAATTTGCTTTGTTTTTTGGAAGGAAATATAAGTGCTATACCACAGGTATACCCGATTATACAATCCTATGACCTCAGTATACTGTGAAAAACATTGCAACACGCGAGTGAAAGTCCCATGATTTAGGGTTGCGGAGCCCCGATCATTCAGAAAACGTTTCAGCCAAAAAAAGGTATACCTTACACCTCGATCGCAGCACGCGTCAATATCGATGACCCTGGCAGTAACCACAGGCCCACAGGGGAGTCGCCGGCACATGGAATGTAGAAGATGCGCGACGTGTGTACCATAACATGAACCTTGCAAAGCCATAACAGCAGGCAGGTGCTGACCACATTGTTTAGGACGAACTTCGAACATGCATGCATGCGATCACGAGCAACGAGCAGGCTTGAGAGGAGCAGCAAAAAAAAACAGATATCATGCGTTGACAAACAACGAGCGAACGGGGGGGAGGGGGAGACGGGCGGGGGGAAGGGACGTGATGAGCAACGAACTGTGATCACGAGGAGTGGGCTGATAGATCACGAGTGAACAGAGAGCGTACAACAACCACACATTGGATTCACGAACACGTTGCATTTTAGATTCCGAGAAGGGTCAAGACATCCAGGCAATCAGGCCTCTTCATGGGGCGACGTACGCACCGTATTTGTCTCTTTCGAAACTTCATTGAAAGCGCCATGCAGACAACAGACTTTGGAAACAAAATAAAAACAACGATGGTTCGACAGAAGCACCATGAAAGACACGTTGGAGTCCTTGGAAGGGCACTGGAATGACCACATGGAACCACCCTGGGAACACTACTCGTATGCATACAAGGATAAAGGCATCATGGAAGCACCAGGTAAGTTCCATGGGAGCAACAGAAGCGTGTACATCACCTTGTAGTGAATTCACTGGCGGTAGCATAGCACCATGGTGCTTCCGTGGCGGTGTATACGATCCCATTGTTTCCACTGTGATTTCCATTACACTGTGCTTCCGTGGTGCTTCCATGATGGCGCGTTCATGGTACTCGTTAATGCTTCCGTGGCGCTTCCGTGGGACCTCTATGATGCCTGCATGGGTATTTCGTGGGGCTTTCATGGTGCGTCCATGGGGCTGTCGTGGTTCTTCCATGGGTGCTTACGTGGGACTTGGTCTTCTTTGGTGCTTCTATAGAACTCCCGTGGTGGAATTCCCGTGGTGCCTCCATGTTGCTTACATGGTGCTCCTATGGTGGTTTACTTCGATGGTCTTTTTATGATGGTGTACTTCCATGGTGATGCCGTGAGACCTTCATGGGTTCTTCCATGGGAATTTCATGGTGCTTCAATGGTGCTTCCAGGGTGCTTCCATGGTTCTTCCATGGTTCTTCCATAGCGCTTCTCTGAGAAATTGATGGTGCTGCCATGGTACTCCCATGTGGTGCTCCTATGAGGCTTCCATGGTGCTTCCAGTGATACTCACATGGTACTTCCGTGGTGCTTTCATCGTGGTTTATGCGCTTCCATGGCGGTATATGCGCGTCCATGCTCCCATGGTGCCTCTATGGGATTTTGATGGTAGTGCATGCGCTTCCATCGGTTCCATGGTGGTTCCATGGGGATTCTATGGTGCTTCTATGGTGCTTGGGTGGTGTTTCTATGGTGCTGCCATGGGACTTCCATGGTGCTCTTATGGGAAATCCACGGCGCTTCCATGGTGGCGTGTGTGCTTACATGGTTTCCATAGTGCTTCGATAGTGATTCCATGATTCATCCCATGGTGCTTCCATGGCGGTCTCCCTCACTATTTGGTTTTTGAGCCTACATCATGGAATTTTAATGTTATGTCTACTTCCATGGAAACTTCCACCAACCTCCATGGCAATAAATCTACAGTGCTTCCATGGAAGCTACGTTTCTAGAACTTTCCATCTACTTCCTCCACGGAAACTTCCATTTGAAGTACTTCCATCTACTTTCATTGAAGCTCCCACCTACTTTAAACGTTCATCTACTCCCATCTACTTCCAGCTGTATACGCCCATCTACTTTCATGGGGGCAAATCTGCAATGTACTTCATCCATGGAGACGTCCATGTACTTCCAGATTTCTTGGAAGTTACTACTGTAGCTTCCACGAAGTAGCAGCAGTTTATGTGGAAAAATCACACTACTTCCGTCTCCATCTACTTCTATCCACTTCTTCTGCAGAGACATCATCTGCCTCCAGCTTTATTGGAAGTACCCGCTCGGTTCCCTGATCCCACCGAATCTGATCTCATTTGGCACCCTGCTCCCAATTGGTGGAGCAGAAGTATAATCAGCGCTCCGCAGGAGCCGCCGGGGGTCGAGAGCGCGAAGCGCGGACCGTAGTAGCGTGCCTACATGGAAGCTCGTGGAAGCCAACTGAAGTGGTGGGAGTAGAGATGGAAGCTCGTGGAAGTCAATATGGAAGTTCGTGGAAATCAATGGAAATCAGTCAATGGATGCAGGTGGAAGCCTGCGTGGGAGCTCGTAGAAGTCGGTGGATGAAGTAGATACGAGGGTAGATGGAAGTTGCAATGCAAGTACTGTAGATAGATGTAAGTCGGCCGAAGTACATACCTGGTATGGAATTACCTCAAGATAAAGATCACAGGGAGTCGGCCGAAGTCGATGCTGGATCTCGTCGAGGTCTACAAGAAAAGTCCCTGGAAGTCAATGGCAGCCGGCAGATGTCATTGAAAGTACGTATAAATAGAAGTATGTGTGGAAGCTTGTGAAAGTCAGTGGAAGGTATGGAACCTGTGTATGGAAGCCAATGGAAGTCTATATGGAAGCTCGTGGAAGTCGTTGACGGGCACAGCGGTTAACGAGATCATGAAGATCGGGGGGTTGGGAGATGAAGAGTATAGCAAAGCACTACTACATCGGATCGACGACCAGTACAGGGGTCCGACCGTCTAAGAGGACTCGGGACCACGGCTGCGCGCGCGTGAACAAGTTACCGCTATCCCAGACATTTGAATCAGACGTCTCCGCGTGCGCGCCAAAGTACGCCTAACATACGAATCCTATATGTAAGTGTGGGTGAGACAACACAACACTCGGCCGCTACCTAGTGCTAACCTAAGAAATACAACGAAGTCCGGGTAGGACCACCGGCCGGGGCAGGAGGCCTCATCAAAATCCAACACATTCATTAAATGATCGGCGGCAGCATAAAATAATACTATCGTAAAATCGTTGACCAATCAACGGGAAAAAACCGTTGGAATAAAAGAGGTGGTTCCAGGGTTGGTTCGATTGGATGAGATTCAGTGGAGTGCCCCTCTATTGTTCGGTCGAGAGCTACGTAGCGGAGCAGCGAGGAACAGGGCAATAGGCGCAGGAAACATACGACCATCCCATCCCCCCTACAAGCTTAGTAGTCTTTTTCTGCACGGTCGTTCTCAATGAGCTCCCTCAATTCAGGTGGAGACACCGCGCTGAGAGCGCGCTCAGCGCGGACTTTTATCCCGGGCGGGGCCCTCCGACCAGGGCAGGAGGCCCGCTCAAAATCAAATACTTAATAGTAATACATTGAATGATCGGCGGCAGCGTAAAATAATACTATCATCGTAAAGCTCGTGTGGGTCAGACTTCGTGTTCCTGTGTATCTACCGCAATGCCGGGAACGAGCGTATACCGTATGACATGTATGTGTGATGAGATAACACACCCCCTCGGGCGAATTTTCAAGCTGGTTTGCTCGACAACGAGGAGGGAACGCGTCTATCGTACGTATGGAAAGATCTCGACGAGATCTTCCCAGAGCCGCCATTTTCGTTGAATGCTGTGAAGATGTGAAGATACGCCACGGCCTTACGGCCACGGCATGATGCATTAGTTTAGGCAGTATGGGGCAAGCCCGACTAAACTCTTGATCCCTTGGTTGGTTTTGTCGAAAGGCGACTCTCAAATCCATCCCAGCGAGCGTGCTATCTCGCGTGTTAAACATAGGAAGGAGTAAGGTACTAAACTGTCTGTACCAGGATCAATCGTAACCGCCAACCGTCCCTCGAAATCGATATCGAAATCATGGAACACGAAACCAGATTTATTCTATCCTGCGTGCCGTCCCCTTCCTCCGCCACAAAACAGCTAACAAAACAAAACGAAACCCCAACGTAAGCGTGCGTGCAATCGGGTGTGTACTCTGGTTAGTCCCACTCGCCATGTTGAGGAGCGTTGGACTGACGCGGCGAAGCCAAAGGTGTGGGTGAGAATAGTGTACGATAGTGCACGGCTGTTGGTTGGTTCTGTTGCTGTTCCCAGCATGCTACCGCTGCTGTACGCAGGCAGCATGGTGGGTGAGAAGAGGATTGCAACTGAGAATCCTGCAACCTGGACTATGCAACAGCGCAAAGCACTCCAGCCAGAGAGAGAGAGACACCTGCTACGCTGCAGTCGCTGTGACCCCACCTGACCCACCTGACCACCAAATATCCTCGTACCCTCTCGGCTTGTTATCTCTCCCTCCCAGGCTAGTGGGCTGCATTCATGAGACCGGCGCGGTATTGGCGGGTGCGACGCGAGTCGCAACCGAAACCCGCAACTACGGTAATGGAAACTACAGCCTCAGGAGGCCTCTGGTCCCTTCCCATCAGTCGCAGTCACTCCACCTGGCAGCCATAGCAGTAGCGAACAGGAGCCGCAAACGTGGCGATAGCGGGGTAGGGCGAAGTGCGCTGGCTTGGGGAGCCCGCCTTCAGGGTTCACCTGCGGCTTGGAGCAGGGGAGCTCCATGGGAGAGCTTGGGAGCTCGACGCAGCATTTGGACTCCGAAAGGGTGAGTGCAGCGCAATGGCAAGAGCAAGCAGACTAGACTCGTACTGCAGTTCTACGTACTGCTACGAGTATATACCTACAGCTTGGCAAGCCAAGGCTCTGTGTGCGTTGAGCTGTGAGATGAAGAAATCAGCCGCACCAGCAGCGGGGCTCGAGAGTTGCTTGTGCATCGGTGCTGTGCAGCCGTCTACACGAAGCAGCTTTTGGTTTTCGTGTTTGCGAGAAATAAATCGTGCTGTGTATTCGTAGTTCCAAATAGAGATCTGGGCGTTGCTTCGTACTCTGCCGCTCATGTTGGACCGCTTTGCCTGCGGCGGCCGCTATATACTCTCCGTAAAGGCACGGCAGCGAACGGTCGTACGGTCTACGCAGCAGTATGCGGTGTTTCTCGGGAGTTTCAGTCGTAGACCCCGAGTTAACTGCCTTGTCGTATACCAGTAAGCAACAGCAGCAATGTTGAGTGTTGAGACGTGCGTGGTGTTCATGTGGTTGGCCGGACGTTACGTCGTGATGACGACAGGCAACAAGAAACCTACTGCTGTCTGCTGGCATACACTTCCCCCCTCTCCCCCTCGCCGGACTCACCAGCCCCTTGGTGGTGTCCGAGTAGCCGTACTGCTGCAAAACTACTGCTGTTGCTGCTGTGCACTCTGTACAGCAGTACGTATTATACGAATGTGATGCGTATAATAGCATACTGGCATAGCTTTACCGAAGCTCTATAACTGCATACTGTTGTCAGTACCAAGCACGTAAGCACTCTACTACTATTTTACAATACAGCTATTATTAATAGTACTATTCTACCAAACAGTACGAATGCCAGGTACCTGTTTTTTTTTCCGTGCACGTGGTGCTAACCTACCTGGTACCTGTTGCAGCAGTAGTCGTAAGTACCGGTTCTGAGTGTCGTTCTTATCGAGCAACTTTTTTCCAAAATTTCCAAATAATTTATTCGCGCAATTTTTAGGACTTCCAAATTTTCCAAAAATAATTTCCAAATATTGGAATGCGAAGCCTTCCAAAAAAAATGCCCTCTGTTAAAATTCCAAATTTCCAAATAAATCCTGTTTTTTCTTGATTTTCCTGTTTTTTTTTGGAAACTTTATTTGGAAATTTTGGAAAAAAGTTGCTCGATAAGAACGACCCTAAGTACGGCTACAGACGGATTTCCCTCCCTCTCGTAGCCTCCTAGAGCAGCATCGGAAGCGTACGGCCACTAAAAAAATCGAAGATGGCCTGATACCATACATACCTGCTATCATACAACACCTGGTACTGGCATGTACGCGGGTCCACTAAGGCCTTGTCGGGTCGTGAACCAGCAAGCACCAAAAGGCAGTATGCAGGCCAGTACATACGGAAGAACCAGCAAAGCACAGCATCTGACAATGGCAGGTTAGGATCTAGATTATTCAGATCGTCGTCTGTGGATTCTTCCAGTAGATGGAGCTGGGTAAGAAGGTAAACACAGGTCTCACGAATAGTGGCGGGCTCTATATGACACCTCGAGGTGATGAAGAAGTTAGTGACAATGATCGCCTGTCTGTCCTCGAACGTTCGTTGTGATGCGATGCGTGCACCGATGGATAGGTGGAGTAGTAGTGACTCTACCGGGGCCAAGGGGGACGGCAGCGGCGCAGCCGGCGATAGCGGTGACGGCGGCTTCTCAGAGACAGGGGCTGAAGGTGCGGAACCAAAGCAGCGGCGTGCGTTATGTGGCTTCCCTCGACGTGTGCCCTTGGCGCGGCACCTTGGTGAAGGCTGCATGTGCCCCGTGTACATACTGAGTTCGTTGTCAGGCTGTCCGAGAGACTAGAGCCGTTTGTATTGGGACCCTAGATTGCTGTACAACAGCTCTACCTATACACTGAAAACGTACAGGTACACGACGAAGACGATACAACCCCACCTCCACCTATTTTTCATACGCCCTGTGCATGGTGTATTTTGGGTACCACTGTGTCCTCCCGAAGGTTCCTTACATTTCCGGACAGAGCGATTAATACGAAAATCATACTCATGTGTTAGTTTCCTCCCGCTGTCACCACCACCACAACCACTACCTCCGCCGCTGCCGCCGCCAGGGGACAGCTGGACGCCCCCCCCCGACGCATGGAAGCCTGACGAGGCTCCAGTAGACCCGCAAGATTCCATGTCGGCGTTCCAACCTGGGGAAGGGTTTGCAGAATCTGCTGCGGAGGTTGCCGGGGAGGTTGTGGCGGCGGCGCCGGATGCGGCAGCTGCAACGTTGCATTCGGCGGCGGACCTTGGCCTCTACCCCAGCCACATCTTCATGCAAATTATTGAGTGAGTTGCGCGTCGGTGTGTGAATTTGTGAGCGTGTCTTGTGTGTTGGGTGTTTTAGCGGGTCTTGATTGTCTTCGTGTTTTTTGCTTGTTTTGCGTGTCTTGGAAGTGTTTTGAGTGTCTTTGGTGTTTCGAGTGTTTCGCGTGCTTTGCGTGTCTTGAGTGTTTTGAGTGTTTCGCGTGTTTTGGGTGTTTTCCGTGTCTTGGAAGTGTGTTGAGTGTCTTTTGGTGTTTTGAGTGCTTTGCGTGTCTTGCGTGTTCTGCGTGTCTTGGAAGTGTGTTGAGTGTCTTTGGCGTTTTGAGTGTTTTCCGTGTCTTGAGTGTCTTGAGTGTTTTCCGTGTCTCGTGTGTCTTGAGTGTTGCGAGTATCTTTAGTTTGTGGGGTGTCTCGAGAGTCCGTGTTGTCAGTGTAGCACAGCGGCCAGCCCGTGGCGCTCTCCTGGAGCGCGCGTTGAGCGGACTCTTGTGCGTGGCCTGGCGCGTGGCGTGGTGCGTTCAGAAATCCAAGTTCAGTGAAGGGCGGGCGGGCAGGCGGTTCCTCGCGCTGCAAAGGACGGAAACCCGTGGCATTCGTCTCATTTGCTATTTTTTGGGAGGGGTGGGGTGAGGTAAGGTGGGGTGGGGGCGTTATGGGACGTGGAGGGCACCCGGATGGTGGTGGGAAGGCAGAGGAATGAAGCGGAAGAACAGCGGGCGCGTGGGAATTCTTGAAGTGACAGCGGCGAAATATTTACACCAGTACTCGTACCACGGGTCTGTTCGAGTGGGAGTGTTGTAGAGGCCTGATGTGAAGCATGTCGGCGCTGAATCACCCAACAGCAGTGGCAATGGTCCTTTGTGCCGCTGCTCCCGCATGCAAGGCAGCAGCGATCGACGGCCGGCCGACATTTCTGATCCTGCCGTGCCCCCCCTTGCTCCACACGTAGCCCCTTCGGCGAACCTGCACGCCAGAGCATTGCCTGGTTAGCTCTGGCGGTCCCCGTTAAAGAGGTTTAAAGCGGCGGAGGTTTCGCTTGGTGCCCTCACCTTGTATGGCACGGCCTGCCTTGCCACGGTTTTTAGACTCTGCTGTAAAAGCCCTTGTCATGGGTGTTACGGGCACCCAAAAACCTTGCAAGGGCCGTTCCTTCGCCTACTCCACTATAGACGCATTGCTACGGTAGAGGTGCACCATTTGTTTTTTTGGGTCTTCTCACTTGTAGAGCTGTATACTAATAACAAGTCAAGAAATCATCTTGGAGGAAAACGAAAGTGCTATGATAACCCGATAAGCAATCCCATATACTTACTCACTATATAGCGAAATAATATTGCAGCACAAAAAATGGAATTCCGACGGTTTTGGGTTAAGGAGCCTTTAATAGCCTTTACTATTATAGGTCATTCCGAAAACGTTTCAGCCAAAAAAAGGTACAGTACCTCTATCGTATGATAGCACGCGTCACTAATACCCTCCCTCCCTCCCTCCCTCCCTCCGTGACGTGGCATGGCGTGGGTCACCGGACCCCGCTCTGCTCTCGCGCTCTCGCTTGGCGGCAGGTTTGTTCAGGCGACCGCCGGCGTTCCTTACTGGGAAGCGATCGTGATCACCTCCATTGCGGCGAAGGTGGCGGTGCTCCCGGTCGTCACTACCTTTGTGAGAAGAGATCACCGCGTGTAGGGGGTGGGGGGGGTGGCATGGGGTAAACAGTGTACACCCCGGATAGATCATCTACAAATAGAGCATGATCTAGATCATCTACAGATAGATCATGATCTAGATCATGTTCAGATGGATCATGATCTAGGTCATGTTCAGATAGATCATGTTCTAGATCATGTACAGATAGCGCATGATCTAGATCATTTAGTTCGTCACCTGCCGTTATGAGATACTGTGCAGGATCTGTACAGCACAGATCCAACCCAGGAAGCATGTCCTAAATCATGCGGATTATACGGGCCCCACCGGGCGACATGAGCTACTGTAAATCGTACAAGATCGGGAATGAATCTGCCTTGAAAGGTTTACTGCTTATAGATCACGAAGCGGGAATTGATGATCTATCTGTAGATGATCTGTCGGAGGTGTGAAACAGCGCCTCCGTAGGGAGTTCGATGAAGCGACTAGTACGGGGAGGCGTAGTATTCGGAACGCACGATGAACCCAAAAAACAGGTACCCCTCGATGTACACACACCATTTTTGGTTCTGATTGTTTTTATTACTACAGTAGTACCATAAGTACTGTGTTCCCCCGTAATAGTCTGGCCTTGAAACTGTTCAGCGTGTTTGTCAGCGCCGATTGGTCGCGGGGAAGGGGCATTAGCAGCGGCGGTTGTAGTATTAATAGTAGTGGTGGTAGCAGCAGCAGCAGCAGTAGCAGGAGTAGTGGTAGCAGCAGCAGTACTAGGAGTGGTGGTAGCAGCAGCAGCAGTGGTAGGAGTAGCAGTGGTAGTAGCGGCACGGTATGTACGGCGAGGTGCGGGGTTTCGCGGGAATTTGACGCAGAGAGTGTGAGCGTTCGTGCGTCTTGGGGGTTACGCCTCGATTACTGTTGGATATCGTATCGAAAGCTTCGATATACCGGTATCGAATATCGAACTTTCGTTATATCGAATATCGAACTTTCGATATATGGTATTGAACGTGTTATATCCCCCATCCCCTGGCAACCCCGTGCTTTTTTTTGCCGACACTGAGCGAAAGCTTCGATGAAGCAAACATCGAAGTCGTACGTACGTAGCATTATTTTATTGTGTTTACCGATATCTTATCGTATCAGTTATCGTTATAGAAACCCCAACACTATCAATACAGTAGTAAATAGTAGAGATGATGTCGATGAATCGCGTCTGGGTGTTTACATGCCGTGTGGATGAATGACCGCCATGAGATTTCCTTGCTTACTCACCCCCCACCCACCCCTCCTTGCGTCTCCTGGGCCCTGTTTTGTGACCTGCCCATGTGCGTGTGTGTGGGCCTGCCACCGTGTGTGTTATTTAGCCATCTGACGTGATAGCAAGGAATGACAAAACGCATGAACGTGGCCAAGCCAGAGATCACTGCGCTGCAGGCTAAGATGCAGGACATCAAGGACAGGGTGAGACCTTGTCTGAACCGCCATTTTTTTCTGGCAGAGCGACCTGAACTGCCCACGATAGAAGAGACGCTTCGATTGCCGCGTACAACACCTTTCGTGTATACGTACCTGTGTATTAGACGGTGAAAGACCACAAAAAGGCGTCAAAGGACCCTCTTAGCCTTAGAGCCCGTTTTAACGAAGAAGAAAAAAAATCAAATTGAAAAAAAAAAAATCAAATCCGCTTTTCATTGGTCAACACACGNTGATCTATCTGTAGATGATCTGTCGGAGGTGTGAAACAGCGCCTCCGTAGGGAGTTCGATGAAGCGACTAGTACGGGGAGGCGTAGTATTCGGAACGCACGATGAACCCAAAAAACAGGTACCCCTCGATGTACACACACCATTTTTGGTTCTGATTGTTTTTATTACTACAGTAGTACCATAAGTACTGTGTTCCCCCGTAATAGTCTGGCCTTGAAACTGTTCAGCGTGTTTGTCAGCGCCGATTGGTCGCGGGGAAGGGGCATTAGCAGCGGCGGTTGTAGTATTAATAGTAGTGGTGGTAGCAGCAGCAGCAGCAGTAGCAGGAGTAGTGGTAGCAGCAGCAGTACTAGGAGTGGTGGTAGCAGCAGCAGCAGTGGTAGGAGTAGTAGTGGTAGTAGCGGCACGGTATGTACGGTGAGGTGCGGGATTTCGCGGGAATTTGACGCAGAGAGTGTGAGCGTTCGTGCGTCTTGGGGGTTACGCCTCGATTACTGTTGGATATCGTATCGAAAGCTTCGATATACCGGTATCGAATATCGAACTTTCGTTATATCGAATATCGAACTTTCGATATATGGTATTGAACGTGTTATATCCCCCATCCCCTGGCATCCCCGTGTTTTTTTTTGCCGACACTGAGCGAAAGCTTCGATGAAGCAAACATCGAAGTCGTACGTACGTAGCATTATTTTATCGTGTTTACCGATATCTTATCGTATCAGTTATCGTTATTGAAACCCCAACACTATCAATACAGTAGTAAATAGTAGAGATGATGTTGATGAATCGCGTCTGGGTGTTTACATGCCGTGTGGATGAATGACCGCCATGAGATTTCCTTGCTTACTCACCCCCCACCCACCCCTCCTTGCGTCTCCTGGGCCCTGTTTTGTGACCTGCCCATGTGCGTGTGTGTGGGCCTGCCACCGTGTGTGTTTTTTCGCCATCTGACGTGATAGCAAGGAATGACAAAACGCATGAACGTGGCCAAGCCAGAGATCACTGCGCTGCAGGCTAAGATGCAGGACATCAAGGACAGGGTGAGACCTGATCTGAACCGCCATTTTGTTCTGGCAGAGCGACCTGAACTGCCCACGATAGAAGAGACGCTTCGATTGCCGCGTACAACACATTTCGTGTATACGTACCCGTGTATTAGACGGTGAAATACTACAAAACGGCGTCAAAGGGCCCTCTTAGCCTTAATCCGTCTCACCCCAAGCTAAAATTGTATTATGCTTAAGTCCAAGGAAGACAAACGTAGACAGTGAAAGGCCACCACTATGGCGTAAGAGGACCCCTTATGACCCGTTCCGCCCCTGAAAAAAATAGCTTACACGACTTAAATCGAAGGAAGTGCATGTCCCTTAAACGCGGAGGTGCGGGGGGGGTGTACTCATATCGTGCACGGCCGTAGTCGTACGACCATAGACCCTCGCATCCCTACAATGCCGGGACGGAGCACGTTGGGTTTTCACCAACCAGGCAGATCGGAGGGGCAGTTTTTGGGGTTATCTCCTTTGAGCCCCAGATATAGCAACGAGATTAATCAATTACTTTGGTGTTATATACGTATGACAGGTCTACGAGTAGCATGGGCATGTAGCAGTGCGGGTAGGATCAGGCTACGACTATATATACACATTTAATTTTAATTATTTCTCCCCCAACAAATAGACACACTTCCTGAATTCTACAGCCTCAGATTGTGTCCCCCTCATAGGACATATAAAATCCGTAAGTACGCGCGATCGAAGTATTACACTCAGCTAGCAAAGATGAGCTTCGACGAAATCCTCGAGCTCACAGCTGTTGTTTTTGATTTTTTTAATATACACACCCCGTGTCGCACGAGTCCTTTCATCAACCATTGCAGCAGTAGCCGATGCTGTATGTGATGGTCATTTTTTTGTCGTGGCCTTTTTTTGCCCTCTGAAGCGCCCAAAAGGGTCCTTCCTCACAGCGTTTTTTTGTTTGAGCGCGGCAGCTAAAGAGAGCTGAGGAAAGGCTTGCTATGCTGTCCACGACTCAGCCGAAAAAGACCGCTCGTTTCGAATTATACGGTCGGCTCGTGAAACCGCCTTCCTCTTTTGTGCCACCGACACACCTTCCGCGTTCGTCGTCTACAGTATATATTATATACCCACTTTGCGATTTCGTCGGTGCGGACACCGAGGAAGGGGTGAAGTATGGGATAAGCAGCCCTTTTCTGTACACAGATGTTGGCAAGTGTCACGAGCCGATCTATGGAAATAGAAAAGGGCCGTGAATTAAGGGAGGAGTGGTAGCACCGACAGCGAGAGGTGGTTCCGCTCTTTCATCCCATACTTATCTGAAGAGAAGAACCGTCGACAAGATGGATACAAACGGATCCTCGAAGAAGGAAATCGAAACGATCGGTTATGCTCGTAGGTATAGTATACAACTCTGGACGAAAATATAAGGACCGTTGGGGTGTGGTTATCAGTACATGACGGTCCTTACATTCACGTTCAGAGCGGTATGGTGTACTGCTACTGTATCGTGTAGCGCGTATTTTTGCGTACCCTCGTCGCCCCCAGCAGTTGCCTCTACCGGCCCCCAAGATCCTGACGTACCATGTACCTGGTACCTACGATATATACAGGGATATATTGTTATGTTGTTTGTTGTCTCCAGTAGCCCCCAAAATGCAGCAAACCTGTCTTGAACGCTGCTTTGGTTCTTTCGCGTGCCCGCTCGCTTGCCCGCTGCTGCCTGCACACACACCGAACCTACTGCTGTATATAGGTGGATGCCAACCCGGAGGTGAAGGAGGCGGCCATGCAAGAGATGTCGGCCGTGTCCCACGAGATGATGGCCGTGCTCCGAACGCACAGGATATCTTATCCCAAGATGATCGCCTGTACGCCGCCGCCACAACCTCCCCGGCAACCTCCGCAGCAGATTCTGCAAACCCTTCCCCAGGTTGGAACGCCGACATGGAATCTTGCGGGTCTACTGGAGCCTCGTCAGGCTTCCATGCGTCGGGGGGGGGCGTCCAGCTGTCCCCTGGCGGCGGCAGCGGCGGAGGTAGTGGTTGTGGTGGTGGTGACAGCGGGAGGAAACTAACACATGAGTATGNCCGGATGCGGCAGCTGCAACGTTGCATTCGGCGGCGGACCTTGGCCTCTACCCCAGCCACATCTTCATGCAAATTATTGAGTGAGTTGCGCGTCGGTGTGTGAATTTGTGAGCGTGTCTTGTGTGTTGGGTGTTTTAGCGGGTCTTGATTGTCTTCGTGTTTTTTGCTTGTTTTGCGTGTCTTGGAAGTGTTTTGAGTGTCTTTGGTGTTTCGAGTGTTTCGCGTGCTTTGCGTGTCTTGAGTGTTTTGAGTGTTTCGCGTGTTTTGGGTGTTTTCCGTGTCTTGGAAGTGTGTTGAGTGTCTTTTGGTGTTTTGAGTGCTTTGCGTGTCTTGCGTGTTCTGCGTGTCTTGGAAGTGTGTTGAGTGTCTTTGGCGTTTTGAGTGTTTTCCGTGTCTTGAGTGTCTTGAGTGTTTTCCGTGTCTTGTGTGTCTTGAGTGTTGCGAGTATCTTTAGTTTGTGGGGTGTCTCGAGAGTCCGTGTTGTCAGTGTAGCACAGCGGCCAGCCCGTGGCGCTCTCCTGGAGCGCGCGTTGAGCGGACTCTTGTGCGTGGCCTGGCGCGTGGCGTGGTGCGTTCAGAAATCCAAGTTCAGTGAAGGGCGGGCGGGCAGGCGGTTCCTCGCGCTGCAAAGGACGGAAACCCATGGCATTCGTCTCATTTGCTATTTTTTGGGAGGGGTGGGGTGAGGTAAGGTGGGGTGGGGGCGTTATGGGACGTGGAGGGCACCCGGATGGTGGTGGGAAGGCAGAGGAATGAAGCGGAAGAACAGCGGGCGCGTGGGAATTCTTGAAGTGACAGCGGCGAAATATTTACACCAGTACTCGTACCACGGGTCTGTTCGAGTGGGAGTGTTGTAGAGGCCTGATGTGAAGCATGTCGGCGCTGAATCACCCAACAGCAGTGGCAATGGTCCTTTGTGCCGCTGCTCCCGCATGCAAGGCAGCAGCGATCGACGGCCGGCCGACATTTCTGATCCTGCCGTGCCCCCCCTTGCTCCACACGTAGCCCCTTCGGCGAACCTGCACGCCAGAGCATTGCCTGGTTAGCTCTGGCGGTCCCCGTTAAACAGGTTTAAAGCGGCGGAGGTTTCGCTTGGTGCCCTCACCTTGTATGGCACGGCCTGCCTTGCCACGGTTTTTAGACTCTGCTGTAAAAGCCCTTGTCATGGGTGTTACGGGCACCCAAAAACCTTGCAAGGGCCGTTCCTTCGCCTACTCCACTATAGACGCATTGCTACGGTAGAGGTGCACCATTTTTTTTTCTGGGTCTTCTCACTTGTAGAGCTGTATACTAATAACAAGTCAAGAAATCATCTTGGAGGAAAACGAAAGTGCTATGATAACCCGATAAGCAATCCCATATACTTACTCACTATATAGCGAAATAATATTGCAGCACAAAAAATGGAATTCCGACGGTTTTGGGTTAAGGAGCCTTTAATAGCCTTTACTATTATAGGTCATTCCGAAAACGTTTCAGCCAAAAAAAGGTACAGTACCTCTATCGTATGATAGCACGCGTCACTAATACCCTCCCTCCCTCCCTCCCTCCGTGACGTGGCATGGCGTGGGTCACCGGACCCCGCTCTGCTCTCGCGCTCTCGCTTGGCGGCAGGTTTGTTCAGGCGACCGCCGGCGTTCCTTACTGGGAAGCGATCGTGATCACCTCCATTGCGGCGAAGGTGGCGGTGCTCCCGGTCGTCACTACCTTTGTGAGAAGAGATCACCGCGTGTAGGGGGTGGGGGGGGGTGGCATGGGGTAAACAGTGTACACCCCGGATAGATCATCTACAAATAGAGCATGATCTAGATCATCTACAGATAGATCATGATCTAGATCATGTTCAGATGGATCATGATCTAGGTCATGTTCAGATAGATCATGTTCTAGATCATGTACAGATAGCGCATGATCTAGATCATTTAGTTCGTCACCTGCCGTTATGAGATACTGTGCAGGATCTGTACAGCACAGATCCAACCCAGGAAGCATGTCCTAAATCATGCGGATTATACGGGCCCCACCGGGCGACATGAGCTACTGTAAATCGTACAAGATCGGGAATGAATCTGCCTTGAAAGGTTTACTGCTTATAGATCACGAAGCGGGAATTGATGATCTATCTGTAGATGATCTGTCGGAGGTGTGAAACAGCGCCTCCGTAGGGAGTTCGATGAAGCGACTAGTACGGGGAGGCGTAGTATTCGGAACGCACGATGAACCCAAAAAACAGGTACCCCTCGATGTACACACACCATTTTTGGTTCTGATTGTTTTTATTACTACAGTAGTACCATAAGTACTGTGTTCCCCCGTAATAGTCTGGCCTTGAAACTGTTCAGCGTGTTTGTCAGCGCCGATTGGTCGCGGGGAAGGGGCATTAGCAGCGGCGGTTGTAGTATTAATAGTAGTGGTGGTAGCAGCAGCAGCAGTAGCAGGAGTAGTGGTAGCAGCAGCAGTACTAGGAGTGGTGGTAGCAGCAGCAGCAGTGGTAGGAGTAGCAGTGGTAGTAGCGGCACGGTATGTACGGCGAGGTGCGGGGTTTCGCGGGAATTTGACGCAGAGAGTGTGAGCGTTCGTGCGTCTTGGGGGTTACGCCTCGATTACTGTTGGATATCGTATCGAAAGCTTCGATATACCGGTATCGAATATCGAACTTTCGTTATATCGAATATCGAACTTTCGATATATGGTATTGAACGTGTTATATCCCCCATCCCCTGGCAACCCCGTGTTTTTTTTGCCGACACTGAGCGAAAGCTTCGATGAAGCAAACATCGAAGTCGTACGTACGTAGCATTATTTTATTGTGTTTACCGATATCTTATCGTATCAGTTATCGTTATAGAAACCCCAACACTATCAATACAGTAGTAAATAGTAGAGATGATGTCGATGAATCGCGTCTGGGTGTTTACATGCCGTGTGGATGATTGACCGCCATGAGATTTCCTTGCTTACTCACCCCCCACCCACCCCTCCTTGCGTCTCCTGGGCCCTGTTTTGTGACCTGCCCATGTGCGTGTGTGTGGGCCTGCCACCGTGTGTGTTGTTTTGCCATCTGACGTGATAGCAAGGAATGACAAAACGCATGAACGTGGCCAAGCCAGAGATCACTGCGCTGCAGGCTAAGATGCAGGACATCAAGGACAGGGTGAGACCTTGTCTGAACCGCCATTTTTTTCTGGCAGAGCGACCTGAACTGCCCACGATAGAAGAGACGCTTCGATTGCCGCGTACAACACCTTTCGTGTATACGTACCTGTGTATTAGACGGTGAAAGACCACAAAAAGGCGTCAAAGGACCCTCTTAGCCTTAGAGCCCGTTTTAACGAAGAAGAAAAAAAATCAAATTGAAAAAAAAAAAATCAAATCCGCTTTTCATTGGTCAACACACGCACCAGCACCAAAGATTAGGATCTTGGGGCATAATATTGGGTGCTGGTGCGTGTGTTGACCAATGAAAATCGAATTTGATTTTTTTTTTTTCCAAAATGAATTTTTGCTGTCTTCGTTAAGATGGGCCCTTAATCCGTTTCACCCCAAGCTAAATTTTTATTACGCTTAAATCCAAGGAAGACAAACGAAGACAGTGAAAGGCCACCACTATGGCGTAAGAGGACCCCTTATGATCCGTTCCGCCCCTGAAAAAAATAGCTTACACGACTTAAATCGAAGGAAGTGCACGTCCCTTAAACGCGGAGGGGGGGGGCAGTTTTTGGGAGTATCCTCTTTGAGCCCCAGATATAGCAACGAAAGGAATCAATTACTTTGGTGTTATACGTATACGTATGACAGGTCTACGAGTAGCATGGGCGTGCAGCAGTGCGGGTAGGAACAGGCTACGACTATATATACCCCGTGTCGCACGAGTCATTTCATCAACCATTGTAAATCTTCCCCCAGCATACAGTAAGCCGATGCTGTATGTGATCGTTATTTTTTTGTCGTGGCCTTTTTTTTTGCCCTCTGAAGCGCCCAAAAGGGTCCCCCTTCCTCACAGCTCTTTTTTTGTTTGAGCGCGGCAGCTAAAGAGAGCTGAGGAAAGGCTTGCTATGCTGTCCACGACTCAGCCGAAAAAGATCGCTCGTTTCGAATGATACGGCCGGCTCGTTAAATAGCCTTCCTCTTTGTGTCACCGACGCACCTTCCGCGTTCGTCGTCTACAGTATGTATACCCACTTTGCGATTTTCGTCGGTGCGGACACCGAGGAAGGAGTGAAGTATGGGATAAACAGCCCTTTTCTGTGCACAGATGTTGGCAAGTGTCACAAGCCGATCTATGGAAAGAGAAAAAGGGCCGTGAAGTAAGGGAGGAGTGGTAGCACCGACAGCGAGAAGTGTTTCCACTGTTTCATCCCATACTATCTGAAAAGAACTGTCGACAAGATGGATACAAACGGATCCTCGAAAGAAGGAAATCGAAACGATCGGCTACGTATACTCGTAGGTATATACCAAGTATGATACAACTCTAGGCGAAAATATAAAGACCCTTGGGGTGTAGTTATCAGCACACAACGGTTCTTAAAGTTACGTGAAGAGTGGTATAGTGTACTGCTACTGTATCGTGTAGCGTGTGTTTTTGCGAACCCTCGTCGCCCACAGCAGTTGTCTCTGCCAGCCCCCAACTTACCACCAGGCACCTGGTACCTATGATATACACAGGGATGTACGAGTACGTATGTTGTTTGTTGTCCCCGGTAGCCCCAAAAATGCAGCAAACCTGTCTTGAGCGCTGCTTTGGTTCTTTCGCGTGCCCGCTCGCTTGCCCGCTGCTGCCTGCACACACACCGCACCTGCTGCCTGTATATATAGGTGGATGCCAATCCGGAGGTGAAGGAGGCGGCCATGCAAGAGATGTCGGCCGTGTCCCACGAGATGATGGCCGTGCTCCGAACGCACAGGATATCTTATCCCAAGATGATCGCCTGCATCTTCGGACAGGCTCCGGTGTTCATCTCGATCTTCCTCGCCACACAGCAGGTGGCTTATTTAGTAATAGTAGCACACTATTAATAGTGACCATATTTGGTAGCCGGTCGCCCCGGTGGTCTAACTGGTAGCCTCGAAGCCTGTAGGGCCGGATGTCGAGGGTTCGATTCTCCCCATGGAGGTTTTTATTCTCAAATGACACCGACTGTCGAGAGCGCATATTATAGCGTGGGTAAGCAAAATTCGACGAGAGTTGACGAGGGAAGAAAGTGCTGAAATCTTCTCGCGATGAAAATGCAAAGCAAGAACCGTAGTGGGGGAGGCGGGAGAGGAGCCTACTTTGTGACCCCGGATCTGAGTTACGACTAGGGAGGGAGAAATACGAAAGTGCGAAGATAATAAATGGGATGGACAAAACAAAAAAAAAAAAAAATAGTAAATAGGACCTACGGTACACACAAAAAACTACATGTTGCCTATTTTTACTAGCAATATTTGGTCCTATTTACTAGTATTTACTATGCTCCCGCAATAGTGACACTAGTTTTAGCATGCTTTCTTAAGGTAGGGTATAGCTCTCGTTAGGAAGTCGCACTGGTGTGTCTTTATTTGTAATAAGGCATGCCTTACTGTCGACTGTCGACTTGAGTGCGCTGGTGGAAAGCCTACCGTACTATATATCTGGTATCTGGTATATACCAGGTATCTGGTATACTATACCAGGTACCCGGTATTTTGTTTGTTCATGCTTTTCGAGTATTTTCGGACGTATGGCACGGATCTGTGGCTTCAGATCNAAAAAAAAAAAAAAAAAAAAAAAAAGTAAATAGGACCTACGGTGCACACAAAAACCTATATATTTCCCTATTTTTACCACTAATGTTTGGTCCTATTTACTAGTGTTTACTATGCTCCCGCAATAGTGACACTAGTTTTAGCATGCTTTCTTAAGGTAGGGTATAGCTCTCGTTAGGAAGTCGCACTGGTGTGTCTTTATTTGTAATAAGGCATGCCTTACTGTCGACTGTCGACTTGAGTGCGCTGGTGGAAAGCCTACCGTACTATATATCTGGTATCTGGTATATACCAGGTATCTGGTATACTATACCAGGTACCCGGTATTTTGTTTGTTCATGCTTTTCGAGTATTTTCGGACGTATGGCACGGATCTGTGGCTTCAGATCTCCAGATGTATATAATATTGTTGTTATTATTGGTATTAGTACAATGACGGAAGGCACAGCTACGGCAGTCGACAGACCGGTCGATTGGGAGTAAATAACGGGTGCAAGTTTCTGGATTGGCATACGTACATATTTGGTTGTTCCCTCTGTCTCATTGGATGACGCATGCTATAACATCATAGGGGTACATACAGTGGTACTTTTTCTACGGGTCCTCACTGAAAGTGCAACCCGATGGGCATATACAGGTGTACAGCGAATATGATGTTCCGACGATAAGGCATGCCTTAGAAGGCCTGTCCCTTATTGGGCAGTCCCGCAGTTGAAGAGTATGGTATACAAATAGTCAGTCAGAAAGGCCAACCGCACTGTACAGGCATGGCCCACTCACGCGCTGCACTCAGTCAGACACGCCTGGTAGTACAAAACTGCCTCTCCTACAGCACTGTAGAGGCACTGTCGAGGTATCATACGTAACGATACTGGGTACGCCGTTCCTGAGTTAAGGAGTATACTATTAGTAATAGTCAAACAGAAATGGTTTGGCCCAAAACATGCTACCCTCATGATAGCACTCCTTGCCTACAACCTCCCCGCCTCCCAGCATGCTCTTCCTATATTGCGCCCTTAACTCATTGAAGCTGTCATCCATATGCACCTCTCCATATGCACCTCCGCCTCACTAGGATGCAGCTCACCCTTCATGCGACTCGCCGAATACCTCACGGCGCTCCGCGCTTGGTGCTAGCAATCAATGTCTGCCTGGTCGGTGAAAACCCGACATGCTCCGTGCCGGCATTGTAGGGATGCGAGGGTCTATGGTCATACGACCACGGCCATGCATGAATATCGAGTACACCACCCCCTCCCATGGCCATGCCACTACGGCAATGCTTGAATCCTCACCTCCCTTCCACCCCTACGGTGCTGTGTCGTCGGGCTATATATATATTTATATGTATGCTGTGTCGTGCTCATTCTTGTAACAGATGGGGGGCTACTTCCCAGGCTACGCGACGGGCGGATTGGATTGGATGTTGAATCTCGCAGCTCCTGACCCCACGTACACGCTGCCCATTGTCACGTGCGCAACGATGATGGTGAGTGGGTATGCATCACGCTCGGGGCGGGTACAGCGTATATTGATATTAAGCATGAATTAAAAAAAATACTGCTAGCTAATTGATATACAGCTACGGGGGTTGTTTAGGACCTCCCGGTGGAGTGGGTGGGTGGGTTAGACTAACTATTTCTTCACGACTGCAATAAAACAAATCCTACACTGATTCAAAGTAGTTTGTCCCCCCCAAAAAGGAAAAATAGAAGTTGAGGTCACCACACTTGCATATATGGAACTACAGCAGTAACTTATAAACTCGGTGGGGCTGGATCGTTATTACTCGCCCGATTATTTGCCAGGTGGCTGTTTTTTCTTTTCTTTTCGCGTTCAAGAGGTTTTTTTTTCGTTTGTGTGTTCTTCGTTTTCGCCCGGTGGCTATTTGACTATACGTACGCGTAGTAGCTGGTACGAGGAACAAACGAACGCCTGCTGTGTTGTTGTCCCTTTTCAGCTTGCGACACCCCCCCCCCGGGATTCCGAGTCATCTACAATTCCGGAGGGGAACCTTGTATATATACTTCGTATATAAATGTGTGTCTGTGTGTGGAGACTCTATTATGCTTTGAAGAGTTAAATTCGTCGGACGGGTTAGATCAGATCAGATCATCTCCATTCCATGATCTAGGTATTTCGGGCCAGATATATCCCTGATATATATACGAAGTATACGTATATAATATGCACGATCTAGATCTTTGTTTTACGGGTGGGATCTGTGTGGATGCAGCTCTTTGCACGACATCTTCATACCGTCATGTACAGGACCTAGATCATATATCTAGATCAATCTAGATCATCTAGGTTAGAAGAGTTCCTACTACCTGTGTAATAGTTTCTATGTACCGCATGATGAAAACCGCGCACGGTGTTATTCTGTCGGTGGGTGCACCAGCTTTGGCAGAGAGGACAACGCCCGCCGTTCCCTTCCCTTCCCTTCCTCCCTTCGCTCCCAAAATCGGACATCACTGCACACAGCAGTTGAACCTTCTCCGTCTCGAAAGGGATGCGTGGTCAATGGTCAAATGACTAAGGCAAGCAACAAATGAGTACGCCCCCCCCCCCCCCGGAAATCGGTGACACCTGTGCTCAGCTTTTGATGGAGTTCGGCACGGACGCGCCTCCTCCCCAAGCGGACTCGAAGTCGCAGGTGAACATGAAGCACGTGTTCCGCGCCATGAGCATCGTCTTCATTCCTGTGGCGTTCACCATGCCCGCCGGGGTCCTCGTGTACTGGACCACGACGAACATCTTCGGCATGTTCCAGAGGCTTCTCTTCGAGTCCAAGGCCGTGCAGCGGTACCTGGGCTGGCCGATGCCCGAGGACATGCCGGTAGCCCAGCCCCCCACCGAGGTAACGGTAGATCTGTGGATCGTGTTTTTATGTTGCGGGCGATCGGCTGGAAAGCCTTCAGTTTGTTTGTTTACGTCGGTGGCTATACATCGTTACGTTTCTTTCATAATGCAGTACTCGGAGAGTGCGAATCTGCTAGAATCAGGGCGTTGATTTGGCTATCTGCTGGAATCAGGGCGTCTATTTGGCCTGTAGTTTGTTATTTGCTTGCCAGGCAGGTACTACGGTGATAGTTGCGTGCGGTGAAAAAAAAATAGCGGAGTTTTCTGCGTATTTCTACCTGACTAGCGCGTTTTGTGTCTCGAATTATTCATAGTAGTGGAAGAGTATTAGTAAAAGTTGGTTAGTTGGCTTGCTTTTCCACCCAATTATTACAAGGGGAGACAGTAACCAGAACCCCATGAAGGACAAAACGTTTTTTGGGTCAATGGCGGGTTTCTTTATGGCCCCCTATAATACTACAGTAGCTATATAGTCGTCAAATCTACGACCCAAAACATGCTTTACTCATAGCCCTATCATAGCCGAAAACCGCTATTAATGGTGACTTATACCTGGTATTTGGGTACAAGGTTAAGCTTTCACACATGTAACAGATCATCTACAGGTAAATCATCTCCAGATAGATCATCTAGATCCTAAGCTGCCCTTGTGATGTACTGTTGTGCAGGATCTGTGCAGTACAGGCCCAACCCAGGGGAAAATGTTACAGGTCATGCAAGGTTATACATACGGCTCCCACCCGGGAAACATGGAGCTAGATCATACATAACATGCAGATCATACATATCATACAGACCAGGAACAGATCTTCCCTGAAAGATCTAGATCATTAAGTGGGAATGATCTGATATGATCTGATGTGATATGTCCGTATATGTGGAAACTTGAAAGTAACGCTTCATCAGATGGAATATATATATATGTATATGTGTCGGCCCGCGTGCCGCATCGAGCGCACCTAGTATATCTCGAGGGGGTATAGTAACATAGGAATACAGGGTAATCAGAGCCCCAAGATGGACTCCAAAAAACATGTATCCCCGTGTGTTTACACGCCATACACACATATGGTTATGATTTTTATGTTTCCCCATAATAAGATATTAGTATATAGGGAGACCCAGCGTGTCACCGCTGACGCCGCGAGTGCGTGTCGCAGGGCGAAAACTCAGGCAGGACTGGTTTCCTTTTGTTGCTTTGCCGTCGACGCCAAACTCCCGTCCTTTTCGCAGGAACCGAAGGAAGCTGATTTCGCTAGCAAGGAGGACCTGGAGAGGTGGGGTGGGGGCGGGGGTGCGGGTGGAGATGGGGGGGCTCCCGGGCAGGCCGCGAGAGGGGCGTCGGATGCAGCGGAGCGGGCGCGAGAAGCTGTCGCCAAAGCTTCGAAGGTAGGGAAGGGAATATGTGTGTGTGTGTGTGTTTTTTTTTCGCGTCGCCTTCTTCAGCGTTGTCTTCACAGCCGCTTGTTTGTCTACTCGCGCGTTTTTGCCGTCGGTAGAACCTTCCGTCGGTTTCGTTTTGAGTTTTTCGCTCTGTTTTTTTGTTGGGTTCTTGTTGGACCCCTTTTAGGACTGCACTCCGGTTTTGGCGACAAATTATTTGAGGTACCTTTTTTTGGCTACTATCGGATAAGTGCAAAGTGCGGCGAGATTGCGAGTTTGTTACTCCTCGTTGTTCGATATATTGCAATTTTTATACTCAACTACCTCTATCAAGGCGTTGATATTTATGCTGGGTACGCGTAGCTATTAGCTATTAGTTGTTAGTAGCTTGCCACTGACGAAAGTACCAGGGAATGCTGCTGTAAGACGGACAGTCGGCCAGAACAACAGCCCGTAGGGGTACACCTATATACCCGTAGGATGTACGTACATCCTATATACCCCGAGACGATCAAGGCAATGGTCGCGCCCGCGCCCACCGTGATCACTCTTCTTCCTTTGCACATGGTGGCATGTGGGCCACATGAGCACGTTCTTCTTCCCCAATCTCGTGCTTCCCCGTCGTCACAACTGTTCCTCGCAAGTCGGCCACTTGGTGCCTGCCACCTCTGCATCTCTCATCGAGAGATAGAGAGAGACAGAGCCTCGACACGCATCATTGCACAACAGATTGTATATCATAGAGGGAAACACCGCAACCACTGAGCTCGTAGAGCTCAGTGGTGACTGCTAGCTCAGCGATTATTGTGTACAGTACCACTATTAAAGAGGACCGCAGTAAATAGGACCAAAAATGTTTGTTAGGAAAAATAGGAATATATACCACTATGACCCTAAATATAAGCACCATTTCAATTACATGTGAATACACAAACGGTCCTTATATTTAGGGTCAGACTGGTATAGGTTTTAATGTGTACCGTAGGTCCTATTTACTAGTGTTAACTATAGTCTCCCGTAACAGCACAATATTTGGTCCGTCTGGCTGTTAAGCCCGGGCCTCAGACCTCAGATTTCCGGAACAGCTGCGACGCCTTTGGTCAGCGCTGCCCCAGTAGTGTAGTAGTACCTCGTACAGAGGCGGGATTATGGCGTTATTCTTGGCTGGAAGTGTTGAACAGTATGGACCTGCTAGCAAGAAACGCCTACGTAATCGGGGAAAGCCTTAGAACCTTATTTTGTGATACCGTCCTTGAACAGCGTTGAGCTCAGGCTAGTGTATAGGGTTTAGTGTAGAGCTCGCCGCTGAGCACTATTTCTTATTCCAAATTTCTTAGCGTACCCCTCCAAAAAAACGTGAGCCTATTATGTTATTATTTGCCTTAATGTTTTTTTCTTGTCTGTGGGCCTGTACTGTCCGTTGTATGTATATATCATGATGGGTGCGTATGTACCTTCGTTGTTTTAGTTACAGGTACGCCGACTGCGTGAGAGCTCAGTGGTTGTGATGTATCTCTATATAAAAAAACTCGCGCGGTGAGGAGCAGTGAGGAGCGAACATGTAGAAAATGCTTGGCATGTTTTCTCAGTCAAATTGTTTAAAAACAAAAATGTAGAGCAACCAAAAAGTCATAACTGCAGTTATGGCGTTATAATACGACGGGTCATAGCTGCAGTTTCGGCTTTTTGGTTGCTCTGCGTTTCTTCTACGAACTGACTGATACACTTGCATGGCATCTCGTACACGTGCATCTCCATCGCGCCAAGGGTTTGTTAGAGATTCACTGTAACCACTGAACCAGCAGTCACCCGAATATTCCACATTTGTCGGAAGCTGACTCCGAATTCCGGGGTTTTACCAGAAAGCTGAAGAATCTGCTGTACACATAGAAGAGCGGGTGGTCGCGCTGGGTGTAGGCACGGGAGTGATCCTATGAGAGCTGTGAAGGACGTATGCTCGGACTTGTCCATTATTTCATGCTTCCGTGGCGTGCATGCCATACGGAACCGTTCCCTCTCCACGATTGGCCTGGTACTTGACTGCCTGTGAGATGTCGAGACGCGGTCCCCAAAATACCCCTTGATCCGATCAAGGAGTATTTTTGGCGGATCAAGGAGTATTTTGGGGAACTGCGTCTCGACATGCTTCCCAAGACATCCAAGTACCAGACAAATCGTGGAGAGAACGGAACCATATGGCATGCAAGCTCCGGCAGAATGAATTTATGGATAAGCCCCAACACGCACCCGTCAAGGCTTTAATCGGGACCACTTCGTCGCCTACACCAGCGCAACGACCTGCTTCTCTACAATGCCGTCGAAGAAACGAAGATCAATGAAAACGTCACGTGTGTAGGGAGCTGAATCCGAATTCCGGTTGTTTTTTTCGAGTACCAGAAAGCTGAAAGAGCGTGCTTTTGTCCGTGTAGACGAGCGGGTGGTCGTGCTGGTGTGTACCTGCCAGCGTGATCGGATCAAAGCTTGGAACGGTCTGTCCTCGGACTTGGTCCATAAATCCATGCTGTCGGGGCGTGCATGCCCTTTGTTCTTGTTGGCTCCGCGGCTGGCCTGTTAGTTGAATGTCTTTGGAGATGTGGAAACGCGGCCCCTACGTAGAAGACTCCTTGATGATCCATTCGATCAAGGGCTATGTTGGGGACCACATCTCCACATCTTCAAAGACGTGCGAGTACCAAGTCAAATCGCGGAAGGAACGATCAGTATGTGTCATGCAATCTCCGGCGGCATGGGTTTATGAACGAGTCCGAGCGCGCGTCGTTCCAAGCTTTGATCGGTTCGCTCTTCGCCTACACCAGCGCGACGACCTTTGTTTTGTTTGTCCTTTCGTTGCCAAAGCGCAGAGCAACCAAAAAGTTCGTGATTGCCGGAAGCTGAATCCGAAGTCCAGGCTTTTACCAGAAGACTCGAGGACTCTGCTGACCGTGGAGAAGAGCAGGTCGTCGCGATGGTGTACTGTAGGTGCCGGAATGATCCGAGAACAGCTTTGACGGGCGCGTGCTCGAATTTGTGCGTAAGGCCGTGCTTCCGGAGCTTAGATGTCACATGGCAACCCGTTATCTGCTTTTGGAGCTTGCATACCGTGTGGTTCCGTTCCTCATCCACGATTGGTCTGATACGCTGATGTCTTTGAAGATATTCGAGACGCGGTCGCCAAAATACTCGTTAACCCCATCTAGGAGAGTGTTTTGGACGGATCGAGAAGTGTTTTGGGGACGGCGTCTCCACGAAGATACAAGACATCCGAGTACCAGGCCAATCGCGGAGGGAACGGAGCCATATGGCGTGCAAGCCCCTGAAGCATGGACTTATGGACAAGTCCGAGTACGCGTCAGTCAAAGTTTTTAATCGGGTCACTTCGTCGCCTACACCAGCGCAACGACCTGCTTATCTGTTGTTTCGTTGAAGAAACGCAGACCAACGAAAATGTCATATATGTATCGGAAGCTGAGTCCGAATTCTAGTATTTTCCCATTAAGCTGAAGAACCTGCTTTTGTCCCTGTACAAGAGCGGGTGGTCGCGCTGGTGTAGCTGCCAGAGTGATTTGGTTACAGCTTGGAATGACGCGTGCTCAGAATTGTCCTTAAATCCATGCTGCTCGAGCTTGCATGACGTAAGCTTCCGTTCCCTCGACGGTTCATTTCGTCCCTCATGCCTTCAAGGATTTTGAGACGCGGTCCCCAACATACTCCTTGATCGATCAAGGAGTATATTGGGGACCGCGTCTCAAAATAATTCAAGACATGAAAGCACGAGATCAATCGCCGAGGGAACGGGAGCTTACTTGTCATGCAAGCTCCGGCAGCATGAATTTATTGACAAGTCAGAGCCGGCGTCATTCTAAGCTGTAGTCGGCTCATTCTTGACACCTACACCAGCGCGAACACCATTGTATCTGTTCTTTGGTTGAAGAAACGCAGAACAACAAAAACTCGTAAGTGTGGGAAGCTGAATTAGAATGAATCCGAAGTCCAGGCGTTTTACCAGAAGGCTGAAGAACCGGTTGTCCATGTCGAAGAACAGGCGGTCGCGCTGGTGTAGGTGACGAAGTTGGTCCGACCAAGCTTTGCACACCTTGGACATATCATCAGATCATCTACAGATAGATCAGATAGATCAGATAGATCATCGATTCCCACTTCATGATCTATAAGCAGTAGACCTTTCAAGGCATACATATATATTCCTGACCTTGTATGACCTAGCGCACGTTGCCGGGTGGTACCCGTATAATCTGCATGGTCTGATGTAGCACATGTTTCCTGCGTTGGATCTACACTACGCAGGTCCTGCACAACCCTTCGCACCGTTAGGTGATGAGCTAGATTATCTCGAGCATGGTATGCCCGAGGCCTGAAATCATGGAAGGACGCGCACTTGGGCTTTGTATCAAGGAGAGTTTTGGGGACCGCGTCTCAACCTCGTCCAATATATTCGAAGCACCAGACCAATCGCGGAGTAAACGGAGCCATATGGCATGTGCAGTCTTCGGAAGCATGGACTTATGGACAAGTCCAAGTGTGCGTCTGTCAAAGCTTTTATCGGATCACTTCGTCGCCTGCACCAGCGCAATGACCTGTTCTTCTCTCTTGTCGAAGAAACGCAAACCAACGAAAATGTCCTATTTATCGAAATCTGAATCCGAAATCCAGGATTTTACCAGAAAGCTGAAGAAATTGCTGCCCATGAAAGAAGACCGGGTGGACGCTCTGGCGTAGGTGCCGAAGTGATATGATTGGCGCTCAAACAGGGGCATGCTGTCGCGTGTTCACAAATCCATGCTGCCCGAGCTTGCATGCCATATGCTTCCGTTCCCTCCGCGGTTGACCTGGTACTTGAATGTCTTCGGAGCTATTGAGACGCGGTCCCCGAAAGACTCCTTGATAATCCATTCGGTCAAGGAGTATTTTGGGGACCGCGTCTCAATATCTTCAAAGACATGCAAGTACCAGGTCAATCACGGCGAAAACGAAAGCACGTGCCATGCAAACTCCGGCGGCATGGACTTATGGACAAGTCTGAGCATGCGCCTTTCCAAGCTTTGATCGGATCGCTTGGTCGCCTACACCAGCGCGACGCCTTGTTTCTCAGTTATGTCGTTGGAGAAACGCAGAGCAACCCAATGTCGTAGTTATCGATAGCTGAACCCGAATTGATCCGATCTCCAGACCTTTAGCAGAAGGCTGAAGAATCTGCTACCCGTGTAGAAGAGCACGTGGTCGCGCTGGTGTAGGTGACGAAGTGATCCACCTATAGTTTGGAAGGACGTGTACTCGGTAATTGGTCTTGGAAGTACGTACCGGTAGTATTTTGGGGACCGCGTCTCAACCTCGTCCAATAAATTCCAAGCACCAGACCAATCGCCGAGTAAACGAAGCCATGTGGCATGAGCAGTCTTCGTAAGCATGGAGTTATGGACAAGTCCGAATGTGCGTCCGTCAAAGCTTTAATCGACTCACTTCGTCGCCTACGCCAGCGCAACGACTTGTTTCTCTGGCATTTCATTGAAGAAACGCGGACCAACGAAAATGGCATATTTATCGAAAGCTGAATCCGAAATCCAGGATTTTACCAGAAAGCTGAAGAAACTGCTGCCCATGAAAGAATACCGAGTGGACGCGCTGGCGTAGGTGCCGAAGTGGTGTAATAACGCTTGGAAGGAGGCATGCTCAGAGTTGTCGATAAACCCATGCTGCCTTAGTTTGCGCGTCATGTGCTTCTGTTTCCTTCGCCGTTGACCTGGTACTTGAATGTCTTTTGAGGTATTGAGACGCGTTTCCCAAAATACTCCTTGACGATCCATTCGGTCAAGGGGTATTTTGGGGACCGCGTCTCAATATCTTGGAGACATGTAGGCACCAGGTCAATCGCGGGCGGAACGGAAGCATATGTCCATGCAAGCTGTGGCGGCATGGATGTATGGCCAAGTCTGAGCACGCGCCCTTCCAAGCTTTGATCGGATCGCTTCGTCGCCTACACCAGCACCACGCCTTGTTTCTTTGTCCTTTCGTTGAAGAAACGAGGAGCGATCCTAAGTCGTAATTATCGGAAGCTGATCCCGAAATCACTCGAAGTCCAGGCTTTTACCAGAAGCCTGAAGAACCTGCTTTCCATGTAGAAGAGCAGGTGGTCGCGTTGGTGTGGGTGACGAAGTGATCCACCTACGTATAGTTTGGAAGGACGCGTACTCGGACTAGGAAGTACGTGCTCGTACCGGTGGTATTTCTGGGGGCCTCGTCTCTAAATATTCCAAGATATTCAAGTATCAGGCCCCTCGTGGAGGGAACTGAGCCATAGGACAGGCACGCTTGGTAAGCATGCACTTATGGACAAGTCCGAGTGCGCGGCCGTCAAAACTTTCATCGGGTCACTTCGTCGCCTGCACCAGCGCAATGACCTCTTCTTCTCTCATTTCGTTGAAGAAACGCAAACCAACAAAAATGCCATGTTTATCGAAAGCTTAATCCGAAATCCAGGGTTTTACCAGAAAGCTGAAGAACTTGCTGCCCATGTGAAAGAGCGGGTGGCCGCGCTGGCGTAGGTGCCGAAGTGGTATGATCAACGCTCGAAGAGCGGCATGCTGTCGCGTGTCCACAAATCCATGCTGCCCGAGCTTGCATGCCATATGCTTCCGTTCCCTCCGCGGTTGACCTGGTACTTGAATGTCTTTGGAGCTATTGAAATGCAGTCCCCAAAAGACTCCTTGATAATCCATTCGGTCAAGGAGTATTTTGGGGACCGCGTCTGAATATCTTCAAAGACATGCAAGTACCAGGTTAATCACGGAGGAACGGAAACATGTGCCATGCAAGCTCCGGCGGCATGGACTTATGGACAAGTCTGAGCATGCGTCCTTTCAAGCTTTGAACGGATCTCTTCGTCGCCTACACCAGCGCGACGCCTTGTTTCTCAGTTATGTTGTTGAAGAAACGCAGAGCAACCCAATGCCGTAGTAATCGAAAGCTGAACCCGAATTGATCCGATCTCCAGACCTCTACCAGAAGGCTGACGAATCTGCTACCCGTGTAAAAGATCAGGTGGTCGCGCTGGTGTAGGTGACGAAGTGATCCACCTATAGTTAGGAAGGACGTACTCGGTAATCGGTCTTGGATCAAGTACGTAGTATTTTTAGGGACCGCCTGTCTACATCTTCTAAGATATCCAAGTACCACGCGAATCGCTGAGGGAACGGATTTGTATGGCATGCAGGCTTCGGAAGCATGGAGTTATGGGCAAGTCCGAGTGCGCGTCTGGCTAACTTTAATCGACTCACTTCGTTACCTACGCCAGCGCAACGACCTGTTTCTCTGGCATTTCGTTGAAGAAACGCAAACCAACAAAAATGTAATATTTATCGAAAGCTGAATCCGAAATTCAGGATTTTACCAGAAAGCTGAAGAAACTTCTGCCCATAAAAGCAGACCAGGTGGCCGCGCCGGCGTAGGTGCCGAAGTGGTATGATCAACACTCAAAGAGCGGCATACTGTCGCGTGTCCCCAAATCCATGCTGCCCGAGCTTGCATGCCATATGCTTCTGTTCTCTCCGCGGTTGACCTGACACTTGAATGTCTTTGGAGCTATTGAGACGTGGTCCCAAAAGACCCCTTGATGATCCATTCGGTCAAGGAGTATTTTGGGGACCGCGTTTCAATACCTCCGGAGACACGCAAGTACCAGGTCAATCACGGAGGGAACGGGAGCATGTGCCATGCAAGCTCCGGCGGCATGGACTTATGGAAAAGTCTGAGCATGCGTCCTTTCAAGCTTTGATCGGATCGCTTCGTCGCCTACACCAGCGCGACGCCTTGTTTCTCAGTTATTTCGTTGAAGAAACGCAGAGCAACCCAGTGTCGTAGTTATCGAAAGCTGAACCCGACTTGATCCGATCACCAGATATCTACCAGAAGGCTGAAGAATCTGCTACCCGTGTAAAAGAGCAGGTGGTCGCGCTGGTGTAGGTGACGAAGTGATCCACCTATTGTTTGGAAGGACGCGTACTCGGACTTGGAAATACGTACTCGTACCGGTAGTAGTTTTGAGCACCTCGTCTCTACACATTCCAAGATATCCAAGTATCAAGCCACTCGTGGAGGGAACGGAGCCATACGACATGCACGCTTCGTAAGCATGGAGTTATGGACAAGTCTCGAGCAAGCGTCCGTCAAAACTTTCATGGAGCCACTTCGTCACCTACGCCAGCGCAACGACCTGTTTCTCTGGCGTTTCGTTGAAGAAACGTAAACCAACAAAAATGTAATATATATCGAAAGCTGGATCCAAAATCCAGGATTTTACCAGAGAGCTGAAGAAAACGCTGCCCATGTGGAAGAGCGGGTGGACGCGCTGGCGTAGGTGCCGAAGTGGTATGATCAACGCTTGAAGAGGGGCATACTGTCGCGTGTCCACAAATCCATGCTGCCCGAGCTTGCATGCCATATGCTTCCGTTCCCTCCGCGGTTGACCTGGTACTTGAATGTCTTTGGAGCTATTGAGACGCGGTCCGCAAAAGACTCCTTGATAACCCATTCGGTCAAGGGGTGTTTTGGGGACCATGTTTCAATGTCGTCAAAGGCATGCAAGTACCAGGTCAATCACGGCGAAAACGAAAGCACGTGCCATGCAAACTCCGGCGGCATGGACTTATGGACAAGTCTGAGCATGCGCCTTTCCAAGCTTTGATCGGATCGCTTGGTCGCCTACACCAGCGCGACGCCTTGTTTGCCTTGTTTCTCAGTTATGTTGTTGAAGAAACGCAGAGCAAGCCAATATCGTAGTCATCGAAAGCTGAACCCGACTTAATCCGATCTCCAGACCTTTGTCAGAAGGCTGAAGGATCTGCTACCCGTGTAGAAGAGCAGGTGGTCGCGCTGGTGTAGGTGACGAAGCGATCCACCTATAGTTAGGAAGGATGCGTACTCGGACTTGGAAGTACGTACTCGTACCGGCAGTACTTTTGGGGACCGCGTCTCAACCTCGTCCGATATATTTCAAGTGTCAGGCCAATCGTGAAGGGAACGGAGCCATACGACAGGCACGCTTTATAAGCATACACTTATGGACAAGTCCGAATGCGCGTCCGTTAAAACTTTCTTCGGATCACTTCGTCGCCAGCGCAATGACCTCTTCCTCTCTCATTTCGTTGAAGAAACGCAGACCAACGATAATGTCATATTTATCGAAAGCTGAATCCGAAATCCAGGGTATTCCGAGAAAGCTAAAGAAACTGCTGCCCATGAAAAAAGACCGGGTGGCCGCGCTGGTGAAGGTGCCGAAGTGATATGACTAACGCTCGAAAAGCGGCATGCTGTCGCGTGTCCACAAATCCATGCTGCCTGAGCTTGCATGCCATATGCTTCCGTTCCCTCCGCGGTTGACCTGGTACTTGAATGTCTTTGGAGCTATTGAGACGCGGTCCGCAAAAGACTCCTTGATAACCCATTCGGTCAAGGGGTGTTTTGGGGACCATGTTTCAATGTCTTCAAAGGCATGCAAGTACCAGGTCAATCACGGCGAAAACGAAAGCACGTGCCATGCAAACTCCGGCGGCATGGACTTATGGACAAGTCTGAGCATGCGCCTTTCCAAGCTTTGATCGGATCGCTTGGTCGCCTACACCAGCGCGACGCCTTGTTTCTCAGTTATGTCGTTGAAGAAACGCAGAGCAGCCCAATGTCGTAGTTATCGAAAGCTGAACCCGAATTGATCCGATCTCCAGACCTCTACCAGAAGGCTGAATAACCTGCTACCCGTGTAGAAGAGCAGGTGGTCGCGCTGGTGTAGGTGACGAAGTGGTCCACCTATAGTTTGGAAGGACGTGTACTCGGCAATCGGTCTTGGATCAAGTATGTAGTATTTTTAGGGACCGCCTGTCTACATCTTCTAAGATATCCAAGTATCACGCCAATCGCTGAGGGAACGGATTTATATGGCATGTGCAGGCTTCATAGGCATCGAGTTATGGGCAAGCCCGAGTGCGCGTCTGTCAAACTTTCATGGAGCCACTTTTCGCCTACGCCAGCGCAGCGACCTGCTTCTCTGGCATTCCGGTGAAGAAACGCAAACCAACAAAAATGTCATATTTATCGAAATCTGGATCCGAAATCCAGGATTTTACCAGAAAGCTGAAGAAACTTCTGCCCATGAAAGAAGAGCGGGTGGCCTCGCTGGCGTTGGTGCCGAAGTGGTATGGTCAACGCTTGGAAGGACGCATGCTCAGAGTTGTCGATAAACCCATGCTGCCTGAGTTTGCGCGTCGTTTGCTTCCATTTCTTCTGCGTTTAACCTGGTACTTGAATGTCTTTGGAGGTATTGAGACGCGGTGCCCAAAATACTCCTTGACGATCCATACGGTCAAGGAGTATTTTGGAGGCCGCGTCTCAATTTTTTCGAGACATGTAGGCACCAGGTCAATCGCGGGCGGAACGGAAGCAGATGTTCATGCAAGCTCCGGCGGCATGGATGTATGGCCAAGTCTGAGCACGCATCCTTCCAAGCTTTGATCGGATCGCTTCGTCGCCGCCACAAGCGCGACGTCTTGTTCTCAGTTATGTCGTTGAAGAAACGCAGAGCAACCCAATATCGTAGTAATCGAAAGCTGAACCCGAATTGATCCGATCTCCCAGACCTTTACCAGAAGGCTGAAGAATCTGCTGCCCGTGTAGAAGAGCAGGTGGTCGCGCTGGTGTAGGTGGCGAAGTGGTCGACCTATAGTTTGGAAGGACGCGTACTCGGACTTGGAAGCACGTACTCGTACCGGTAGTAGTTTTGGGCACCTCGTCTCTACATATTCCAATATATTAAAGTGTCAGGCTACTCGTGGAGGGAACGGAGCCATACGACAGGCACGCTTTGTAAGCATGCACTTATGGACAAGTCCGAGCACGCGGCCGTCAAAAATTTCATCGGATCACTTCGTCGCCTGCACCAGCGCAATGACCTGTTCTTCTCTAATTTCGTTGAAGAAACGCAGACCAACGAAAATGTCATATTTATCGGAAGCTGAATCCAAAATCCAGGGTTTTACCACAAAGCTGAAGAAACTGCTTCCCATGAAAGAAGACCGGGTGGGCGCGCTGGCGTAGGTGCCGAAGTGGTATGATCAACGCTCGAAGAGGGGCATGCTGTCGCGTGTCCACAAATCCATGCTGCCCGAGCTTGCATGCCATATGCTTCCGTTCCCTTCGCGGTTGACCTGGTACTTGAATGTCTTCGGAGCTATTGAGACGCGGTCCCCAAAAGACCCCTTGATAATCCATTCGGTCAAGGAGTATTTTGGGGACTGCGTTTCAATACCTCCGGAGGCATGCAAGTACCAGGTCAATCACGGAGAAAACGAAAGCATGTGCCATGCAAGCGCCGGCGGCATGGACTTATGGACAAGTCTGAGCATGCGCCTTTCCAAGCTTTGAACGGATCTCTTCGTCGCCTACACCAGCGCGACGCCTTGTTTCTCAGTTATGTCGTCGAAGAAACGCAGAGCAACCCAACGTCGTAGTTATCGAAAGCTGAACCCGAATTGATCCGATCTCCAGACCTCTACCAGAAGGCTGAAGAATCTGCTACCCGTGTAGAAGAGCAGGTGGTCGCGTTGGTGTAGGTGACGAAGTGATCCACCTATAGTTAGGAAGGACGCGTACTCGGACTTGGAAGTACGCACTCGTGCCGGTAGTATTTTTAGGGACCGCCTGTCTACATCTTCTAAGATATCCAAGTATCACGCCAATCGCTGAGGGAACGGATTTATATGGCATGTCCAGGCTTCGGAAGCATGGAGCTATGGGCAAGTCGGAGTGCGCGTCTGTCAAACTTTCATGGAGCCACTTTGTCGCCTACGCCAGCGCAGCGACCTGCTTCTCTGGCATTTCGTTGAAGAAACGCAAACCAACAAAAATGTCATATTTATCGAAAGCTGGATCCGAAATCCAGGATTTTACCAAAAAGCTGAAGAAACTTCTGCCCATGAAAGAAGAGCGGGTAGCCGCGCTGGCGTTGGTGCCGAAGTGGTATGATCAACGCTTGAAGAGGGGCATACTGTCGCGTGTCCACAAATCCATGCTGCCTGAGCTTGCATACCATATGCTTCCGTTCCCTCCGCGGTTGACCTGGTCCTTGAATGTCTTTGGAGGTGTTGAGACGCGGTCCCCAAAAGACTCCTTTATAATCCATTCGGTCAAGGAGCATTTTGGGGACCGCGTCTCAATATCTCCAAAGACATGCAAGTACCAGGTCAATCACGGAGAAAACGGACGCACGTGCCATGCAAGCTCCGGCGGCATGGACTTATGGATAAGTCTGAGCACGCGTCCTTCCAAGCTTTGATCGGATCGCTTCGTCGCCTACACCAGCGCGACGCCTTGTTTCTCAGTTATGTCGTTGAAGAAACGCAGAGCAACCCAGTGTCGTAGTCATCGAAAGCTGAACCCGAATTGATGCGATCTCCAGGCCTTTACCAGACCGCTGAAGAACCTGTTTTCCATGTAGAAGAGCACGTGGTCGCGCTGGTGTAGGTGACGAAGTGATCCACCTATAGTTTGGAAGGACATGTAATCGGTAATCGGTCTTGGAAGTACGTACCGGTAGTCTTTTGGGGACCGGCTCTCTACATCTTCCAAGATATCCAACTACCAGGCCACTCGCTGAGGGAACGGGTCCGTGTGGCATGTGCAGTCTTCGGAAGCATGGATTTAATGACAAGTCCGAGTACGCGCCCGTCAAAGCTTTAATCGACTCACTTCGTCGCCTAAGCCAGCGCAACGACATGTTCCTCTCTAATTTCGTTGAAGAAACACAGACCAACGGAAATGTCATATGTATTGAAAGCTGAATCCGAAATCCGGGGTTTTACCACAAAGCTGAAGAAACTGCTGCCCATGAAAGAAGACCGGGTGGCCGCGCTGGCGTAGGTGCCAAAGTGGTATGATCAACGCTTGAAGAGGGGCATACTGTCGCGTGTCCACAAATCCATGCTGCCTGAGCTTGCATACCATATGCTTCCGTTCCCTCCGCGGTTGACCTGGTACTTGAATGTCTTCGGAGCTATTGAGACGTGGTCCCCAAAAGACTCCTTGATAATGCATTCGGTCAAGGGGTGTTTTGGGGACCGCGTCTCAATATCTTCAATGACATGCAAGTACCAGGTCAATCACGGAGAAAACGGAAGCACGTGCCATGCAAGCTCCGGCGGCATGGACTTATGGACAAGTCTGAGCACGCGTCCTTCCAAGCTTTGATCGGATCGCTTCATCGCCTGCACCAGCGCGACGCCTTGTTTCTCAGTTATGGCGTTGAAGAAACGCAGAGCAACCCAATGTCGTAGTTATCGAAAGCTGAACCCGAATTGATGCGATCTCCAGGCATTTACCAGAAGGCTGAAGGATCTGCTACCCGTGGCTGAAGGATCTGCTACCCGTGTAGAAGAGCAGGTGGTCGCGCTGGTGTAGGTGACGAAGTGATCCACCTATAGTTTGGAAGGACGCGTACTCGGACTTGGAAGTACGTAATCGTATCGGTAGTATTTTTGGGGACCTCGTCTCTACATCTTTCAATATATTCAAGTATCAGGCCACTCGTGGAGGGAACGGAGCCACACGACATCACGCTTCGTAAGCATGCACTTATGGACAAGTCCGAGCACGCGTCCGTCAAAACTTTCATCGGATCACTTCGTCGCCTGCACCAGCGCAATGACCTCTTCCTCTCTGATTTCGTTGAAGAAACGCAGACCAACAAAAAATCTCATGTTTATCGGAAGCTGAATCCGAAATTCAGGATTTTACTGGAAAGCTGAAGAACATGCTGCCCATGTGAAAGAGCGGGTGACCGCGCTGGCGTAGGTGCCGAAGTGGTATAATCAACGCTTGGAAGGAGGCATGCTCAGAATTGTCGATAAACCCATGCTGCCTGGGCTTGCACGTCATGTGCTTCTGTTTCCTCCGCGGTTGACCTGGCACTTGAATGTCTTTGGAAGTATTACTGGGTTGCTCTGCGTTTCTTCAACGACATAACTGAGAAACAAGGCGTCGCGCTGGTGTAGGCGACGAAGCGATCCGATCAAAGCTTGGAAGGACGCGTGCTCAGACTTATCCATACGTCCATGCCGCCGGAGCTTGCATGGCACGTGCGTCCGTTTTCTCCGTGATTGACCTGGTACTTGCATGTCTTTGGAGATATTGAGACGCGGTCCCCAAAATGCTCCTTGACCGTATGGATTATCAAGGAGTCTTTTGGGGACCGCGTCTCAACACCTCCAAAGACATTCAAGTACCAGGTCAACCGCGGAGGGAACGGAAGCATATGGTATGCAAGCTCAGGCAGCATGGATTTGTGGACACGCGACAGTATGCCGCTCTTCAAGCGTTGATCATACCACTTCGGCACCTACGCCAGCGAGGCCACCCGCTCTTCTTTCATGGGCAGAAGTTTCTTCAGCTTTTTGGTAAAATCCTGGATTTCGGATCCAGCTTTCGATAAATATGACATTTTTGTTGGTTTGCGTTTCTTCAACGAAATGCCAGAGAAGCAGGTCGCTGCGCTGGCGTAGGCGACAAAGTGGCTCCATGAAAGTTTGACAGACGCGCACTCCGACTTGCCCATAGCTCCATGCTTCCGAAGCCTGCACATGCCATATAAATCCGTTCCCTCAGCGATTGGCGTGATACTTGGATATCTTAGAAGATGTAGACAGGCGGTCCCTAAAAATACTACCGGTACGATCACGATTTCCAGTCCGAGTACGACGTCCTTCCAAACAATAGGTGGATCACTTCGTCACCTACACCAGCGCGACCACCTGCTCTTTTACACGGTGTGCAGATTCTCAGCCTTCTGGTAGTAGTCTGGTGAATCGGATCAAATCGGGTTCAGCTTTCGATTACTACGAGCATTGGGTTGCTCTGCGTTTCTCAACGAATAACTGAGAAACAAGGCGTCGCGCTGNGTCGTAGTCATCGAAAGCTGAACCCGAATTGATGCGATCTCCAGGCCTTTACCAGACCGCTGAAGAACCTGTTTTCCATGTAGAAGAGCACGTGGTCGCGCTGGTGTAGGTGACGAAGTGATCCACCTATAGTTTGGAAGGACATGTAATCGGTAATCGGTCTTGGAAGTACGTACCGGTAGTCTTTTGGGGACCGCCTCTCTACATCTTCCAAGATATCCAACTACCAGGCCACTCGCTGAGAGAACGGATCCATGTGGCATGTGCAGTCTTCGGAAGCATGGATTTATGGACAAGTCCGAGTACGCGCCCGTCAAAGCTTTAATCGACTCACTTCGTCGCCTGCACCAGCGCAACGACATGTTCCTCTCTAATTTCGTTGAAGAAACGCAGACCAACGAAAATGTCATATGTATCGAAAGCTGAATCCGAAATCCAGGGTTTTACCACAAAGCTGAAGAAACTGCTGCCCATGAAAGAAGACCGGGTGGCCGCGCTGGCGTAGGTGCCGAAGTGGTATGATCAACGCTTGAAGAGGGGCATACTGTCGCGTGTCCACAAATCCATGCTGCCTGAGCTTGCATACCATATGCTTCCGTTCCCTCCGCGGTTGACCTGGTACTTGAATGTCTTCGGAGCTATTGAGACGCGGTCCCCAAAAGACTCCTTGATAATGCATTCGGTCAAGGGGTAGTTTGGGGACCGCGTCTCAATATCTTCAATGACATGCAAGTACCAGGTCAATCACGGAGAAAACGGAAGCACGTGCCATGCAAGCTCCGGCGGCATGGACTTATGGACAAGTCTGAGCACGCGTCCTCCCAAGCTTTGATCGGATCGTTTCATCGCCTACACCAGCGCGACGCCTTGTTTCTCAGTTATGGCGTTGAAGAAACGCAGAGCAACCCAATGTCGTAGTTATCGAAAGCTGAACCCGAATTGATCCGATCTCCAGGCATTTACCAGAAGGCTGAAGGATCTGCTACCCGTGTAGAAGAGCAGGTGGTCGCGCTGGTGTAGGTGACGAAGTGATCCACCTATAGTTAGGAAGGACGCGTACTCGGACTTGGAAGTACGTAATCGTATCGGTAGTATTTTTGGGGACCTCGTCTCTACATCTTTCAATATATTCAAGTATCAGGCCACTCGTGGAGGGAACGGAGCCAGACGACATCACGCTTCGTAAGCATGCACTTATGGACAAGTCCGAGCACGCGTCCGTCAAAACTTTCATCGGATCAGTTCGTCGCCTGCACCAGCGCAATGACCTCTTCCTCTCTGATTTCGTTGAAGAAACGCAGACCAACAAAAAATCTCATGTTTATCGGAAGCTGAATCCGAAATTCAGGATTTTACTGGAAAGCTGAAGAACATGCTGCCCATGTGAAAGAGCGGGTGACCGCGCTGGCGTAGGTGCCGAAGTGGTATAATCAACGCTTGGAAGGAGGCATGCTCAGAATTGTCGATAAACCCATGCTGCCTGGGCTTGCACGTCATGTGCTTCTGTTTCCTCCGCGGTTGACCTGGCACTTGAATGTCTTTGGAAGTAATGAGACGCGGTGCCCAAAAAAAACCGTGATGTCTGATAGCAAGTGGTGTTTCGGAGACCACGTCTCCACATCCTCACAGAGATTCAAGTACCAGGTCAATCGCGGAAGAAACCTGAAGCATACTAAATGCAAGCTCCGACAGCATGGACTTATGGACATTTCCGAGTACGCATCCGTCAAAGCTTTGGTCGATTCGCTCTGTCGCCTACACTACCACGACGACCTGTTTATTCTATCGTTTCGTTGAAAAAAACGCAAAGCAACAAAAAAATAAGGATTGTCGGAAGCTGAATCCGAAGTCCAGGTGGTCGCGCTGGTGCAGGCGAAAAAGTGATATGATGAAAGCTTTGACGGACGTGTACCCGGACTTCTTTTAAGTCTGTGCTTCAGTAATATGCATGCTGTATGCTTCCGTTCCTTCCGCGATTAGGTTGGTACATGAATGCCTTGCAAAGGTGCAGGTCAAGTGGTATGTTGGGGACCGCGACTCTATATCTTCCAAGACATTCAGTTCCATAAGGGATACTTCTGCCCGGAAATATGTAGATCATGAAAATGGAGGGCTGATCAGTTCCATGTGTGCAAACGTGTCAGCTGTGAGTTCGCCCATATCATGATGCATGTGCCATTAAAAAACGCGAAGGGGGACACAATTTGAGAGAGCTCAACTTAAGCGAAACACCGGTTTAGTTAATATGGCTTGGTACGGGCAGCATACGAAAAGCTACCACGATAAAATAGCAATTATGGTCTAAGAGAAATACCTGTTGTAAGAAAAGTCCACTACTTGTCGGCGTGACACATCCCTCTCCTTAATCGTACACCCCCCCCCTTGTACTGCTTCTGTGTGCGGCCCATCCTTTTTGTAGGTTCGACATGAACAGCTGAAGCGAGAGCACAAGGAGAAAACGGGGGGTGAGCCTCCCTCCGGAAAGGGCGGAAGTGGAGACGACGGGAAAAGTGGAGACCGACGCCAATATTGAAAGGAGAAAAATGTTCCCTGACCGGCAGTTTTTAGAAAGGAAAAATTCCAGGGCGTTTCACGGGTCAGGTCAAACCTCACGGGTCGGGTCGGGTCTGACGTCTGACCCAACCCGACCCACGATTTTTTTCAAGAGGTCTCAACCTGACCCGACCCGACCGGCGAGATTTTGAAAACCTTTTGACCCGTGAACGGTCCTGGAAATTTCTGATTGATAGAAAATTCTTCGTCGAACGGTGTCGTCATCCAGGGTCGCCACGTTATTGCGGGCAGGGAATAGGGAATATACCCTTCTCGCTGGGGCCACGAGCCATCGGCACCGCCCGACGTACCGTCGATCACAGCACCATTTGCGGCAACATTGCTTCCTTTTGAAGCTCTGCTTGTAGTGAAGGAGTCTACAGCAATAATAATGTGGGATGTCTGCATCGGGGAGGCGGGGGCGAGTGTTGGTGTCGGTAGGCACAACAGGCGGGAAAACGAAACAAGAGAGTTGTCCTTGCAGGGCGCTCGGCAACATCTCAGGAGGTTTAAAAAAACAAAATGAGCACCCATAGAGGGCCTTTCCTTAACCCATTTAGAACTGAAAAACTTATCTCACACTAATGCCAAGTATTTTGTCCCCAAAAAACGGGGGACCGGTTCTTAACCCATTCAGAACTGAAAACACTATCCCACACTAATTCCAAGTAGTTTTTCCCAGTACGTGGGACCAGTTCTCAAGGGGTTAAGGGGTTAATCCATCGGAAACTCAGAAGTCGCACACACGCACGAATATATTCCACAAGTGGTAACACTTGTGGTCTCAGGAACGGATTCAGATAATCAGTCTGCTGTCTGTCTGTCCGATGAGAATCATTTGGGGTACCCCACGGCCGAATTTATTTCAAAACTGCTACGCCCTGACCGCACGCAACAGGTCGGTAGCCCTCGAGGAGGGCGATCGTCTGGTCCAAACCATACCTAATGGGGTGCCCTGTGTGTGGAGTAGTCAGGGTTGGCTCCCAGCATCCCAAACGGAGTGGAGAGCCGAGCAGCAGGATCGCTCGCACGAACCAGGTCTCTAATTTCAACTAATTGGTTCACTTGTGAATTGAAATTCATGTTTCGACAGCGTCACGCATTTATCTGTGCTGGGAGTGATCAGGTGGCGAAGGCTTTCCCTCCGTCCCAGTCTCGCTTTCTACGCTCCCTCCCTCCCTCCCTCCTTCCCCTCCCTCACCCTCGCCTCGCTCCTCTGCCCTCTCCCCCTCCGTCCCTCCCTCGCTCCCATCCCTCCTCTCACTGCCCCTTCCCTCACGCTTCCCTCCCCTGCCCTGCTCCCTCCTCTCTCCCTCATTGCACCGTCCTCGGAAACAAAGATGTCACGACACAGACCTTGAACCCATTTGACAGTAGCCCCTGGACTGACCCATACTACTAGGTTTTAGTGTTAAAACTCGGCCCTATACCCTTGACAGCGTAATGTTTGCCTTGCTTGACGTGACATAATTTTGGAACCCAAATTTTACACCTTCTGACCACGGCAGACCACGGTGAAAACCGGATTTTCCAAAAATATGCACTTGGACAGGCTGAGACATGATACGGGTACAAAGCACTTATTAGAGCTATTTGAAACTCAAAATAGGAGCTTATATATGGTTCTTCCCGAAAAAAGGTCATATCGAGTTTCAAACGTCGCCAAAATTTTTTTTCGACATAACGACCAGCGTGATATTTGGCTCTTCTCAAAATATGTACTTGGTCACTTTTTCGAGCAAGTACATAAGTTTTACTTGGTGGGAAGTTTCTCAGCAATTTATCCTACAATCTAAGCACCACAGCAGGGCACAAGCATCACAGGACTAAAAGCAAAGCAGCACAGGGCAGCAGCACAACAACTACCCTCGACTTACGGCCTACGCCCGAGCAAACTGCCCATAGTACGAGCATGGACCCGCTACCAGGAGGCTACCAAAACAGCAGGCGTGCTGCCACCGGCGAGGGTTATCCCGCACAGCCGAGGTCACCCCAGTTCATCGGTCTACGTCCGAGCATCAACAGCTACGGTTCTCCTCCCCGCCTTCCCGGATTCAACACCGGGGCCGGTGTGCGCCAGCCGCTGGGCTTGCGCACAGACATGCCGTGCACCAACGCCCAGGTTACGGGTGGTGAGCGTGCGCATGGTGTGTTGGGTCCGGACGGCCCCTGCGCCCCAAACGCTGCCACCTCGTTCCGTGATGGGCCCGGCCCAGCAGGCCCTCAAGCTTTGCCTTCACTTGCTTTGACTATGCCAGCACCTGCACGTGCTCAAGCCTGGTGTGCACTCTCCGAGCACACAGCACAAAAACGTCCCTCATCACGAACGCGTGCTGCTGAAAGTGGAAAGCCCAAAAGAAGAATAAATCCTGGAAAATTATGTCAGTGTCCTTCGTAAAAGATCCACCGTTTTTAAAAAAAATGGCATATGCTGAGTTTTAGACGTTGCGGTAAATGTGGCTCTATAGTGCCACATATTCAATGGCCTGACTCTTCCCTTTGGAAGGACATAAGGCATAAGCTCGAGTTGCAAATAGGTCTATTGTATACTGGTATTACTCCTGTAATAGTACATAAATACGACGTCATGAATTGAAACTTGCCTTCTTTAATTCGCACCCTGAGGGCCGCAGACAAGGAGAAACGAAACGAAAAACGAAATCAAACGAAATAAAAAAAATATACCTGGTATACATATTATATGTATATAACCGGTCGCCCCGGTGGGCTAGCAGGTAACCACGAAGCCTGTAAGCTTCAAGATCGCGAGTTCGAGCCCCGCCGAGTGCATACAAATTCTGTGGTCACAGACTGTGAAACAGAGAAAAACCAAAACAAAATAAACGCAAATGAATGGGTAAAGCAAGTGAGATGCGAACGTACCGGGTACGAGAACAAAACGACACGAGCCGAACCGAAAAATAAGAAAAAAAGACAATACAAAAAACGAATTATGAAATGAAACAGAATAAATTAGAGTAAATTTTAAAATCGAAAAATATGATAACATCAATATATAACATGGTAAAAGGTTCCCCTCCGGGACGTGCCTGGGGAGTGACGCAAGGATGTCTCGAAAAGTTAGCACAGATGCTCCGAGTACCTTGGAGTAAAGTAAGATGTATTGGAGATAAAATACTTCAGGTACTTCGTGTACTCGGAGTATTTCGGGGTTCGATACTCCGGGATACTGCTCGTACTCAGAGTATTTCGGGTATGAACACTCTCGATACTGCTTGTACTCGGAGTATTTCGGAGTCCGATACTGCGGGTACTCCTTGTACTCCGAGTATTTGGGGCTTCAGTACTGCTCATATCATACGCATATCATATTGTATGGAACCATGACTATTGACTCGATCGTTCTTGGAGAGTTGTTATTAATTCCGCCAAACATTTTATCATGTTTGTACAAACACTTGTGGAATAAGCACGCCAACCCGTTCCTTGGCCGTGCAATAACAATATGCATCACGTATCACACAGTTACTACATGCTGCGAAACTAAGTGGCCGCCGCAATGGCCAATGAAGCCCCCAGCAGTGCGTCAAGGGTAGCAAACAGCCGCGCGTCACACATCATTTGCGTTCTGGATGCCTTGACGACGGGTTGTTATTGTAGTGTTCGCACATATTGTCCTCTTCTAGCAATCTTTGAGTGTGTTTTGTGTTATGTTATATGTACAATAGTACAGGACACCTAATAAATAACAAGAAATCTGGTACAGACTGGATTTCTTATTTGAGACAGGGTGATTTCTACACTGATTTCAACATAACGACTCCCGAATTTCTTAGTTTCCTCTGAAATGTCAGCCTGGGTTTCTTATTAGGTGTCCTGTACTGTACTGCAGAATAACCGCGATGTAATTTTGACATATTGTTATGCCGGAATGTTGGGCGGGTGGCAAATGAGGTTTATGTCGTTTGCTGGACGAGTTGCGCCCCGGAAAGGGGGGTGATGACATTGCGCCAACAGACGCCGCAAACGCAGCTACGAACGGTATCACGACGTGGTTTGATTTCAGAGCATCCCGCGCAGAAGATTCGCCCTGTTTGGTTTCCATTCTAAAATGACAAAGCGCACTGAAACTGACGGCTGGTATTATTATCGTGATGACTCACTGAGACGCGCCTTGCCGGCAGATCGGAGGACAGTGTGCCGGCCACAAGGGCCCAAATGGTGCCGGCATTGGGTAGAGGGGAGCAGCATGTCCTTATGTTACCGTACAATAAGCCTATGGTGTAAGTACGTATCTTCATTCTGGGCTGTTCAGCTATTTTGTGATGCTATTAAAAAAAAACGTATCATCTGGAATTTTCCTGTAAAAAACAGTTATTTTTCAAATGACGCGACCCCTGTACTACTGCTGTAGTGATAGTGGTTACTGGTCATACATGACATACCAGGTGGTAGAATGCGGTGGTATATACTATGTACGGTAGGTAACAGGTAGAGGCTTTCGGAGCTTTTCCTCCGTCCTGTGCCATTGCAGCAGCACATAAATATACACGCTTCACGATATTTCTCATTGTTATATTGTATGATTGTGCGACCTCTCTCACGAACTAACTGCTGCACCGGAAGACTTACTTGGGATTTTATTAATAGTGCGGTTCTCAGTGGATGATACAGCCAACACAATTTCCTTCTTGTTGCATATAATATATTATTGTTCGACCTCTTACGAACTGCAACAGGAAACTTACTTGGGGCTTTAGTGCGGTTCTTCAGTGGATACAGCCAAACAAAACAATTTCGCCACGTGTTCCATTGTTCCAAACACTAAGACGCCACTCCACACGCCTCTCGAAGTACGATGTCAGATGATGCATACATAATGTGTAGTCTAAATATATACTTCGTGTAGCATACGACACCCCCACCCCCCGTCTAGAATGAGCTCCCACAGACAACAGCCAGAGGCGCGAAAGCAAAAACAAATTGACGAGGAGTTGGCTTTATTTCAACGGCACAAACGGATACCGTACATACATACAATACGGTATACCTGGTACGTTATACCGTACCGACATGAGGTACTTTTCATTCCTGGAAGATACAGTATCATATTTTTATTTGGATTTTATTTTTTATTTTTTTATCCTCCGGCGGATGGGTAAAAATAAAGCTTACGCCCTCCACACTTCCACGTCTCACTTCGTGTCGTGTGTCAATTCACTCCATGCCCCCTCGGAAGTATCAGCCCTTGCTGTNCGGCGAGATTTTGAAAACCTTTTGACCCGTGAACGGTCCTGGAAATTTCTGATTGATAGAAAATTCTTCGTCGAACGGTGTCGTCATCCAGGGTCGCCACGTTATTGCGGGCAGGGAATAGGGAATATACCCTTCTCGCTGGGGCCACGAGCCATCGGCACCGCCCGACGTACCGTCGATCACAGTACCATTTGCGGCAGCATTGCTTCCTTTTGAAGCTCTGCTTGTAGTGAAGGAGTCTACAGCAATAATAATGTAGGATGTCTGCATCGGGGAGGCGGGGGCGAGTGTTGGTGTCGGTAGGCACAACAAGCGGGAAAACGAAACAAGAGAGTTGTCCTTGCAGGGCGCTCGGCAACATCTCAGGAGGTTTAAAAAAACAAAATGAGCACCCATAGAGGGCCTTTCCTTAACCCATTTAGAACTGAAAAACTTATCTCACACTAATTCCAAGTATTTTGTCCCCAAAAAACGGGGGACCGGTTCTTAACCCATTCAGAACTGAAAACACTATCCCACACTAATTCCAAGTAGTTTTTCCCAGTACGTGGGACCAGTTCTCAAGGGGTTAAGGGGTTAATCCATCGGAAACTCAGAAGTCGCACACACGCACGCATATATATACATCACGTATCACACAGTTACATGCTGCGAAACTAAGTGGCCGCCGCAATGGCCAATGAAGCCCCCAGCAGTGCGTCAAGGGTAGCAAACAGCCGCGCGTCACACATAATTTGCGTTCTGGATGCCTTGACGACTGGTTATTATTGTAGTGTTCGCACATATTGTCCTCTTCTGGCAACCTTTGAGTGTGTTTTGTGTTATGTTCTATGTACAGTAGTACAGGACACCTATTAATAATAAATAACAAGAAATCTGGTACAGGCTGGATTTCTTATTTGAGACAGGGTGATTTCTACACTGATTTCAACATAACGACTCCCGAATTTCTTAGTTTCTTCTGAAATGTCAGCCTGGGTTTCTTATTAGGTGTCCTGTACTGTACTGCAGAATAACCGCGATGTAATTTTGACATATTGTTATGCCGGCATGTTGGGCGGGTGGCAAATGACGTTTATGTCGTTTGCTGGACGAGTTGCGCCCCGGAAAGGGGGGTGATGACATTGCGCCAACAGACGCCGCAAACGCAGCTACGAACGGTATCACGACGTGGTTTGATTTCAGAGCATCCCGCGCAGAAGATTCGCCCTGTTTGGTTTCCATTCTAAAATGACAAAGCGCACTGAAACTGACGGCTGGTATTATTATCGTGATGATTCACTGAGACGCGCCTTGCCGGCAGATCGGAGGACAGTGTGCCGGCCACAGGAGCTCAAATGACGCCGGCATTGGATATAGAGGGGAGATGCATGTGCTTGTGTTACCGAACAGGCCTTCTCTTTCGACAACTCGATCGGTGGGGCAAACTGCTTTTGATGTATATACGTATCTTCATTCTGGGCTGTTCAGTATTTTTGTGATTCCACAAAAAAAAACGTATCATCTGAATTTTTCCTGGCAAAAACAGGTGTTTCTCAAATGACGACCCCTGTAGTGATAGTGGTCACTGGTCATACATTGTTGTACAGTAGAATGCGGTGGTACTATGTACGGTAACAGGTAAATTATTTCGGAGTTTTTTCTCCATCCCTGTCTATTGCCATTGCAGCACATTTACACACACATGATTTTTCTCATTGATGTATTGTATGATTGTGCGACCTCTTACCAACTAACTGCTGCACCGGAAAACTTACTTGGGATTTTAGGACGGGTCATTCAGTGGTACACCCAACACAATTTCGTTTTGTTGTATGATATGAGTGTGCGACCTCTCACGAACTGCACCGGGAAACTTAGTTGGGACTTTAGTGCGGTCCAGGGGATACAGCCAAAACAAAACAATTCCGCCGCGTATTTCATTGTTCCATACCTGGTACACTATAAGAAGCCACTCCACGCCTCTCGAAGTACGATGATGTCATAGGACACCCCGACCCCCCGTGTGCAATGACCTTCCACAGCCAGAGGCGCGAAACTAAAAAAGTTGACGAGGAGTTGGCTTTATTTCAACGGCACAAACGGATACCATACGAGTATACATACGAGTATACGATACGGTATACCTGGTACGTTATACCGTACCTACATGAGGTACTTTTCATTCCTGGAAGACAGTATCATATCGTAACAATATCACCTGGTACGTATGATATACGTCGTATGCAGTTTGATTTGTTATGGATCGTATCTTCTGAGCCGGATTTTTCATCTTGATTCGGTTTCACGCTTGGAAGCTGCCGCAGCAGCAATAATAATAGTCTTCTTGTGCCACGCGAGGGCCGCCAAGACGTTGCACAGCTGGCAAGGCTCAAGAAGACAGGTTTTTCTGCAAACTGCTGGGATTTCCGAGGTCCACTCCACGTCGCTCGAGAATCGTACGTAGCCTTGGGCTGTTTCGAAAGGTCATCTAGACTTCGCCCACTTCTATTCTGTGAACAGCACACAACAAGCGAACGCTGCCGACGGATAAAAAGGTGAGCAGCGGGTAAAAGGGGGGCATTGCAACGACGCTCGAAGCAAAAGCCGCAGTCGACGTGCGATAACCAATGACGGGTCTGTATCATAGCGGTGACGGGCTTAGAATTCTGCGGCTGTGGCTTGCGAAACAGTGCCTGCCTGCCTGCCTGCCTGCCTGCCTGCCTGCCTGCCTGTCTGCCTGCCTGTCTGCGTTATGATAAACGCGCGCTTGGGTGATCGGGGGAAAAAGCCTTGCGGAGCTTTTCTGTGCGTGTCTTGGGTATATTTTTGTGTCGTCCGTTTTTTGCTCTCTCGTTCGTAATTTTGCGGCATGGCCGCGTCGCGCTTAAGGGGGGTATGGCATCGACGCGCGAAGCGAAAATCACAGTCGACGTGCGAAGACAGATGCTTCTGCATCGTAGTGGTGGCGGGGTGCAGCTCTGGCCGGGGTTGTGGCTTGCAAAACAGGGCCTGCCTGCCTGCCTGCCTGCCTGCGTTGTATGGTGAACGCGCGGTTGGGTAATAATCGGGAAAGAAAGCCTTGCGGAGCTTTTCTTGGGTGGTACTACTGTGGTATCTTTTTTTTGTGCCCGCTTTTTGCTCTCGTCTGTAAAACTGCAGAATAGCAGCGACTCACTTAGACTGTAGCAGCCACACGCGCGTGTGCGTGAGCGGTGCCTGAAGCAGACGGTAGGATACCCACAGTCTTGTCGGGGGATCTACGACTACTGTGAGCATCCCCGTATCCGAGAGCCCCGCCGCCAGAGCAAGGCGCGACGTCATCAGTGTTGCGACCCGAAACGGTATTTGCACCGCACTCACTGTTTCTTGCGAGTACGAGGTATCCGTTTCTCGCTATTAATACGACATATCGCGGATGATTGAACAACAAATGAGTTGAGTATGAACCTTATGAACCACTCAATCGGTCGAACTCACAGCTGGCTAATTTGTAACAATTTCACACGTCGGATGGTCTACAGTAGTACGTAGTACGTAGATCATCTACAGTAGGATCTATACTGCATATCCTAATCTGCCGTTATGAGATTGTGTATGCTTCTGTATACAGCAGTACAGATCCAACCCACAGAAAAAACGTCCTAAATCATGCAGGCTATAGGTAGACCACATCTGGGCACCCCATGAGCATCCTGTGGAACTGTGACCTATTATGTGCATCCCACGGGCAGCCGACAGGCATATAGCCGGTGGGCATGCCATGGGCATCGCATGGGCATCCCATGGGCACCCCATGGCTAGTCCATGCATGTATGTGTACCTCATTCATGGATAGCCCAAGATATTATAGGAAGAGCACATTACATCTCACGGGCATCCCATGGTCATCTGATAGGCATCCCAGCCCATGGGTGGCCTATGGGGGTAACCCATGGGTAGCCCATGGGTGGCCCGTGGGCCACATGTGCTTCACGTCCGCTGTCCATGGGGGGCCCATGGAATACTCATGTGATACTTATGGGACGTCCATGGGATGCCCATGGGATGCACACGGGCAACGCTTCGGCTATCCGTAGGATGCCCGTAGTCCAACCTTGGGAAGCTCATGGGATACCCATGGGACACTCGGCCTATGGACATCCAATGAGTAGGTCATGGGTAGACCATGGGTAGGCCATGGGTAGACCATGGGTAACCAATGGGGATTTGGCGGTAGCCCGTGGGCAGCCGATGGGTAGCCCCTCGGTCGGTAGCCAATGGGTGGCTTATGGGTAGCCCATGGGCAGCCCTTAAAAATCCCATGAAGTGGGCAAAACAGCAACCATACAAGAGACAAATAACATGCATTGTCGGGCATTGAGCTTGAACCAGGGGTTCCATCTGGGTGTGGGGCTTGGGCTAGGGTTTGTGACAGGGCTAGAGTTGGGATTGGAGCAAGGATTAGGATAGAGGCCGGAGCTGGGGCTGGGATCAGGTATTTGGTTGAGACTGAGGCTGGGACTTGGGCTGTCGCTGGGGTTGAGGATAAGACTCGGGCTGGGGCTGTGGTCGGTCTCATGCTCAACCCCAACCACGGCCTGAGCCCAAGCCTCAGACTCAACCCTACCCCTGTTCCAGCCCCAGTTCAACCCTAATCGCTGTTCCAACCCCACCTCTTGCCCGATCCCAAAAACACCAGGTCAAGCCCCACATCCAGACGCAAAAGTCCTGGCCCAAGCTCAATGCCCAACGATGCAGATTATTCTTCTTTTTGTGTGTGCGTACTTTTTCGCGCATGTCGTAGTCTACCCGTGGGATGCCCCCGAGCTCAAATGCCTGGCGATGCACATTTTTTGTCTTTCGTATGGGTAGTGCTTCGCGCATTTCGTGGGCACTTCATGGGCTGCCCACGAGCTAACATAGGCTACCCACGGGCTACCCATGGGCCACCATTGGGCTATCCATGGTAGCCATGGGCTACTCCCATAGGCCGCCCTTGGGCTACCCGTGAGCTGCCCAAGGGCAACCACTAAATCCCACAGGATGCACATGGGCCAACCTACCCGCGGACTACCCATCCATGCTCTACTCACACGTCGGATGGTCTACAGTAGTACGTAGTACGTAGATCATGTACAGTAGGATCTATACTGCATATCCTAATCTGCCGTTATGAGATTGTGTATGCTTCTGTATACAGCAGTACAGATCCAACCCACAGAAAAAACGTCCTAAATCATGCAGGCTATAGGTAGACCACATCTGGGCACCCCATGAGCATCCTGTGGAACTGTGACCTATTGTGTGCATCCCACGGGCAGCCGGCAGGCATATAGCCGGTGGGCATGCCATGGGCATCGCATGGGCATCCCATGGGCACCCCATGGCTAGTCCATGGATGTATGTGTACCTCATGGATAGCCCAAGATATTATAGGAAGAGCACATTACATCTCACGGGCATCCCATGGTCATCTGATAGGCATCCCAGCCCATGGGTGGCCTATGGGGGTAACCCATGGGTAGCCCATGGGTGGCCCGTGGGCCACATGTGCTTCACGTCCGCTGTCCATGGGGGGCCCATGGAATACTCATGTGATACTTATGGGACGTCCATGGGATGCCCATGGGATGCACACGGGCAACGCTTCGGCTATCCGTAGGATGCCCGTAGTCCAACCTTGGGAAGCTCATGGGATACCCATGGGACACTCGGCCTATGGACATCCAATGAGTAGGTCATGGGTAGACCATGGGTAGGCCATGGGTAGACCATGGGTAACCAATGGGGATTTGGCGGTAGCCCGTGGGCAGCCGATGGGTAGCCCCTCGGTCGGTAGCCAATGGGTGGCTTATGGGTAGCCCATGGGTAGCCCTTAAAAATCCCATGAAGTGGGCAAAACAGCAACCATACAAGAGACAAATAACATGCATTGTCGGGCATTGAGCTTGAACCAGGGGTTCCATCTGGGTGTGGGGCTTGGGCTAGGGTTCGTGACAGGGCTAGAGTTGGGATTGGAGCAAGGATTAGGATAGAGGCCGGAGCTGGGGCTGGGATCTGGTATTTGGTTGAGACTGAGGCTGGGACTTGGGCTGTCGCTGGGGTTGAGGATAAGACTGGGGCTGGGGCTGTGGTCGGCCTCATGCTCAACCCCAACCACGGCCTGAGCCCAAGCCTCAGACTCAACCCTACCCCTGTTCCAGCCCCAGTTCAACCCTAATCGCTGTTCCAACCCCACCTCTTGCCCGATCCCAAAAAGACCAGGTCAAGCCCCACATCCAGACGCAAAAGTCCTGGCCCAAGCTCAATGCCCAACGATGCAGATTATTCGTATTTGTGTGTGTGCGTACTTTTTCGCGCATGTCGTAGTCTACCCGTGGGATGCCCCCGAGCTCAAATGCCTGGCGATGCACATTTTTTGTCTTTCGTATGGGTAGTGCTTCGCGCATTTCGTGGGCACTTCATGGGCTGCCCACGAGCTAACATAGGCTACCCACGGACTGCCCATGGGCCACCATTGGGCTATCCATGGTAGCCATGGGCTACTCCCATAGGCCGCCCTTGGGCTACCCGTGAGCTGCCCAAGGGAAACCACTAAATCCCACAGGATGCACATGGGCCAACCTACCCGCGGACTACCCATCCATGCTCTACTCATGGTCTACCCATAGGATTCCCATGGGTTTTCTATGCTTTTCCCATGGGCTATCCCCGTAGGCCACCCTTGTGCTACCCGTGGGGAGCCCAGGGGTCACCCATGGGCTCCCCATGGTCTACGCATGGCGTACCCATGATCTACCCATGGATACGCATGGGCTACCCCCATAGGCCATCCATGGGCTACCCGTCGGTTGCTCACCGGCTACCATCAAAGCCCCATGGGCTACCAATGGGCTACCCGTGGCCCGTGGGCTACCCACAGGATGCCCGCGGACTACCACCAAACACCAAAATCCTATGTGCTACCCATGGGATACCCATTGGATACCCGTAATCCACCCACAAAATGCCCATGGGCTTCCCGTGGGATACGCACGGGCTACCTATGGGATGGTCATGAGATGCCTGAATAGGATGATCATGGGATGACCATGGGATGGGCCAGGACTTGCATCTGGATGTCGGGCTTGGCATGGCGTTTGGGGTCGGGCTGGAGTTGGGATTGGATCAGGGATTTAAGCTGGATGTGGAGCTGGAGCTGGGAATAGAGACGGGGTTGAGACTGAAGCTGGGGCTCAGGCTGTGGTTCAGCCTGAGGATGAGGCTGACCTCAGCCCCATGGGCTGTCCGTGGTTCGCTTGTGGGTTATCCTGTGGGTTGTCCGTGGGGCGTCCATGGGTTATTGGTGGGTTGTGCGTGGATCACCCATGGATTTCCCGTGGGTTCTCCGTGAGGCGTCCATGAGTTTCCCGCGGGTCGTCCATGGGTTGTCCTTGGGGCGCTCATGGGTCGCCCATGGGTCACCCGTGGGTGGTTCGCGGGGTGTTAACGGATCGCCCGTGGGCTAGCCGTGGGTTAACCGTAAGTTGTCTGTTGACCAGCCATTGGTTGTCCGTGAATGCCCATGGGTTGCCAATGGGTTGCCCGTGGGTTGTCCATGGGACTCGCGTGGGTTACCCCGTGCGGTGCCTGTGGGTTGCCCATGGGTTGGCAGTGGGGCAGCCATGGATCATCCGTGGGTCGCTCGTGGACTGTCCGTGGGTTGTCCGTTGGTCGTACATGGATTGTCCGTGGGCGCTCATTGGTTTCACGTTGATTGCCTGTGGGATATCCGTCGTGCGCCCATGGGGCGCCCATGGGACGCCAATGAGTTGTCCTTGGGGCGCCCATGGATCGCGCATGGGTTATCCGTGGAGGGCCCATGGGGGGCCCATGGGGCGCCAATGGATTGTCAGTGGAGCGCCATGGATTTCCCGTGGGTCACCCATGGATCGTCCGTGGGTCGCCCATGGGCCGCCCGTGGCTTGTCCGTGGGTCGCTCATGGCTTGCTCGCAGACTGTCTACGGGGTGCCCATGGGGTGTCCGTTAGGCTTCTATGGGCTGCCCATGGGTCACCCGTGGGCTGTCCGTGGAGCGCCCATGGATAACTCATGGACCGTCCGTCGGTTGTCCGGGAGTTGTCCATGGGTTGTTAGTAGGTTGCACGTTGGGCGCCCATTGGTTCCTCGTGAATCGCCAATGGGTTGTCTGTGGGGCACCCATGGGGCTCCCATGGGTCGCTCATGGGTCGCTCATGGGTCGCTCGTGAGTTGTCCGTAGGGTTGTCCGTAGATCCCCCGAGCATTGTCCGTGGGTTGTCCGTCGGGCGCCGATGAGGTGCTCGTGGGTTGTCCGTCGCGTGTCCTTGGTGCATTGGGTTGCCCGTGGATCGCCCGTGGGTTAGCCGGGGGTTAGCCGCGGGTTGTCCGTTGGTTGCCACATGGTTTGTCCGTGGGGCGCCTACGGGTTGCCCACGGGTTGTCCGCGGGTTGTTTGTGGAGCGTGGGGCGCCCGTGGGTTGTCCGCGGGCTGCCCATGTCTTAGCCGTGGGGCGCTCATGGATCGTGCGTGGGTCCCCCGTGGGTTATCCCCGTGGGTTGTCCATGGGGTTTTCCGTGGGTCGTCCACGGGGCACCCATGGCTTGTCCGTCGGGTGCCCATGCGTTGCCCGAGTGTCACCCGTGCGTTGTCAGTGAGGCACCCATGGGGTGCCCACGGGTTGTCCGTGGGGCGCCCGTGGGTTGCTCGTGGGGCGACAATGGGTCGCCCATGGGTCGCCCATGGGTCGCCCGGGAGGCGCCCATGGGTTGTCCGTGGCTCACTCATGGGCTATTCGCGGGTCACCCATAGGTTGTCCCTGGGCTGCCGATAGGTTGTCTGCGGATTGTCCGTGGGTCGCCCGTGGTTTTTCCGTAAGTCGCCCGTAGGTTGTCCGTGGGTAGCTTGTGGATTTTCTGTGGACCGCCCATGGGTTGCCCATGGGTTGCACATGGGTTGTCCGTGGGCTGTCGGTGGTCCGCCCATGGGTTTTCCGTGGGACGCCTGTGGGTCTCCAGCGGGTATAGCCCGTGCATTGCCGTTGAGTTGTCCTTGAGGCACCAATGGGTCGCCAGTGAGTCGTCAGTTGGGCGCCCGTTGGACGCCCGCGGGTTATCTACGGGTCGCCCATGGGTTGCTGATAGGTTGTCCGTGGGTCACCCACGCGTAGCCCGCGGGTGCCCATGGGCCGCCCGTGGATCGCCCATTGGTTGCCCGTGGGTTGCCCGTTGGTTTCTTTTCCCGTGGGTTGCCCGTGGGTTGCCCGTAGACCTTCTGTGGGGCGCCTTAGCCTGTGAGTCGCCAACGAGCTGCCCTTGAGTTGTCTGTGGGGGCACTCATGTGTCACCGGTGGGTTGTCCGTGGGTCGCCCGTGGCTTGTCCGTGGCTTGCCCGTAGGTCACCCATTGGTTGTCCGTGAGTTGTCCGTG